>BLKR01001145.1:0-332093 GCA_011170035.1 Teleogryllus occipitalis | reverse complement strand
CGTCTCCGTCCGTCTCCGTCCGTCTCTGTCCGTCCGTCTGTGAACACTTTTAGCGCCTAAACCAAACATACGATCTTTTCCAAATTGAAGAATCCCCAGTCGACCTGGCTATAGTTGAAGCTTTGAAATTTTGAGAAACATTCATGAGAATTTGGGGGTACTTTACATTAAGCCCACGGACACTTTCGAAATTTTCTCAAAAACGGCTCCAAATTTTTTCTTTAAATTTCTTGTAAGAATAGAGTATAATACACTTACATGGGTGGCATAGTTCCGATTTTCACCGTTAACTAACAATTTTCGAAAATTGACCAAGTTTGAATTTTTTCCACATTTTCTACATTTTTTTACATCTACAAAATTGAAGACAGAGATTTTTCCTTCAAATGAAATTTGTCGTGCATAAAAAGTTTTTTCAGTAAGGTCAGGAATATTGTTTCGGAAATCTTAGTAGTTTCGGTGCAATAGTGCATGCAATATTTGCCATTTTAAAAAATTACGAAAACAAGATTTTCTCAAACATGGCTCCAAATTGTTTCATTAAATTTTTGGTGGGGTTAGTGCCAAACGAAGCCTATACCATGACATAAACGCCATTTTGCTATATTCTATTTGTTTTTTCAAACATTTTAAATGCGAAATTTTTTTGATTTGTCTCTCACGTCGGTAATATTTACATTACAAGCAATTTCTTCACATCATAATATTTATGAGTACATTTGCTTTAAATAATGTCAAAGTGTCTCGAAAACTCAACCCTTTTCTGTAATTTCTTTTACACACAAAATACAAAAGATTTCATTACCAGAGGATTACATCATAGGTTCTTTAGATGTCAGCTCATTATTTCCCAATATACCAATGCAATTAGCCATAGACATTAACCATAGAATGCAACAAGATCAAACTACATTGTAATATGAGACGGGTTGAATTTATGGAAATGTATAAATTGTGTTGTCAAGAAGGATATTTTATATATAATAACTAGTTTTAATGTATAGTTGATGGTATTGTGATACGTTCACACTGTGCATCTATCGTTGCTGATAGTTATGAACAAGGTATTAGATGAAACACTCAAGCAAATAGTCTTTTAGATCCCATTATTTTCAAATATGTAGATGACTTACTCTTAGCCATACCTAAAAACAAAGGAGACACCTTAAGAAATTCATTTAATGCATACCACCATAAGATAAAATTCACCATAGAATATGAAGTAAACAAAAAAATACCCTTTCTAAATACTCTTGTAATTAGGAATAATAATGGTACAATTAAAACTGACTGGTACAGGAAACCCATTAGGTCTGAATTTCAAGTCCCACCAGCCACTGAGTCAGAAAATAAATTCGGCACATGCTCCAAAATATCGGGCCCTCAATTTGAGCAATCCAGAATTCCATAAAAAGAATCTCCAAATTATAAAAAACATCCTTATATAAAATTTATTTAGTCATAAATTAGTCAATAACATACTATTCAATAGCAAATACAAAGATCACAGCATTCATAGTATAGTAAACAACGACAGTCAACAGTCAAACAATAAAGATTTCAGGTCTATTACCTATATCAAGGGTCTTTCGGAACCTCTAGGCAAAACATTGGACAACAACAACAACAACAACAACAACAACAAAACCTAAATCACTTCCAAAAACCAGAATAACCTTAGTAGATTGGTTTTCAGTAATACTAAATAAAAAACAGAGAAAATGGAGCAAACAAACATTATATACAAATCCCTTGCAGTGACTGTTATCACATATATTATGGACACCTAAACAAAAATTTAAAAAAAGAATTGCACAGCACAAAAATGATATAAAAAATAAGACATCATTGTGTGCACTAACCAAACATGCTGTAAAGGAGAAGCACACATTTAATTTTGATAGTCCTTCCATTTTTGATAAAGAACATCACCTTAAAAAGAGAATTACCAAAAACATGTTATATATCCAAAAATTCAACAATAGAACATGCAATCATAAAACTGGCATTGAAGGATTGAGCAGTATCTATGCTAACATCATCTGCAAATGACAGCCTTGCCTCATAATTTAAATTGTACCCTCTTGTACTGCATAAGTAATGTTTAATTGACAGATATATAATTGCTATTCTAATATTACTCATTGCTATATGTTATAAGTCTTACAAAATTAAGTAATAACTAATTAACAAAGTTTATTTCGATAAGTTAGTACGATGTATTTTTAATGAGACACATAATACATACAAAGTAATACATATTTGGTAACTGTTGTTTTATTACCATACTAATTTCAACTCATGAATTAATAACTTATGAAATCCATATAGAAAATTATTGTATATAATTATTGATAAATTATTTGTTTTTGTGTTTTGTGTGTGTGTTTTTCTTTTCTGTAACCAAATTACATTTTATTTATTTATTTAATTTTTTCGGTGTGTATAAGTACATGTAAATAGACAATTTCGTATTTCATGTTTTATTAGTTGGCATCACTATTGTAGCCTAACACACGCTAACAGAGGCGGATACATAACACGTGCAAAATGCCTATCAAGGTTGAACCCAATATAATTTGTGTGAGATGGAACTACATAGACAATAGGGATATGTAAAATGCACGACGTACATTATGCATAACTTTACAGGTAACAATCAAATAAACTATATTGTTAATAAACTAACTAATTATAGCTCTAATGAAATGGTACACTGTACATATTTATGTAAATAAATATTTTCTGTCCTGTTGCCCTGACGAAGGTCAAATATATGGCCGAAACGTCGGCAATGTAAAGTGTCTGTTTTCTTTTTTGTGACCCAGACTCAACAATCATTAGACATATAATTACATTTTTGTATTTTTTAGAAAAAATAAGAGTAATATGGTGTTTATGACATCGGATAGGGTGGATTTGGTATTATCCCTGCAAGAAATTTAAAGAAAAAATTTGGAGCCGTTATTGAGAACATCTGCTTTTGTAATTTTTTTACATTGCAAATATTGCTAGCACTACCGCACGAAAACTACTGAAATTTTCACAAAATCTACATTACCTTAAAGAAAAAGATATTTATGGTCAGCAAATTTCATTTGTAGGAAAAATCTCTATCTTCAATCTTATAGTTGTAGGAAGACGCCGGAAAAATTCAAACTTTTGCAATTTTCGAAAATTCAGACTTAACCGTGGAAATCGGACCAATGCTACTTTTATAAGCGTATTTTACTCTGTTCTTATAAGAAATTTAAAGAAAAAATTTGGAGCCGATTTTGAAAAAATGTTTGGCTTCATGTAAAGTTCCCGCAAATTTTAAAGAATGTTTTTAAATTTTCAAAGCTTGAACTAGAGTCATATGGACAGGTGTTTCTTAAATTTGGAAAAGATCGTACGTGTGGTTTAGGCTCTAGGTTTGTTCACATACGACAGACGGAGGGGCGGGACGGACGTTTTGAAAAAAAACAAACAAAAAAACACCTTTTTCTGAATCAGGGAACCCCAAAACGTCTATTTCCGTTGAAATCTCGAAATCAATTTTCCACAGCATTACATAACTTTCTCTACACTAATAATTGTAAAAATATGATAAAATATTATTCTCTGAATGTTTAAGAAACAACTGAAAACATTACACTTTCATTAAGTATACTTCATTTCGAGTATTGTCATGCGGACTGACTACGACAGATGGCACATAGAAAAAAAACTGAGCGGGACTAACTATAGAAACTTAGAGGTGCTACAGAATGGCATCAAGGACCCACAAAACAGGGATTCTGGCCACACCGTGTGTCAGAGAATTTTTTAATCTTAATTTAGCAACTGGTTTTACGCCATTTTTCGCCACCAGAGCCCGGCAATGAATTTTTTTCCGCCAAAAATTCGCCGTTTTTCTCCCAGCATTAAGTAACTTTCTCTGTACTACGTATATTACTCCGTATTCCTCCGTACGTATACGAGAAAGTCAAAAGAAAGCAGAGTTCCTAATCATCGGGCAAATGTATAATGACGCAATCTTATCAAACAGCAAGGGCCGATTTTTTCGGTAAGGCGTTCTTATAAATATTTTTGTCGCGTAGTTCGAAATTATCCTCAGATGCATTCGATTCAATAAATTTCAAGATTGGTATTTTATGAGGAATCACGTAGCGCCATTCGTATGTCA
Organism: Teleogryllus occipitalis; assembly: GCA_011170035.1. Taxonomy (NCBI): domain Eukaryota; kingdom Metazoa; phylum Arthropoda; class Insecta; order Orthoptera; family Gryllidae; genus Teleogryllus; species Teleogryllus occipitalis. The sequence continues at coordinate 327,925 of BLKR01001145.1, read as the reverse complement.
ACTATCTAACACGTTGTACTATAGCTCTCTATACTATCTATATACTTGATAGAAAACGTATGGGACAGATTTTGTCGAGTACTTACTAACGGCTCTGCTGTGTTTTTGTGGCTAGAGCATCGTTCCGGAAACAAGTTTATTTTAAAAGAGGGGAAAATGTGTCGGCGATATTTGAAGTAATAAAAATAAAAGTAGGAAAGTGCGTTTTTTATGGCGGTAGTTATCTATGTGACGCTTGTACCGTGCCAAATCATCTTGTCTCAACACCCAGCTGTATTAAAGTGTCCCGTAATTTCCTTCCTGAACTAATCACTTAATCATTCAACCAGAAAACAAATACCGGGTACTGAAACAAAAGTGGCGTTTATCCCACTCCGCGAAGACATTTTTATAGAATTTTTATTTTAAATATATTCCTGATCTTAAAGTAGCATTCTCATTATATGATTCAACTAAAACGAATGATCAAATTCAAATTTTCGTCATTCAACTAAAGCACTCTGAAAATGGTAGAAACGTGAAGCAGAACTCCTGGTGGAATTATTCTCTGTATACAATTGTCACGGTAAAATTCCGTTCAATACATTACCAGGTAAAATAACAGTTTACACCAACGTGAAGCGGAAACGTGATTATCGAATCAAATAAAAAAGAAATAAACACACACACACACCACAAAAAAAAAAAAACACTGAACACCAGTCCCCGCTGTGCGAAAAGGTCATTGTTATTGGATCTGGCAGGGCACCGCCATGGCCGAAGGCGAAAGCGACAGAGAGACAGCGTGTACTCCCAGGGGGCGCTGCCAACGCGTGGACGGGCAAAACACGGTCGTCACCGCGCGCGCGAATGTTTTCATTAACGCCCCCTCCCCTCCCCTCCCCCGTGCACCAATTAGCGATTTACCCGCGCCCGGGTCAGCGCACGCGGCACCAGACAGCACCTCGATCGCTCTCGGCATGAAGACGGATGCAAGGGCAGGTTGGTCCTCGAAATTGGGGAAGTATTTATGGTTTGGGGTAAAAATATTTGAAGGGGAAATGATGAAAAAAGAGGACAATAAAACAATTGCGAGAATCGTGGATGTCACATTTTATTTTATATGGTGATAGATGGTGTAGTGGATTAGTTTTAATCAATTTATTTGAAGGTGGACTCCTATTTTCAACTAATACAGACATTTATAGTGATAACATACGACGTAAAATTAAGTGTCACTATCAAAATCGCACTAAAATATCCACCAATACTTACGTTACTTTTGTAAATAAAATTAGAACACTAGATGAAATGCTAAAGAATATTTTTTCTGTTAGATAAATTGATTTCCTTCTTTTAGATTTACCCTATTCTCTGTGTCAAAAATGTAGTTATATTTAACTTTATAATAATATTGCTGTATAAGGTTACCTTTTCCATAGTATAGTTCCAAGAAAAGAATATTTCAGTAACGAAGTTTGCAATCAGTTTCTGAGTCAAGAATCCCCCTCCCCTCTCAATCCCAAATATTTCCTTTTTCTTTTTTCCTTGGTCAATTGTGTGAATGCTCAGATATTCTCTTGCTTTGCTCCTGAATAGTAAATGTATCTCCTCTTACTTTCAAATGTCACGAAGTTTATGTTAAATAAATGAATAAACATACAATTAAGTATACACATAAAGAAGATGTGTAGAATATCGAACATTTCGGAGCTTGTCCCGGCTGGGCGGTGCCCCGCTGGTGGGAGAGTTCTGTTTAGGGGGAAACCCCACTAGCAGACGGTAGGTCGGCGCCGGATCTCGCCATCTAGAAGGGGAAGATCACCGCCATCTTCCGAGAAAAATATGCACTATACTTACGGGACTAATGACCAAAGTAGTTAACTCGCTCGGAAACACGAAAAAATCAATCAATCGAACGTTTCGTCATCTGATTTAAACTCATGCAAAATGCAAAATAATGTGAAACTTATAAGACAAGTTCTGGATTATGAATAAAACACAACCGACAATAAAATAAAGAGATAATTGGTTTGTAATAAAAGGAGCCTTAATAATCTTGGGTAGAGAGCGATTTTGAGATAGACGGCTAAAAGATTACCGGGGTGTTGCGTGATTTGATGAATGTTAGATGATATATTGTGATACTCCGCGCTGTTTCTCTCTCCCTTTCTTTTATTCATTTATTTTCTTCCTTGCTATATGTTTACATAAAACATATTCTCCGTCGGGGGCTGGAGATTGGTGGGCGTTCGCGTTCAACGATGCCTTGCTCTCGCTATGTGGTGGGCATGCAATACTAACAATGGATTACGTTTACAAAGCCGTTCATTTAAAACAACATTTATCGCCGTGTTTGAAAACAACAAGACTGTTTGTCTAGAGAAAGAAGTTTAAAAATGGAAACAAGCTGATCGTGAATCAATAAATGGTCCATACTCGTACAATATCATATAGATTGTTACTACTTTATAAGGTTCGTCAAGATTAGAAGCTTCTATGACAATTTTAAAATTTTCACCGAATATTGTTCAGAAGATTTTCAACTGCAAGTTTCCAAAGGAATCTAGTCTCACTTCCGCTGCTTCAAATAAAACCCGCTACCCACTTTCAATTCAACAGCCAGTTTGTTCTTCATAAGTTCTCATCAAAAGTTCATTTATACAGTACAACTCGACAACGACATGCATTTTCATAATATGACATTTTCTCAATGAACAAATTAGCGAACACGACAACCTTTTTATCTTACATAAAGTTTCAATTATTAGCTCTCTTATGTATATTTTATATAATACTTCAATAACTTTCTAATTATCTAATTGATGTTAATTATTTAACTAATTATCAAGAAAATATTTTTTGACACGTAACCTCAATACGACTAGATTTCAAGAGAGAGAAATGCGGAGTGGCAAGTAGATGGATGTTGAGTTTGCTGAAAAGATACATGATTTTAAAGGAGACAAATGAGAGATTTGAAGCAGATGAGAAGAGGAAAGCGAAATGAATGTTTTGGAAGAAACGTCATATAGGAAGCATGAAGATAGGATAGAGGTAATACAGTAAATTACACCGTAAGTGATTTTGTAATAAGATGGAAAGAGATTAGAAGGAATATCCGTCAAAGGACAATAGGAACCGGGCTGCTTGGCATCAGATGCTAGTTTCTTTTTTTGCAACCCTGGTTTAGTTTTGACAAGTCTGATAATTTCCTAACAGAAACTATGGGGTTGATAAAAGATCAAATTTTCTAATGAAATATGTAAAACCGTGGTAAATACACAGCTTGTAGATCCGATAGTTCGACTTCAAACATGCAACTAAATTACAAAGATTTTCGATATCATAACTTTTGACATTAATGTAAAACAAAGGGCATATATGACACAAAGAGAATACGTCAACTTGCTACTTAACTTAAATACAGTAACTCAAATTGAAGACACAGCAATTCAAATTCACTGAAGAAAACCACTGATGATAAAAAATAAACTTATTTGAAAAAACGAGTTAAAAGAATTCTCTGAAAAGGTAATGACCTGCTACCTTATTAGAGCACTGAAGTATTTCTTGCCTTATGATTCTGATCATGCAATGTTTGTAATCACAATGAAATACATTGTTATTTTGCAATAATATTTCATAACACGCCTTCTCCTTACATCATTACATTACAAGGGAAAATATGATAAAAGTCTTAATTAAATCAATAGCAATTCAGCTTATTTAGCAATTAAAACACCAGCAAAAAATCTCTTTTGAATTTCAATGGTAATTCTCTAACGTAATTTTGGATCATTATCCCTGTAAAACAAGATGGGAATAAATATTATAATTATTATTATTATTATTATTATTATTATTATTATTATTATTATTATTATTTTATCACAATATAGTTACGATCATAATGAAAGTAACCTTATAGGACAAGAGGAGACAAATTTTGTTCTTTAGGTGATAAATTCAATACTTCTTTTTATTTCAAAACATGCTACGTCTCGATTGCTTACGTGACATTCATTTCAACAGTGCTTTTCATATAAAAGCTTTCTTATGGAGTTAAGTTAAATAGATTTTAAGAATTCTGTGTAGATGTTTATGTTTTTCTTGCACATTGTGATACATTATTATCTTTAAAATAGACTTCTCGAATACGAGAGTAAGAACAAATTTAAAACAATACAATTGTAAAAAATATAACAACATTCTGACATAGATTATTCCGTAATCTATTGCAATAATTATTGTAAACGTTTTTATAATTATCTGTTGGACATCCCTCCACTGTTGTGTCATTCATTTACAAAAAAAATTGGATATATTCAGTTGGTTCAGAATCCAGTACACTGAATGATATGTCGCATGTCACTTTTTAGTTACATTAGTTGATATTATTAGGAAAAATACGAAGAGAAATTAATTCGAATGGAGAAACTCTAGGCTTTCAAATAATCCCTTTTTGAAAATAAGCGACAATATCGCCACTGTAATCATCATCATCACAGTCATTATCATCATCTTCAGTTCAAAGTGGTAGTTATGTGTGAAGGTTTGTTACTTGCGTAAATATGATAAAGTATGTTTAAATAAATCAAATATAATCAATAAGAAGTAATTAGTTCAGTTTCTGCTTCACACTTTTGCGACTTTTCAGTCTTCATTTCTCTTCATTCTTTCGCCCGATTTAAATTCCGCACATGTGCCCCACTGGATATATCCCGTCAGAGAAGAATGTATGGACCATTGAGGATCGCGTTCATGAACTCTTCGGCTCAGCGCAGGGTAATATTCCATGTGTGCGCTTCCAGGAATCGAAGGCGACGGAGCTCGCCTCGGGACGGGGAATGGCGTTCCGGCGCACTGCAGGCGATCCACAGGGACACAAAACAGGGCTTTGTGAGTGTGGCTGAGGAGGAGGGGGCGATGCGAGTTGGCAGTGGATGTAGAGACGAAGAGGGAGAAGGAGGCAGTGGTGAATGGGAAGGGAGGAGATTCAGGAATGGAGATGGAAATTCAGGTTGTTTCAGGAGGATGAAGAAAAATAAGAGGAATAGGAGGAAGTGTAATAAAACGAGAATGATGAAATGGTGGAAGAAGAATTAGAGTCGAAGGAATAGTAGAGAAAGTAAGGAAGTAGGCGGAGTTGGAAGCGATGGAGGAGGCGTGGAAGCGGAGAAAAGGGGCATACGACATAGAAAATAGGAGGCAGAGGAGGAGATGAGGCGAAGGACATGGAGGAGGTGAAGGAGGCGTAAGGCGAGAGAAGACGGAGAAAGAAGAGGCAGTGAGGGTGAAAGAGAAGGAGAAAGCGAAACAGGAGGAGGAGGAACTTGACAAGTTGGCCGAGGAGGAAAAGGGGGAGGGGAAAATGGGGGCGAAAAGGAGGTGATGGTGGAGGAGGAGGAGGAGTATGAGGTGGAGTAGCTGCTGGCAGAGGGGCAGGAAGCAGAGAAGGTGGAGCGGCCGGCATGGCGGGAGCGGCCGGCAGCAGAGGAGGTGTGGAAGGAGCCAGAGGTGGAAGTGAAGGAGGACGCAGAATGTTGTGGAAGTGGAGGTGGATGTGAAGGCACGCGCCTCTCGGCGGAGCAGCCGTTCCGGATTATCTCACACGTCGGTGCACCACTCTCTACTCTCCTCGTCGCCGGGCCGGAAGTGGTTTTATTTTCTCGCCGGAAGCGTGAGGACTACTTATACATATACGCATATTCTCTCTCCCACACATGCAATACTGTAATTGAAACCAACATATGCCCTCGTGTTTGAGTTTTTCGTCTAATAAGGATTTTGTATCATCTCTACTCTGTTAGTATATCAACGTAGTTCAAAACCATTACAATAATTGAAATAGACAGAAATGGCTTTGTAACTCTATATATTTTAAGATTTCTTCACTAGTGGCAGTAACTTGTGCAGAAATATTTCTCATGACTTTTGTGGTAACCGTCGGATGATTCCGTAATATCTCAATATCCAATATGTCATGTGTTTCTTTATTTCCTTCTGCAACTGCGGAAATTTCCTTGCCTCATCCGACTTCTTCAGAAAGGAAGTCTATTCGAACTTGCTCCTATTACGCATTCTCGACTACGATTTGTGCAAAGCTCACTACAGGCACAGTTTTTTGCGACATCCTCGTGAACTTTACATATTTCTCGAATTTTACTTTCTAGATGCCGCTTACGAAGTAAAGAGAAATATACGTAATTCTGCGAGAATAAAGGGAGATTTTTCGGCAGAAAAACTCTTATTACAGGACCCTTAACGCGAAAAACTGGAAAATCCAAATAATAAATTGAGAAAAAAGTCATCTAACTCGTGATGTAGCCAGAATCCATGTTTTGTGGGTCCTTGATAGCGAAAAATCGATTGACGGCAAAACTTCTTTCCGTCTGTCCGTCTGTGTGTGTAAACAACTAGAGGCTAAACCGTTCAGCCCATTTCTTCAAAACTTGATAATCCCCAATCGATCTGGCTAATGTCGCGGCCCCCTTGAATTTGAAATTAATATTTTAATTTTGGGGGTACTTTATATGAAGTCCCTGGGACATTTTCAAAAAAGTGGCTCCATTACTTTAGTTCTTGGATAGTGTGAAAAACGTTTAAGTGAATGGTGAAGGTCTCATGTACGTTGGAAACGGCCGAAAATTGCAAAAATTCAACATTTTTTTGGCGTCTCCATAACCACAATTATAGAGAGAGATTTTTCTTTAATAAAATCCATTCCTTAAAGAAAGTTATTGAATTAAGGTCATGTACAATTTTTCGAAACTTTGAGTATGTTTTGCGTAATATTGCGTGAAAGTACGGGCAAGAAAGTATGGGTTGTTTTAACACCACTAGTTTTAAATATTGACTTATTCCATCTCTTTTTTCCGTTCGTACTTCTTCATGTCTCCTTATGCTTAGCACATAGCTGCATAATAAGATTCTTATACTGCTCATACACTGAAAACTCTTTCAAAAAAAGTTTTTTTTATATTCTGGCTTGTAGATGTATTAAACATTGCTACATCAATTATCAAGCGCCTTTCTGGAATTTTTTCATGATAATCCTTGCTCCTGCTTTCATTGATACTCTTAAAGAATGTGTTTCTGTTACTTCCGAGACTGCGCGATGTCATTCATACAACGAATGAAAGCAAATTCTTTGCTTCCAACATCACATTTCGACATTCACTACCGAGGCATCTCTTATTCAATGGTATTGTTTAATTCCGCGAGCCATTTGCAAGCATTTGATTTCCGAGAACCATCGTATTCCTTCTGTACTATGCTAGGGAAATATTGCAGAATTATAAGACATCGTCGACCGTCGGAATTAATCTCTGCAGCAACTCTCACCGGGAGGTTCTAGGATTCGCGTCCCGATGGAGGCGGATTTTCGACACTAGCTAGATCGAATTCAGCTGCTGTTTGGAGGAGAATTCATGTGGACGTCATCTCTAAATGGTTATTTTCCGTGGTTTCTCTGATAAATGCCAAGTACTGGGGCAGTACCCTAACAAACGCTTCATTGACTTCGCGCGATATTTCCGTCCTCTTCCTTGTCCTATCCTCAGCCTTTACTTACATACGCTTACACTTCTTTCCACTAAAGTACCGGCAGCGTGTAAGCAACTCAATGCTCCGTTTCCATACATAACTATGCACGTGACACCACCAACATCACAGATAAATTAAATCTGAAAACATTAACACTTATTGTCTGACAATGACACGTCTTGACCTCATGTTCATAATGTTTGCCAAAGCCGAACCTTAAAGCCTTCGCGACTTCGTGTGAGTCAGATGAGTGGCAACGTTGAACCCTGGCCGTAAGAAAGTAAACAAATCCTTGCAAGCTGATTACTTTAGAGCAGGTCACATGACATGGCACAGCACGTAGAGAGAGAACTGTCAGAGTAGCTTATAGGCTGCCGGTAGTGTACACTACCGTACGAGACAATGTGATGAAGAAGCATATCTGCCTTTCGAGACTTACAAATGGTAGTGGCATTTTCGCGAATCGTTCAATGACTTTCTCTCAACCAGAAATGACTATGCTTGGATACAGGAATCGATATTTTATAGTAACATGTACGTACACGTTGGTATATCTCAAGGGCGATACCCTGCTGAGATGAGAGATACCGGGAGAGGAAAACCCCGCGAGCAGTTGTGGTTGTGGGCGACGGATCTCATCATTCAGCGGGGAGGAGAACCAACGTGAATATTGATCATATTAGTTGACGTGCCCGGAAACATCAATCAGTCAATTAAGAATTACCGGCAGAAAACTCCATATGTATGCTACTGCTGGATAAGGAAGTGTAAATTAAACAGAACCATCAGAAAAATAAAAAAAAAATATTTTTAAGGTAAGGGTGTATGGTCATTTGAAATTCAAAGGTGAATTCTACCTTGCTGTACAAATAATTTGCTGTTCTTTGAAATTGTTATCTATTAAAGTGAAGAAAAGGTTTCTCTAAAATATCTATTCCTGTGTCCATGCATTGACATTTTCGGTTGTCAGATGAGTCTCAGAACGATTCGCGAAAATGCCAATACCAGTTGTAAGTCTTGAAACGCAGATATGCTCCTTCATCAACGTTCATCATTCCTCCAACATCAACATTCTCTCAACGCAAACATATATTTGAGTATTGTTAGAAAAGTAATGTATAAAATTGACCTCCTCACATATTACATTTTCTTCATAAAAATATCACTTTTAATATTCTTCATATCTTGCCTGGCTTCCCAAGGTAGCCACTGCAACTGAAAACATTTCTCGTAAATTTCTCTTTCCTTTCATGGCAGTGTCTTCGATCTTGCCGAGGCAATATAGACGGCAGATTCTGTGTTCCTTTGTCGGTATTCACTTCAGCAAAGTACATATTCAATGTGCATCATCGATTGCTGAGATGTAGAACAAGCTTGGCAGCAAGCGCAAGTCGGGGAATAAAAAAAATTAAGTAGAAAGGAGATTAGTCGGCAGGGAAAATGTTTGCACAACAGCAAACTAAGCTCTTTGCGAGCTATTTTGTTCAAAAATTCAAAGGGCCTAAAAAAGGTAAGTTTATTTTATCAAGAGAAGTTATATTTTAAAAGGAGAATGAAGAATGAAATGAAGCTAACATATTAAAATAAGAATCCTCAAATGGGCGGTATTAATTCAAAACCTAACAAAAAAACTAAAAGAACAATAAATGCGTTATTACGATATTCATTAAAATTATGCTTTAAATGATTTTCGAAGTGCATATTAATATTTGTTATATTCTTTATTTTTCAGAAATAAACCCTAGATCTCGGTAAGTTTTTATATCTAATTTGTGCTAACATTGGTGTTAAGTCCCCGAAAGGCATTTATAATATTAATATTAACGCAACTTAAATAGTTTATAGACACAATAGACTCAATTATGAGTCCGCCTGTTTGTCATGCTTGAAAATGGAAAATATTTAGAGGGTGAGCCCAAAGAATTTAGTAACTTTGTCTCCGAACTAAAAGTACTAAGTTGGCCCTTTTTTTTCTAGATGCAAGTAGACGATCAAATGTGCCACAAGGATACTTTCATCTACAATAATTTTCCATTGTCAACTGTTAATTTTAAGTTATTGACCAGTCATAACAATACGAAATAAATTTTAAATTTTCTTCTTTCTGAATTTTTAACAAAAATCGCCATTTGCGGATGATCATTGAAAGTCACGATGTTCAGATTTCCTGAGGCTGACGCAACATCCCAGCTCGACAATGCCACTCGGGAAGTCTCAAGAGCGCTGACTTCGCGAGGCTCACAGTGCTTAGATTTATTTATTTATTTATTTATTCATTCATGTTTCCGGGCGCGTCAACTGCTCTGGTCATTAGTCCCGTTAGTGTAGTGCATGTTTTTTCCTCGGGAGATGGCGGTGATCTTCCCCCGCTGGATGGCGAGATCCGGTGCCGACCTACCGTCGGCTAGTGGGGTTTCCCACCAGCGGGGCACCGCCCCAGCCGGGATAACCTCTAAGCTCCCGACCGGTCTCCCGGGATATGTGGTAGTGTAGTGCATGCTAGTGTAAGTGTGTGTAAGGGGAGAGGATAGGACAAGGAATGGGAAGGACAGATCGCGCGCGGTCCGTGGCCCGTTTGATAGGGTACTTCTCCGGCATTCGCCTGGTGTTGATCGGAGAAACCACGGAAAACTAACGATCAGAGCAGCCGGCCGGTATAATTCTCCTCCAGACAGCGACTGAATTCGACCTGGCTGAAAAGCTAGTGTCGAAAATCCTGCCGCCGTCAGGGCTCGAACCTAGGACCTCCCAGTCAGAGGCGCTGCAGTGACATCAGTTGATGCACTGAGCTACCGCTCCCGGTCCGTGGCACTTAGAGATCAACGCATTGGAATGATTTATTATAATACGTATGTGTTTATTGGGTCGGTAGTCCGACTTCTCCGGCCAGCTACCGGTGTCACCCTTGCCTGGGCCTCGTTAAATTCCCATGCTTGGGGGTAAGAGGCGACATGAGGCGAACATGACGTATTCTCTTCACCGTAACTACCAAGATCCGCCTGCTTCAGCTTTTCTTCGTCACAGCTACAGAAACAGGGACGATTTTAAAGAAAAGCTACAACTTTTTTTTTGTCTCGACTGGGAATCGAACCCGGGGATCACAGCACAGGAAGCTAGTACGCTGCGCTATGAGCCATTCCAGAGGATTTATTTATTACACACAAAATATTTTTACATATATATTTACATAATATTCATTCTACATTTATAACCGACCATTTTATCCGACCGGTTGTCGTATTTGCAGATACGATAATAACCCAACCGTGAAATAGAACGGAAGAAATACCCGCACATTTTCAATATGCGCTAACTCACGTGGGGTGAAAGAATAAATGAATATAATGAATGTTTACTGAACACTCAGATACATTATGGGAGCAACATGCGGCTGAATTTAATTTCTCTAATTGTTGTAAATCAGCGGAGAAAAAAGCGATGTTAGATGAATGCAGTTATATCTTAGTTTGTGTTTATGTTACACGTTAAATCTGAACTATGGCTAATGTTAGAAGTAGCCGGTTTATTCGCACAATAGCTACACTGCGAGAATAAAACTGTGGTAATGAGAATCAAAGGATCATTTCGAACTTCATCCGACTAATTATGACATTAGCCGTACTGAGCTGACTAAAATATTATCCATTATACTATACATTATTTTACGGTTTGAAAATTAATATTATGGAATAAAATACGTTAGACATGAAGACAACGGTATGAAATATTTTTGACAGGAAAAATTTGTATATTTCTTTGAAAAATGGAGTTGGGAAGTCCCTTAACCTCTGAGGTAATTGAGACCTACAAGTGACTGAATATTTAGTGTATACATGAGCAACAACTACTGCGGTCACTAGTCACGAAAGTGTAAATAATGAGTTCCCGGGAGATGGTGGTATTCTTACCCCGCTAGACCGTGAGATCCGGCGCTTACCTACAGGTTGACTAACGGATTTTCAACCTTAGGTATTTCCCCCAGTGGAGTACTCCCTCACCCAGGAGGGAAAATTGCTTAGCTCCCGACTGTTCACCGAACATGACTAGTGCATTCAGCTGTGGGTGTATGTGTCTAACAGGAGAAGTGGCTTGTTTGTTAGTCTACTAATCCAGCATTTGCTTATTATTGATCTAGAAGAAACACTGAAAAAAAAAACAGATCAAAGGAGTCGTCCGTTAGAATTCTCCTCCAGACAGTAGTTGGACGCAACTTAGTATGTTGACAGCATCGGTACTTGAATCCAAGGACCTCCCGGCCAGCGTCGCTAGAGGCAACGACAATGGAAGCCATCATGAGTAGATGACAACGCAATGATTAACAGGAGAATGATAATGTCGCAAATGCAGCATCAGAGGAAAAGGAAGAACACCAAGAAAACCTTGCCGTATTCCCATTTTTTCATTCACAAATCCCACATCGATTGATCGGAAATCATCTCCGGACAGCAATGGGGAAAAGCATACGCGGTAGCTATTTCGAGACGATCCTCACTTTTTTCGGGTATCTCTTTCCTCCCACGCGTGGCCCAGTTCATCGAACACTTCGGAGCTACTCTGACCCGCAATCTTTGCTCCACGATGCCAATCCCAACCAGCTTTACCCTGGATTATCCACGTGATATTGCGCGGCGTGGCAGGCGGGGATCGATTTCAAGCCCACGAGCTGGTTTGCTTTTGAGTAGAGGTATCTTTCTCTCAGAGCTCTGTCCAGTGGGATGTTTGTGACACACATGCGGCTAAGGAATTTTCGGAAATGGAATTGCAATGAGGAGCTGTGGGGATCGATGTTATCAAGCCGAGAAGTAACGATTTTGTAGTATCATTACACTAAATGAATGCTAACAAATGCAATAATGAATTTCACTATTTACATGTATTTGGTTTGAGAGGAAAATAATATTGAGGAGAAGGACAATCTGAGACATTTTCGCCGAACGTGACTCATAGGATGATTAGAAGTGGTGTTATTTTGCACCTACATATTCTTTTAAGGTAGACGCTAGTTCTCTCAGTTTTCTTACAGTAACTATCGACCAAAAACGTTCCAAGGTAATTTCTCCAAGTGAGAATCCTATAACACTATCAGCGGGTACCACTGGATCATAATCTCGACCGAAACTTACAAGTTGTTGATATTGATTGATTTAGACAAGATACTGATTTAGACAAGTTGTTGAGTTATCTATTTCCCTCCTTTAACTGTATCAAGTCCTGAACCCTTATGAAAAATTGTAACTGTAATCGTAAACTGACAGAAAAAAGTACTTGGGATGTATGGCGCTTTGAATTAATTTGTGAAAAATGTGTAGATGATGCGTCAATGATTGGTCCCCACTGGAATATCAAATTTCTTCCATTACAAATTTGGTAATTTAATTTCTAATGCCAAGCTATAGCGCTTGATATTGTATTTAATTGATTTGGACTGGAGAAGAACATAAAAATGAACGAAGAAAACTAGCAGCTATATTGAAAGTAAGAAAAATACGCGTTCGAATGATGAACGGGTATACTTGAGCATCTTTAAAAATTAAAAGGATCTTAATCTAAGACAAATCACGGCAACTGCATTGTGAGGGCACGATACCTGTCGGAAAAGGGGATCATCATCTTTCGTCTTTCGTGTTTAATTTAAAAGATATTTCCAATATCACGTCGGAGATAATAGACCCAATCACTGAAAGAAAAATTGACGTATTATGAAAAGTTAATGGGATTCTGTTATACAAATTAAAGTGAATGATTTGAAATGAATATAAGAGACTGAAGTATGGAGACTGAAAGTAATCCATCATTCGGCACGTAATAATGGAATGCTTTTATTCCTATTATTCATAAGATTTGTATTAGTTTTCTTTAAAAGTCACTTCATAATTAATTTATCTTTAAGAATAAGCTGCAAAATCAACGTTTTTCTGAAACTGACATAAATACACTACTGCATTCTCTTAATGAATCTCTTCCTTTTTTATGGTCTACTAATATGTTAAAGTCCTGCTGGTTGAGTAATTGGCGCATCTGTATTCATAAACATATTGTAAATTTCATAAAATCATATCCTTATCATGATAATTTTAGAGGTCTGATTATTTAAGCTAAGAAATTTCTTTGAGATCATTGATTAACATCAAATAAATTGAGTTGTCTGTTTATTCACAGTACAAGATTAGTTCAAATAATCTCAAGATAAGATGTGTTGTACTAAAATAATTAGTTTTCACGAGCTGTCAGAGTATCACAGGGTCAACAAATACTTAAAAATAAGTATTATGAAATATTTCAGAATTTCTTAAGCTCTCTACTGAAACAACACGGATTCCTCATTCAAGCGTGATTTGAGGAACGATAAATCCTGAAAACCTCTTGGGGGTAAGTACAGGAGGAACCAACGTGTATTTATGTATTTATGCATGTATGCATGTATGCATGTATGCATGTATGCATGTATGCATGTATGCATGTATGCATGTATGCATTTATGCATGTATGCATGTATGCATGTATGCATGTATGCATGTATGCATGTATGCATGTATGCATGTATGCATGTATGCATGTATGCATGTATGTATGTATGTATGTATGTATGTATGCATGTATGCATGTATGCATGTATGTATGTATGCATGTATGCATGTATGTATGTATGTATGTATGTATGTATGCATGTATGCATGTATGCATGTATGCATGTATGCATGTATGCATATGCATTTATGCATGTATGCATGTATGCATGTATGCATGTATGCATGTATGCATGTATGCATGTATGCATGTATGCATGTATGCATGTATGCATGTATGCATGTATGCATGTATGCATGTATGCATGTATGCATGTATGCATGTATGCATGTATGCATGTATGTATGCATGTATGTAAGCATGTATATTTGTGTACTATGTAAGTTTATTTATCTCTATGTTATTATATTTGTATTTTTATTTGCAGCATAGGGTTGTAAATTCACTCTGCATATCTAGGAAAGGACAAAGACAATTTGTTTTTATATTGATTTTTTATACATTATTATGTTATTTGTAATTGTATTTGTAATTGTAGCTGTACTTTCGTATTTCTGTATTCTGCCACCGGGCATCATCTGCCCAATGTAGAATAAATTTCTATCTATAAGGCAGAAAATACTCCAACAGCACTTAATGTTTTGTATTCATCAAATGAAAAATTGTAAATTTAGTTCCATAACATTCATTGGTTGACCATACGGTCCATATTATGTCTCCTCTTCATTGATTTCATTTGATGTAATTAACTTTTGATTCAATGATCCCCACTCGATTGGTATTTTGTCCTATTTTGCACATTGAAGAAATTAATAGATGATCCATTAATATATTGATGAATTGCAAATGTTACTTCAATATCTACGCACGTTCTTTTTGAGATCGAATTTGCAGAAGGAGTTAGTTTACAAGCTTGGTATTTTCCGTCAGCAGTACTAGATAATATAAATATGTAGTTCGTTTATCGATCTAATTGTTTTCTATTCCACTGGAGTGAACCATTTCCAGTTTCTAAATGCTGCCGACTACCTTGTTGGTATATTCATTCCAATTTCAACTGTTTATTAAAAGATAGGGTTCCTGGTGCTCAAGAAAACGTATGATGGTTGTAGTTCTTCCCTATAGGTGACAGTCTCCGCTGTTTCTGTCGATACATAATAAAATAGTCACTTACGTCACAAGTACTTAAATCACCTCGCGAATATGTTGATGAAATATTTTTTACCATGCCATGCTCGAAATATTTTCGCTCAAGATTGTAATGTTTTGCACACTATTAGAATAAAAAAATATCTGTTTCGCACAGGGAAAACAAGCATGTTTCCTGAGTGGCGTGCTAAAAATACATTCAGAAACATTCTTGAATCATCGCTCCTTAAACACTTTTTCAACAGATGAGTTTGCGAATATACATTTTTGCTTATTTTCTCTTCAAACATCACAATAGCATCACTTTTTTTTAAAAGCATCAAGGTTACAAGTAATCAATCTTATATTAGGTCACATTGAATTTCTGCACAATACATTTTACAATAATATCATTTTTTCTATCTGCATCTTATATTCGAAAAAATAAGCTTAGTTAAATGTAACGAGTCGTCTTCCATTCCCGTGTACGAGTAATAAAACAGGCCCTATTCTGCTGTTTTGTGATGGAGGTTTGTAAAACTTCCCCAGAATATTTGAAGAGAAAAACTATCTCCAAAGAGCTACGGAGCAAACAAAACAATCCAGGAGATCACTTGAAGCTTGCAAAGGCTCTCGACGGAGTTCGGTTTCAGAATCGGCGAACAAGAGACGCTGTCAACATTTTTTACTTCTGCCACAACAAACATTTGCCTTGAGCTGCATAACTTTTTTAATACGCATACAGTTAACCGAGGTAATGAAATGTGATAAATATCATGTTGGCACTATGACATCACATATATCTCGTATTATACTCGTATGTAAAGGTTAATTAATATTGTAATATTGCTTCTCCTTACTTCTACCCTACCAGCTTTTCAACCCCCATTTGAAAACTCTTAATCAGATATAGCCTGAGAAGTTCGAAAAAAATACTTTAGTAATTTTGGGAAGATTCAATATTTTAAAGGAAAATAACTTCCTGCCACTGATTTTGATGCATTGTCTTATGATTTTACAGTACCTTTAAAGAAAAACAAACAAATGTTTGACTCAGGATGACATTCAAATTCAAGCTCTGAAGATTATTGCACTATAAAAATATCACAAGCTTGTGTTCATTATGGGTCAAATAAATTGGCTTACTGGAAATTGTCACCAGAGAGAAAATCTACTTTTATGGGGATCAACGTCGAGACATGCAAATTTGTTAATTAAAAAAATTGGGATTGCAAAAAAACCACCTTTGTAAATCTAATCGGAGCGTAACAACATTTCAGTCTCTCGTGAGACCTAAGTTAAAGAACTGCAACGCGTGTTTCCTGGTACGCGAATGACAAATCACTCTATGATACTAATTAAGAGTAAAAAATACCGATGTTCTTAGCGTAATATCAATTTGTCTCTTCTACAATAGATATTTTCAAATGTAATTACATAAAAACACACTTCAAATGTATCTTCTTTGGTAAATCATGTGCGAAAATAAGAAATTCTCTGTCATAAATTCTCGATCGGTTGAGACTTCTTAAGAGGCAACATTTCCACTGCCTCTGTAGCTACTCTGACCGAGAGGTCCTTGGGTTTGAATCCCGACGGATTTTCAACACTAGCTAGATAGATCTAGATTGAATTCAGCCTCTGACTGGAGAAGAATTTTAGTCTTGCTGCTCTGATCTGTAGATTTTGGTCGTTTCTCTGATCAAAACCAAGCAAATGCTAAAGTAGTACCCTCACAAACAGGCCGCGGACCGCCCGCGATTTTTCCTTTCCCTTCTTTGTTCTCGTCTCTCCCCTTACTACTCTATCTTACACTTACACCTACATGCACTACACAACCACACATGTCGGGAGATCAGTCGAGAAAGTCCAGACTAGGGCAATGCGCCGAGGAAATATAGTCGATTCCGGTTATAGTTAACTTCTGGGGACTAACATTTTTGGTTCACTCTATTGTAGGTTTAGGATATTCTATGATGTCAAAATTAAATAGAATTTTTCCATTAAGATTCGTTTTCTCGATGTATAGGTAAAGCGAAATACATTAACATCCCTAACTGAAAATTTCAATATCATTATTTGTCCGTAAAATATCAATTATTTTCAATTATTTGCTTCGTACATTTTTCATTAGTAACTTTTCTAAATACTTCTCTAGAGTTTGCGCTCTCTGCATATCTGATTTTGCATTGTATTCAGTGTCTAAGTATCTTAATGCAGTCTTGACTCCATTCAGTGCCTCTTGCACTGTTGGAACACTATCCTACTCTCCGAAGGACATTTTACTCTGCTATAATTTCCAGATATCTTAATTTCCAGGACGTTGAATTTCGTACGTTTACTGGAGCCGAGGCTCAGGTTCACTATAACCGAATCTTCTGATACTTATTTGTAATGTAAGAGAAACGGGACCAGTTCTGAAGTTCACTATAACCGAGAGTTCACTATATCAGAGTTCACTGTAACCGGAGTCGACTGTATTTCGCTTGTCGACGTGTAGGTCGGAGCCAAATTTCACCATCCAGTGGGAGACGAACACCACCACAATCTGATGTAAAACATTCACTACATTAACGGGACTAATTACCATAGAAGTTTACGGGCCCGGACACAATCAATAAATTAATGAAGTTTTGTTGTAAATGACGAACTGCAACGTTCAGAAATTATAACATAACATAAGTAATATGACATAAGTAACATAATACATTATAACATAAGTATTAATATATATCCTTTTCCGTTTCCTTAAATAACTTATTAAAAAATTAATTAAAAGAATGAATTTTTTGTTTCTACTATTAATGCGATACAAGAAAAAAGAAAAACCAAGGGGGTTTACATCAGCAAATACTTTCTCGCATCTTTTGTATCTTTGATGATTTTCAAATCTCAGAGTTCAACAAACATTAAATCTTCACCAATTTTACAATCGTACCTTGCTCTATTCAACAAAAAAGTAAGGAAAACAAATTTGGAGCTCCTCTATAGAATTTTTTAAAAATTGCCTTCACATAAATAAACTAAGCGAAAACCATTCATATATTCGACAAATTTAACATGGCCTTACATAAAGAGGAACAGATTGCATTATAAAGAAATGTGTCTTCAATAACGTAGGAAAGCGACGAAAAAGTTTGAATTTGTGAAGTTCCTGCTCGTCAAAACGAGTGTCAAAATCTCTTGTATTTTCAAGCGCCCTTGGCCCTATCCAAGGAAGAAAATCCAAAACTGTGGAAACATTTTTTTTAAAATTTTATGACGAAACATCGCTACTCTCCACTGTAGAATTACAATAATTTTTTCTTACTTCCTAAATACGTTGTAGACGAAAATGTAAATGTGTTTCAATCCAATAACCAAGTATCAATTCATCAATGCCGCATACTGGTTAAGGGTTTAAATAAGTAAGTTCTTAGAGAAAAAAGTTTAAATGATGCAGGCGCTTATCTATAACTTACTTACCTGTTTGCAAATTGCAATTGTTTTCTGATTTTGAAATTTTGTTTACTAAACTGGAATACTTAATCCGCATATTATTTAAAGGTTCTCTAGGAATCATAACCTACCGCTGCAAAAAAGTCAATATTAATTTTTTATCACCGAAATTTAGGAAAAAACTCTAGAATTACTGGAATTAGCATATATTTCAGCGAGGAAAATATATTTGTATTTTCAATAACGTGGGCGGCTAGCAAACGTAGGACTTTGTCTCTTCAGCATGGCGTCGAAATAACCAGTATGAAGAACTGCGCATGAAGCAAAAACCACGCCGTGAAGTGGTTTTAGAATAATTGATGCAAACGTAATGCATGGATTCCGCTAGCGATTTGATGTTTGGGCCTTGAACTTCAGAAGGCCGCTGTGCGCTTGCACGATTCTCATGTCACGTTCAACCGCGTCGCGTCTATGGCACAGGAGGCCTTGAACAACCTCTCAAGGAAATGGAGATGTCGGGAACTTTCTTCACTGTGTGAAAATGAGATGTTCTAAACAAAAGCTATGTCCTTTGAAAATCTCATGGTGTTTTCAACGGGATCGAGAAACGGATGCAAAACATAGCTTATTCTTGTGGTTTGTTTTTGATCTTCGAAATATTTTATTTATAAATATTACAAAATAATTTTAAGCAATATTTAAAAATATTTGAATCTATCTGATCACAAAAATATGCATGAGAAGAAATGTTATATTTGGCGTTTATTCTAGATTATTAAATTCTTTTACGAAATATACAGTTATCAACATTCAATGTACTTACAAATGATGTGGTCCCTAAATACATGCATTTATAGAAGTATTCAATATAGTTGATTCAACATACATTATAATTTTTGGGACAGTACAAATTTCATAGTTAAACGTTATTCTGCTAATCTCACAGGAATCTATAGATCATTCCTCCATTCTCTAATTTGCTGCAATCCATTAATCTCAATCATTTACTTTGACATGTATATTTTATTTAAACATTTTTTGCCATAAAAGTATGCTTACAGAAGAAAAGTATAGAACGCAAAAGAAAAAAGTAATAACTAAGAAAGAACTGCGTTATGAAAATTCATGTAAACGAACAGTCAGATAAAAAGGAAGCTCATTTAAAAAATGAAAGCACATTTGAATGACATTTCTGAATCCCAATGACATGATATAACACAAATTTTAACCTTTTTTGTAAATAATATGAGGTTATAACCATGATGACAGAAACCGAAAGTTGCATCAGATACTTAATTTGTCATCCCTGTGACAAATTAACGGAGTAGGTATAGGAAATCACTCGAAAATTCTGAGACAAGAAGCAAATGTTAGCAATTACGAAGTAATGGGTATGGTCGCAGTTATTAAATGTGTATTAATTGGCTATTTACTAGAAACATCTTATTTTGCAGCTGATGTAGATGACAAGGAATTCATGAATAAAAATACATTGATAACCATTAGAAGATTCTCAGCAGATAAAAATTAAAGAAATAAATACATCGCAATTTTTAATGATCAGTACATCTTGATTCAATTGTAGAACTATTCATATCGTGTAATAACATGCATATGTAAATAAATGCAAATAGATAGTTTAGAAAAGGTTTTTCCACAATATCTAACAGATTGAATGAGACATTTTCAATTAATTCATGGCCCTTACTTGCAGTAAATTTCAGTTCTTTTTTTATTGGAAACTACTCGATTATGAAACGTGTGATACTTGTATTTCAACCGCCAGCGAAATCTTTCAACACATGTATCTCAAAATACACAATTTTCGAATTGTGGCAGTATTCCAACCTACGAGAGATATAAACGAACAAGATGCCAAAAAATAAAAGAAAATTTTCAAATTAGTCACAATATATATAGTCACATACATTCGTCAACTTTGACTCGCAACCAAAAGTACTAAATTTACGATTTTTATTCTAGACGCAGGAAGACGGCGCATGTACCACTGGGATTCTTTTACCCACAAATTGTTATTGTCCTTGTCATTGTCAACTATCTATGTTAATATATTTATTAATTATTGTAATGTAAAATAGCTTGTAAATTTAGTTTGTTTAGAATTACAACAAAAAAAAATTAAAAATCGGACACTTACAGAGTGGGTGGCACGAGGGCACACGGGACTCGACGATGGCGATGACGATGAAGATGATGACAACGAAGGCGAGATTGGTGGCGGCGGTGGTGACGGCGGCGGCTGCGGCGGCAACGACGGCGGCGGCGGCGGCGGCGGCGGCGGCGGCGGAGGTCCTTCGGCGCGTGCGCTCGCGCCGGCGACCGCCCGCAGACTGCGGAGAGTGCCTGCCGCTCCGCCGGAGCGCGCCCTCAGCGCTTCCGCCCAACGACCGCCTCAGCGCCCTCGGCCTCCGGCTGCAGGGCTCCGTTCTGCAATCGCCTCTGCTTTTCCCGATGGGCGTGGTCGCTTTTTGTTTCGTTTTGTTTTTTTGTTTTCTTTTTTTCCTCTCTAGGGTCGTTTCCGCAGGGCCGGATAATATCTTAAGGAGACACTCAAGAATTACGTATACATGCTGTAAGGGGGAATTTGGCTATTTAGTAACGAATTTGTACGATGGGGAAGAAAAGAGTAATTGAAGAGAGGTCGTACACTACAAAAATAAGTGTCCTCAAGTAAAGACATTTTAACAAATTATACGTTGATAGAAAAATCACGTTTTACCTAGAGAAAAACGAGGATGTTTTTTTAACCTTATATCCCTTAATACAGTAAATAAACCTGCTTAAGGGGTAGCAGGTTACGGCTCCTTTACGCTACCCTCCTCTCATCATTTGTTTTCCTCCTTTCAAAGCTCCCTTTTCTTAAGTAAGTTTCTATTACATGAAACTCGATTATATCAGCTGTCATGGACATAGGCGTCCACAGCCTAAAACAGCAAGGGAGTCCGAACTTTTCCGGGACTCTTTTTCCGTTGAACTTTTTTATATTTACATGACATAATTTTCTAGGAAATAAATAAAATTTAATACAAAGAGAATTAAAGTATAATATTAATATTTATTGTTGATAAACACAAATGGTTGAATGGTGAACTATTTACAAGGTTACCGGTCGGGGAGAGCCACTTCCCCTAATGTACAACAAATTCTTTAGCTTACTGGGTATGGCTAATTATTTCAAATTATTGTGAAAGTTGTCTTCATTAATTATTTCATATTTATTATAATTTTTAAAATGTTGCTACTAATGCAAAAAACAATAGTACTCGCTAATGCTCTCAGCTGTTTCCAAAGTGATATAAATTAATGAAACTTCAAAATATCCTTAAAGGTAAAAAGGCTGAAATCAGGAATTGAAAGTGTTTACGTACATAAAATAATCACGAACAGCTTTGAGGCCCCATTGTAAATGTTTCAGCGGCCAGGGCGGAAGGTAAAGAGCAAGTACCTAGCATGCATCTATCGACTTAGGTGTCTGAGGTCATTAAGAGATGTCACGGCAGTGCCTCCGACAAGGAGGTTCTAGGGTTGGAGAGTCGACGGTGGAAGGAGTTTCGGCACTAACTACATAGCTAAGATGAGTTCAGCTGCAGTATGGAGGATAATTCTAGCAGTAGTTTGTAGTTTGATTATAGATTTCCATATTCTCCGATCAACACCAGGCGAATACTGGAGCAGTACCCTAATGAGCGGACCACGAAGCGCGCGCAATCTTTCCTTCCCATTTCTTGTTCTATCCTCACCCCTTACTCTCTCTCTCTCTCTCTCTCTCTCTCTCTCTCTCTCTCACACACACACACACACACACACACACACATACACACACACACACTATCACACATGTCTGAGAGTAGTGGGAACTTTAGAGCTTGTCTCGACTGAGGCGCTGTTCCGCTGGTGGGATATACCCGTTGGGGGAAAACCCCTAGAAGACGTGTATGTCGACGCCGGATCTTCCCATCTGGTGGAGGAAGATCACCGCCACTTCCTGCGATAAAAACATGTACTACACCTTCGGGACTAATGACCTTTGCAGTTGACGCGCCAGCGAACACCAATCAATCAATGCATTAATTATGTTGGAATATGATACCTGTGATTGAGAGTCAAATCAATTTAAACTTTGAGGGTAGCTAAAGAAGATAGATGAATTGAAAATCGTTACGATCTGCAAGTGATGCCATCCCAAAATGTCACAAGCGAGTGCTTTTGATAAATAATGAACTTCTATAAATAATGACACAGCTCAAATACAACAAGTCGAGGGTAGATTTCAAATTGCGGTCGGGGTTTCGAATTGCGAGAATGCATTTTATGTTTTTTTATGGGTTTTGTTCGTTTTCACCAGTGCAACTTTCGCTTATTTGGAACGATCCGAAATATTCAAGAGCATGTAATAAAGTGTATTGCAGAATATGGCAGTTCCTGCTAGTGCTCATGGTTATTGTTAACTATGACCTTCAGAAAGTCCCTTGAGAATTCTTTTGAGAGAATTATTGGATATCTTAACATTTATCAAAGAATACTGTGTCATTTAAATCGTCTTCAAATGCGGAGTATGCTGACATGAATAATGCAAAGCAAAAAAAACTAATATCATCTAAAGAACAAAAACTTGTGTGCGTAAACGGAAGTACAACAGTAGTAATCAGCGCTTGATAATTTGCGCGAATATATGCATAATTTTAATAGACACTGTAGTAATGATAGCACTGACACTCCAGAAATAAAAAGTAGTTTGTGGTTATTGTGGGAATGTATATTGATATGGGCATAAGTTGCAGAAATAACCTCCCTCTGTAATTAATATAATAGATATCAAATCAAGTAAAAAAGTATTTCGGGTATTCTTCCAATTTTCTTTGTTATCTACTACAACATATGCACGAAACTGATACTATTGAAACTACAATAGTCGCAGGGTTACATCGAATGAAATCTAGATTTTTTTTTTAATTCTAAAGAATATATCGTAAATAACGGAAGTAACTCAAGAAAAAGGAGTATATGAAAACTATTTGAAGACTTTTTTCTGTGTGTACGTAGTATACTTTTGTGAACTGAACGTGTTTTAGACACGTTAAGTTGTTATGTGTACGAACTGGTGCCCGGTAAAATGAGGTAGAGATTAGGCAAAAATGTGCAATTTTTTGAAATTAGTATATTTTTAATAAGGATTGGAGAAATATATTTTAACATTTCAAAATTAAAATTTATATTTTCATGATAAGGAGTATAAATAAAACTTTAGTTACGAAATGAAAATATTAAGTTCCGATCGCATTAACACCACAGGCATCCTGTAAATAAAGCTCTTTTAGTCTTGTGCCACTAGATTTTATTTTCAATCAAGTTTTGTTTACATTTTTAACTTTATTTTTAAGAGCTTACTATTGGTGTAGGAAACGGCAGAGTCGTTATTGTTTCTGATTATCGAAAACCTAGTAGAAATAGTAGGTGTGTGAGTGGCGGGATGTCACTTCTGCTATGAGTTGGTAAGACAGGAAAATTGAAATATTGTATATTAGATTATCTACGTGGATTGTTAACAGAATAAGCATAAGATTTTCAGACATAGAAGGAGAATTTCCATTATCTACATTGTAGGGTAACGAAACACTTTAAAGGAAATAAATATGAAAACTATGAAGAACTTACAGAAAAGTCTGTCTGGAGACTTCCTTGGAAATTTAAATAGTTGAACAAAATACTTTTTTGTAACTACTTTTGAATTTTAATTGGAGTTCAAATTATGAAATATCTCATTACGTGTAAAAGAAAATGTGGAAATCGCCAAGCAAGAATCAACCTAAATATTTTTAGAAATATCCTTAAAGATACCGTTGCTAGGAAAATTTATTTTCCGGAGGAATAAAGTAATACTTTGGCAAAGTAGAAACAGTTAATAAAGTAAACTTTTACTGTCATATGTTGATAGAATATATATTTTTTACTTTAGGGTTCATTGAAAGTACAATCATTTATTTGAAATACGACCTTAATGATTTATGATGTTTTTGTGAATAATTTTATTTTTATTATAATATGACATATTTCATAATAAAGTTACTATTATTATTATTATTATTATGGCAAATAATATTATTTTTATTATTATTATCATTATCCTTTAATTTATAGATGCAGTTACGGTATACTACTTCGACCCGTTATACAGCGGCAGGTAATCATTAGCAGCAGCCAAAATGTTGCCGAGGAACGCAGTGGGTGAAGAAAGTGCTGATAGCAGTGGCTTGCTCAACCCTCTGGCCGACCGTGCGCCCAGGCGCGGCGGGTGCAAGGCCGGGGTGGCGCGCGGGCGGGGCGCGCAGATAGCAGCCGCACGCGGGTATAATTAGGCGCGCGCGGTAATAACGGCGCGGCGCGACCCGGCGCTGCGGCGGCGGTGGCCGCGGCCGCGGGACCGAGGAAGGGGGAGCTGGGTCGGGCCAACCGCGGAGCGGGGCGCTGAGGAGATGGGCTGGGCGAGACTGCGGTTCGGGGATTGATTGGTAGTGATTCCGAGCGCGTCAATTAACGAGGTTATTGATCCCGTAAGTGTGGTGTATGTTTTCCTCGGGAGCTGGTGGTGGTGATCTTCCCCCGCTGGATGGCGAGATCCGGCGCCGACCTACCGTCAACTATCGGAGTTTCCCCCTAACAAGGACTCTCCCTCCAACGCGGCACCGCCCCAGCCGGAACAAGCTCTAAGCTCCCGACCGGTCTCCCGGAATATGTGGCAGTGTAGTGCATGTTAGTGTGAGTGTGTTTGTAAGGGGAGAGGATAGGACAAGGAAGAGGAAGGAATGATCACTCCGGCATTCGCCATGTGTAGTTCTGAGAAACCACGGAAAACTAGCCGGCCGCTAGAATTCTTTTCTAGGCAGTGACTGAATTCGGCCTAGCTAAAAAGCTAGTGTCGAAAATCTTGCCGCCGTCGGTACTCGAAGCTAGGACATCAGTTGATGCACTGAGCCACCTCTCCGGGTCTGTGGTGGGGAGTGGGTCGGGTCGGGGAGCAGGGAGGCGTGGGTGGGAAGCGAAGACCGCGTGGATGCGACCGCGAACTTCAGTGACCGCATGCTGGTGCGGTTGCGGCTGCCGTCGCCGCCTACAGAGGAAGCGCAATTTATGCTCATAAGGCGTCCGCATTCAGCCAGTCCTCGCATATCGATGGTTCATTTAGCCTTATATCATTAATAATTGCCAGCAGAACCTCATTTTAAATTCAAACAAATTTTCTAAATTTTCAAACTAATGTGGTTATTTTCCTGCTAGGCAGCAATTCGTTTGTGGAGTTTAATTTTGAACTCAAAGCCAAAAATAAGGAGAAAATATCATTAATAACATTTTATAAACGAAAAACAATAAATATAGGAATTCGTTCAGTTCTTCATTATAACATTGAATAATGTGCAAAAATAAAAGTGTGACTTATGATCAAGAAAACACGTAATTAATTTAAAGGTCGCCTAAAATAGTAAGATACAAAATGTAATTTTATAAAGTTACCTAACTGTTACAAATAATACATGAAGATATAAGTTGTGACACGAGTAGTTTCTTAGACAGTGAAATAGTGAAATTCATGCGTTTTAGTTAAATGCATCAACGAAAAAGGAAGGGGGCCTCGGTTCTCCTTTGCATTATATAGAAATGACTTTAAGAAGTGATTTTTCAACCACTAAGATTTTTGCAACAAGCGGATAGTTTTTGCGCGTTTACGTTCGTGTGCGCCCGTCACTTAATCAAATTAAGTAATTTAATTATGCCAAAAAATTACATGTTAACATTAATTATAGCGCAAGGTTGCCAGTGTGGGAGCAAGGTACCCACAGAATACGAATTACAACACCGCAACTCTTGAAACTGACGTTGAGGCAAATTAAACCTTTTCGGAGTCAATGAATTCTGATCGGATGCCATCGACTGTGTGCACGCTCGTTCAAACGACCCGCAAATATTCCGATATTTGCCAGTGTCGGAAACCGTGCCGAACATCATGAGAAATTGGAGTTTGTGAATGTCACTTACTCTTCTAGTTTTACATTGCAGCGGAGATAATTTCATTTTTGAATTCACAGAGGTGATTTAAATATGAACTGGTAGAGCTACAACAGCACTCACTTTCTCGCATTATTTTCGTCGGTTACGAAATGTTATAATAATACCTGAACCTCTAAAAATGTTTCTAATCAGCAATTTTTTTATCTTCTCGCTACTCAGTAGAGAGAATGTTATGTAATGATGCGCGAAAAAACTGCAAATTTCCGGGAGACAAAGTCTTAATCCAGGGCCCTGGTAACGAAAAAGTGGATAAATAGAGTTGCTATATTCATAAAAAATCCTCTAACCCTGATGTAGCCAGAACTCATGTTTTATGGGTCCTTGACGCAGCAAAATCTAATGACGGCAAAACGTCTATATGTCCGTCTGTCTGTGAACAACGCTAGCGGCTAAACCGTTCGAGTTTTCTCCAAAATTGATATTCTCCACTCAATTTGGCTGATGTCGCGGTCTCTTGAAATTGAAATCAATATTTCAATTTTGGGAGGTACTTTACACAAAGCCCCTAGAACATTTTCAAAAGTTAAAAAAATAGCTCCTCCGTTTTTTATTACAATTTGTTATTGGATAGTGTAAAGGACCTTTCAGAGAATGCTGCTGGTCTTATGTTCGTTGAAAACTCTAATTTTCCGAAAACTGCAAAAGTTCAATTTTTTTCGGAGTCTTCCTCCAAAAAAAAAAAACAAAACATTAAGATAGAGACTTTTTCTTAATGAAATCTGTTCCTTGAAGTTATATTTTGAAATAAGGTCATGTACAACTTTTCGAAAATATGAGTACTTTTCTCTTAATTTTGCGTGAAAATACGGGCGAGAAAGTGCGTGCTGTTTTGGCACCACTAGGTTTCTTCATGCAGGGATTTGTACTCGGGTTCTTAGATTTAGCACGATTTGACGTTACCCATTCATCATCAGTGTCACAGAGAAACTCGCCCTTTATTCCCATTTATAACTAGTGGTGCTACAATGCACTAACTTTCTCGTATTATTTCTAACTTTTTCAAATTCCAGAAGTTGAGAGAATTCTGAGAAAATGAAACATGTGCCGTTTTTCAAATGGTATTTCCACTATATCAAAAAAAAAATTTAAAAAAAATGAAAAATTGGAAGCGTTTTTGAGATTTTTTTAATAAATTGCATAAACTTTAACAAAAAATAATACAAAACTTACCTTCTTTTTTCAAAAATATTCCACAAGGCCTTTTGTAAAGACATGATAATTTAAAATAGATTTAATTTAAGAAATATGAAAGAGATTTTAAATAAGAAATGTATTTATTAATTTTTAATAAATATCAAAATGTTGAAATTTTGTAATTTTGCAATGCTAACTTTTTCAATTTTTATAAGTATAGAGAGTTATTCGAAAATCATACGAGCATCTCTTTTTTATAGTCCTTTGATACATACAAGGAGCAAATTAAGGGGAAAATTTTGTGGTGATTTGGAGAAAAATTGCCAATATTTCAAGCAAAATTACGGTAAAACTAGTATTATTTTTGAAAAATTGTACATAACCTTAGTTCAAGATCTGCTCTTGAAGATCAAATTTTCTAACAAAAATATATCTATCTTCAATATTGTCGTTGTAGAAATACGCACAAAAATGTTTGAACTTCTGCCATGTTTGAAAACTCAGATGTTTTAACGAAGAAGCGCAATTGTTTTAATCGTCGTTCATCGTTTTCTCTATCTGAGAAGAAAGATTAATCAAAACATTTAAAGCTCTTTTTGAGAAAATTTTGAAAATATTATTGAGGCTTAATATAAAGTACTCTCAAAATTCCAATATCTGTTTTACCCTCGAAGAGCCTCGAGGCTCGAGGTCAATGAGGAAATAACAATTTTGGAGAAAATCATGTGAATGATTCAGGTGCTAGCGTTGATCACATACAGACAGACAAACAGACATTTAGTCGTCAATCGATTTTCGGTATGATGGGTCCACAAAACATAGATTCAGACAACACAAGTTTTTAGAAGAAGTAATTCACCAAATATGAAACAAATCCACGTTTATGAAACTTTTTTGATAACAGGGCACTACAACACGAGAGTTCTCATCAAAAAAGCGCCGATTTCTGCGTCAACATTACAATACTAATTACCCAACTTTAGCAGGAAAACATTCCAGTGAACATAACACTGAAGAAACATTGAACGTGAGCAATTAAATAAGCCGAAAACTTTGATATTAGAGTTAGTATTTGAATTCAAGTATAATTAACTCACCAACGCCATGAATAAGTATTTTGTTCTGTCAGAAAATACAACCAAGAATACATAATTTTCACAATATTAATGGTAAAACTATTACAAAATTAAAATAACAAGTGATGTTGTAACTCTACATTCTCCCCTCATAAAATTGGGCATGTGTGGCCATTATATATTTGATACATGATGATTATGTAAATGTTTTTGACAAAACGTTAAATACATTTGACTTTCCTGAAAGTGAGAGGCAATTCTGGGAAGTTACCTGAGCAATTTTGGAGGAATCTTCATCACGCTTATTACAAGCAACATCAATAGTGGCGAGGGAATTTGCCTTTCAAGGTATTGACATGTTGTTTTCAAAATTTTAAATAGCAATAATTTACTTTTTTTGATAGGTTTTTGATTTTAAATGATTCCAAAAAAGAAATACGTAAATTGTACACGATATATTTCCAAATGATAATGTTCACAATTGAGTTCATAAATATATCGCGTTAAGTCTTTGTCAAATCCTGTTTGTTTAAGAAGAAAGTGGATGTTCTCTGTAAGAAGTGCTACTTATTTCCTGTCATCACTGTTCCTTGGTTCTATTCGTGAGATAGAGACCAATTACGTCAAAACAAATCAGTGTTATCTTTCATCTCTTTAAATTGACTTGAATCTTCTTGAATATAGA
Organism: Teleogryllus occipitalis; assembly: GCA_011170035.1. Lineage (NCBI taxonomy): Eukaryota > Metazoa > Arthropoda > Insecta > Orthoptera > Gryllidae > Teleogryllus > Teleogryllus occipitalis. Next base: position 298,324 of record BLKR01001145.1, on the reverse strand, counting down.
ATGCGGACTGGAACGCACGGACAACATGAAATACTATTTCTGAAGGAAAATTGGTTGAAATGCTGTTATTATGGAATGCCAAGAATAAGACCTCAGATTACGATACAATAATTCTGAAACTCAACGAAAACGTGTACAAATGATCTAAAACATGCGAGATGAATTTGTTTACAGATTTTAATGCATTCAATTTCCCCCTTAATTTTCTTTGTAGACTTCAATATTTCACAAAAATCAAATAAGAGTCACTGAATAGTTTTTAAGCAGATTTTTGAATTTTATTCTCTTCAATGTATTTACATTTTTAAAATTTATATTATTTGAAATTATCTCTTCTTTACAGTCTGTTTACACATGTCATGGTGTAAAGTGTTTTTGAGTGCATTAAAGCAAAGATAATCTTAAAGAAAATTGATTTTTATGGACCTAATTATGCAATGAAGTCTGTTTTTGTTAAAGTTTCAATATCTATTACATTTAATGTTTTCTACAAATGATAGCAGCTCTATTCAGTTTTTTAAAGTATCATCAACAACTGAGGTCATTAGTGACTAATACAACTTTACAATAATGGTATGGTATATATACATATACATATATATATATATATATATATATATATATATATATATATATATATATATATATATGTGTGTGTGTGTGTGTGTGTGTGTGTATGTGAGAGTGTGAGTGAGTAAGTGTGAGTGTGAATGTGTGTGTGCGTGTGTGTCTGTAGACAGATATATATATTTTTTAATTTTATGGTATTAGTTTCCTGTATCTATATTAATATACCTGTTACAATTAGATTTCTTTGAAAATATTGCTAACTTTACAGAATTTTAATATTTTATTTTGATATTAGTTGGATATTCGTCGGGGCATCAAGTCAGAGTTCCGCTCATCTTCTAGGTATGTGTGTCTGCTGTACTGAAACATAGGACATTGAGTTAAAATATGTTGAAAGTTAAGAAGGGTATCACAGTGCAGGCAGGTGGGTGGGGGATTTCCAGTTAGCAATTGTTGATGACTGAACTTGCAATGACCAGTTCTTATCCTTGTCGTTACCTGATCTTTTCTTAAGCATTTTTTGGAAGTTTTCATGGAGTAAATGTTTTGAACTTGTCTGTGTAGAGGGCTGAATTTCATGGTTTTCCACTTTTCATACATTACATTCTTGTTGTCTGTCCATTTATGCTTGCAGGCGTGTGATATTGTTAAAATACTTTCTGTTTCATGACTTACATATTCTTCTTCAAGGCTCATTGGATTGTTTTCAGGCATTGGTTTGTAATCCGGTATCCAGGCAATTATGAAAGTTTTTTAGACTGTGTATAATATATTTCATGAATAGTGTGGTGGTGTAACGGTTATAACTGGCTAGTTATTGTGAATATTGTTTATTACTTCAAGAGAATAGAAAATATGATAAACTTAAACACATTGTAAGACATTGCATTAGATCGATATTAGTATTAGTATATATAAGTAAGATGTTAAAGATATGGTAAATGTGTTTAACTGCTGTCAGGATTGTTGTTATATGACACGTTATTTTTGGTAGTATTAAAGTAAATGTGTGTTGTTTTCTTTCCTCATATTATTCAGCCCTGACGATGGAAATAAATTTTCCGAAACGTCGGCAAGCAACCAACTTGTAGTTCGTGTTTACTTATGACCAAGGTGTAATATTATTTCCTTTTTCCATTAATATATGTTCCTGGAAGTTTAGCTGTCTCAATAGGTTTTTAACTTTGGAATACACTGGCGAAAATAATTTTTCTTGGTTCTTTGGCTTCTATTACAATGCTACCAATGGGGCCAGTATAAAAACCGCCAGTGCTTATTCGTAGACCTTTATTGTGTGTAACATCAAGTTTTTTAGGTATTTTTTACTAGCTGAATCATGTAATCTGGATCCATAGTCGTTCTTGGATCGTACTACTGATTTGTTGCTCCTCAGCTGGAGATGTTTATATACTCCCCAGTTATTATGGTAAATGAACTTGTGTATGTTTATTTTTTTCCAACATTCCTAAGACAAAATTTGTATATGTTTTTGTATGAATTGTGGTAATTCTGATGCGATGTTGTTGACGTTATTACAAATGACATTTGCTACTGGTTAATATTAATATCCCCCTTGCATTTCATATTGTTTAATTTAATTTGCTGATGATTATAATTTTAAATGTAACTATTATTTATATTAATTTTGCTAATTTCTTTATCTAATTTGTATTTTATTTATATTTTCTTTTCTTTGTATTTGTAAACTGATGATGACGGCAAAGCCGTCGAAAGCCGGCTATCTAACTGAAAATATATTAAGTTGTCGGAGATTACTTCCTTTATTTATTCATGTATATGTCCTTTTCACCTAATATTTGAGTCACAATGCATGCCTAATACTTTAATGTTTTGATCAAATTTTATCTTATGTAGGTCCTTTTTAATGTGGGTTGATTCACCATATCATGTCTGGAGAATACTATACCCTGAGTTTTGGAAGTTGAAAATTCAAAACCTGATTTGAGAGACCATTCATGTAGATTGTGTTGGGCAGATTGTATAATCTCTTGATTGGTTGTAATAGATGTTCCTCTGCAGAGAATGGTAATGTTATCTGCATACTTCCTTATGATTACCGGATGATTGATTTCAGAGCTTGCATCATTAGTGGTAACAGGAAGACTGTAGTAGTATTATTGTAGTAGTCCATTCTCCAGATGTTAGACTTATGAGAGGCTACCGTTAACTCTCACATTAAGTTTTTTCTTTGGTGAAATTCTTGATGAATTAAAACATGTTGCCTTTAAGTCCATTTTCCTGTAATTTTCTCATTATTCTATGGATCTACACCATCTCATAAGCTTTCTCGATGTCTAGGCTCACTACTAAAACATGCTGTTTGTTAGCAAAGGCTTCTTGGATATAAGTACTTACTAGATGAGAAGTAATTGAGTGTCCTGCTCTGAAAACAAATTAATTGTTGGATATGCTGTTTTTAAAGTCTAGAAACTATCTGAGTCTTATGTTAATTATTTTCTCCAGAATTTTGCACATTTTGCATGTTAGAGAAATAATTTTGATTCTTTATGGAGCCTTTCCCAGGCTTTGATATAGATATAAAGATAGTTCAGGAAATACATTTTTATTCCATATTATGGAATATATTTTTAGTAGAGTTTCTTTTCCTTTTAGGGGTATATTTTTTAAAATAATGTATGGCATGTAGTCTGGTCCAGATGAGGAGTTCTACATTTGTTGATAGTAGAATTAAGTTCTTTAATTCCAAGAAGATCATTGATATGGTAATAAGTAGCCGTGTCATAATTATTTGTAAGTTCTGTGAGGTTCTCTTGATCTTTTTTGTGCTGTAAGAATTCTTATGTATATTTTTATGAACTAGAGGTTTTGGCAAAACTACATACAATTGAATTTGCTATTTCGTTAGGGTCTGTAATTATTTCCTTTATGAGAGTAAAAAATATTTGTTTACCTTTCTTTGTTTCTTTGATAGCTTTTATTTTTGTTCATGACTCATCAATATTATAATGCATTGGTATACTTGAGATATAATTGTACCAGGAGTTTGCTTTACATTCTTTTATGGTTCTTCTTGTAACAGCTCTCATCTTTTTGTATTGTATTGTATTTTATTCAGTATTAAGTGTTTTTTTATATTTGTTGAAGACATGTTTGGATTTTTTGTGAGCCAATTTACATTTGTCATTCCACCAATGCACTAATTTGGGTCTGTTTGATGATTTGATTGTTTCAATTGATCCATTTGCAGCTTTAGTTCTGACATCATTAAATGAATTGATGATAGTGTTGATGTTCTCTGTTTCTAGAAGGGCATTAGTTTTAGGTACGTACTTTTTGATCCGATCATTTTAAATATTCTAGTCAGCTTTGTTGTAATTCCGTCTTAGGATTGCTTGATCGGGGTTATAAATGTAGGGAGTGTTGTTCATGTTTATAAAAATAGGGAATGGTAACTATCATAGGGGTAAACTAAAATGTTTCATGAACATTTATAGGCATATTGGGTGGTAGAGATGGAAATATCAATGGCACTGTAATTGTTGTTACTGGTATTGATGTTAGTAGATCCTCCAGTATTAAGAACAATTGTATCTAGTTTATCAAATCTTTTCTCAAGCATGATACCTGTGCTGTACGTTTATTGGTTCCCCAAACTGGATTATAGCTGTTGAAATCCTCCATAATGAGAAAAGACTTTTTCATCTTGTTGATAATATCAGTTACATCTTTTTTCGTTATTTAAGGTCGCATCAATATCTAGGTCATTAGCGACCACTATCTGTATTAACGTTATGGTAACAGTGAAGATGAAACGATATGGTGATGATAAGGGTTGAAACGACGAACACAAATACAACCATGCCCGAAGCGGGACTCGAACCTGCGACTCTTAGCGGTCCGAGATCGCTACGACACTACTGCCTTAGCGATCTTGGCCACTGAGACGGCCAATTACGACTTTTTCAGCAAACTTGCAGCTATTTGATAGGTAGATATTACATACATTAATTTGAACTGGTAACAGGATCCTTATAGAACTAATTTCAATGTTTGATTGAATAATCACTTCTTGATATGGAATATGATCTTTGTTGAATATAGCTACACCACCACTGGTATACTTTGTAATCGAGGGTAAAAGCCATTTACATTTCACTGAGAAATTTTCATTGACTGGTGTTGATTTCTAAACTGGAGTCTGTTTCAGTGCTTGATTCATCTGGAGTATGAAATACTGAATTGATTTTCCTGATAATCTTGGTGAATTTGACTTTTATGGTTTGATTTGTGAGATGTGGATATAAACTATGCATAATTTGGTGATTGATGACATGTCTTGTTAGTCAGTAGCTACAAGTATAGGATCATTAGCACTGAAAGTTTTTCTAACAAGGATTTAAACTGTATGCAAGAAGGGGGTAGTTATTTTGAGTGTGTTGAATAATCTGTTTGATAGGGATTACCAACTCTTCCATATTTGTTTCTTTCTCCTTTTTTCATTTTTTGGTTGTTTTGAGAGTTTTTCCATATTTTTTGTTCCATTTGTATTGCTTGCAGATTTGGAGGGTGAGGAGGAGTCAGTATGGAGGCATCTTGTATTGGTATTAAGGGAGACTATGTCGACATTAGTTGGAATTTCGTATTGTTTTTGGCTTCACTAGTAGAAAGTACAGACTTAGAAGCTGGTGAAGAATCAGTTGTGGGCACATTTTTGTATGGTCATGATGACTTTGTATATCTGCTACTTCAGTGTTTTTCCATTGGTTGCTGGATCTGGCAAGTCACAGGATTTTTCCCTAATGTGTTCAGATTTTATGGGAGCACTGCTTAAATTAATAGTCTTGTGTTGATTAGAAGTGTTAGGTGAAAGGCATTGTCCAGCTAAGTGCCTCGTTTGATGACAATTAAAGCATGACATTTCATCAGTTGTGAAAAATATCCTATATGTTGAGACATCATAATACATAGTAGTGAATTCAGTTTGTAAACCCACGTCTTCAGGGAAACATACATTTGTCTGCGGAAACTCATGATGTGGGAGAGCCCCTGTCTAGGCCAGCTTTAATAAATGAAATTTTGGATGTCAAATTGATGTTGTTTGTGGTGAGTACATTCTCTATTACTGATTGTGGGATGATGGGACAGACGTTAGAAATAATTGTTTTTTTGGACTTTGTTAAAAGTGGTCTTAAATTCAGTTCATGGTTTATTATTTTAATAGCCTTATGGTTGTTTCTAAGTTTGGCAACTATAGTTTGAGAGCTTAGAAAGATATACTCTCTGTTGTTTGCAATTCTTGATAGAAACCTAAATTCACTGAAGTTAATAATGTCGGGTACACTGTTTATGTAATCATTAATGGAGAGACTATCTTGTGAGTCGATAATTATAGCCAAGTCCTTGGTGGGAAACACTTCAGTTGACATGACATTTGCGTACGTTTTCAGATTTGTGTGAGTAGATACCTGAGGTGGCGGTGTAGAGGTTATGGGAGCCCCGATGCTCGAGGAGTAAATATCACTAAATTCACTGTCTGAATGACAGTATGATAACAACAACGTTTTACTGGACGCGATCGGAGCACGAAGTGTCTCGGCCGGATGCCTCAATGGAACTGATAATAGCTTGTTTTTACGGAAATAGGAACTTAATCTCGAATTGTCAATGATAACTTACCCAGACTATCAAATCTTAATTGTTTTCACCAGCATAGACATACATATAGACAATCAAACATTGAGGGAAATACCATTAAAAGTTCCTTAAAAGGAATTATTTCTTTACTAAACATGAAATATTTGATTTGAACATTCACAAAAAATCAAAAACATGCAATAGGATCAAAGTAATAAATTTACTTCACATTCCCGATATACGTACATTTGCGTTGTGGCGTATTTAGAAGACAATTTTGAGAATATGTATAAGCAATTGTTTACACACCACCTGAGTTTCTATCGATGTACACATAGATCTCTTCCTAAAACTAAAGATTAAGAAGACATTTACTGGTAGAGACTAGAACTTGTAACTATCAATAGTGAAAAATCTATCTTTCGGTTTTTTATAAATACTATTTGAGGAGAAAATTTAAAATAGTCTTAGTTTTATATTACTAGTTTAAAAATCTTCGATAAAGATTTACGCTACAGTACATTGCTAAGCAAATTGTTTCTGTGAGTCTTGGTGCTAAAAAATAGTAAATATTTAAGCCTGAGATGCTACAAGTATTTTTAATTCTTTTTTCATTTAGTTCACTAAATTTGCTCATTCATTCCCTGAAAAATCGTTGATTATCACTATGCCAATCATTTGAGTTGAAATTAAAATGATAAATATTGAAATTAAAAAATGTAAAATCCGAAATACCCCGAGACAAAAAGCACTTATTGGCAGAAATAAGAAGTTCTACAAAGCAGAGGTGGTTCCCAAGAATAAATTGAAAATTGAGAAAATACTAGTCTGTGGAGCTGCAGAAGAGATCATCTGCGAGAGAGTGCATTTGCTGTTTACACGTGGACGTAGCGTGGTCCTTGCAGAAGCACCAGGTGATGCGCCAATTAAGCACCATTCGCAGGCGAGGCGAGGCTCCTGCGCGGAGCACGGCAGACTAAGGTGAGGCGGACATGCGTGCGTGGGCGCCATGCCAAAACGCCGCGGTCACCCTCACCGCCCACGCCCCCGCCCACGCCTCTTACTTCCTCCTCTTACTTGCCCTCGCCTCCATTAATACATTTGCCCAAGCATTCACCCCCGCCCTCGCCCTCGCCACCACCCACGTCCTTGCCATCAGCCTCGTCCACACCATCGCCCTCACCTCCCCCTCGCCCACACATCGCCTCTGCCCACGCCCTCGCCCTTGCCATCGCCCACGCCCTTACCCTCGCTCTCGCCCACGCTCTTACTCTTGCTCTCGTCCATGTCCTCGCCCACGCCCAGGCCCTCATGCACTCTCTTATCCATGCCTCGACAACACTCTCGTCTTTTTCTACGCCCTCGTACACGCCAAAGACCTGTCGCCTTTTTCCTGCCCTTCCTGTCGCCCACGTCCTCGCCTTTGCAATCAACCACGCCCTTATTCCCGCTCTCGTCCTGGCCCTCGCCCAGTCTCTCGCCCTTGCCCTTGCTATCGCCGATAGCCTTGCTTTTGTCTTTCTTTAGGCTTCCTATCTGACATTGCGATTTAAGTGAAAGGCAATTTTAATAATGCCTAATTTAAAATACTCTTTTTTCCTTGTGTTTGAACTAAAACAATGAGGCTAGAACAATTTACTGTATTTTTGCAACGTGTAATGATATCTAAGCATAATATAAGTGTGCAACTAGTATCCTAAGAATAATTCTGTCACTTAAAAAAAATCTTCACCAAAAAACGGAGGGAATATTTAATTTTTATATTTGAAAATTACAAAGTTGAAATGAAAATGGTTCTTCTGTCATTAACTTGACAGAAGTGTGCTCTATCCTTACACAAAGCTTAAAGAAAGAAATAATGACGTCATGCTGGGGTTTCAACGGGAATGCATTGTTTACACACTAATTTATGCTAAATGACAACAGTAACAAATCCAACAGTTTGAGTTGTTCATCGGAACTGACTTTGATCACATTTTAACGTAATTTTTCTTTGCTTTTAGAGCATTTTAAGAGCAATTTAATGATCATTTTTTGGCGATGTTTTCTACCATCAAAATCCGCCCCTTAATCATAAATAACTATTTTAAAATGTATAGTACCTGGGGATAGACGGGAACAAATAATTGGAAGGACCATTCGGGAATTCTCTTCTGGAACTGAGACGCTCAAGAGAGAGATACGTCTTCTGCGGCCTCTTTACACGGAAGATTTCCGATATCCGATATCGCTTACGGTAATTGATTCGGGCTCAGGAACAAGAGCCTTCGTCTCAACACAAGTATTAGCTTTTCATTACGATGGCCAATAATACAATGGTCACTGGAAGAACACCTGGTATAAGATTAATTGACATGAAAACCCTAATGATTTGTCTTTCGACTACGACTTGTTAGCTTTCCATTACCCGATAAAAGAGATTCCTTATTAAAGAAAAAGTCTTATTTGGATCTCTGCCGTGTTACTTTTTTTAAAATTTGTTGCGTCTACTATTTGACGCAACGCGTCTCCAAGCCCCCTAAGGGGCATTGAGCGCTTTGCGCTGGGAAGTAATCCCTCGTTAAATTTGTGCGCTGGGGAGTAATCCTCCATTAACTTTTTCTTATGTCATGTCACGTCACGTCGCAGTCAGTTCTCAAGAGGACCGCCGGGTAGCATCTCCGCGTATGCGCCTCCTGCTAAGCTCCTGCGTCACTACCCAGCGGCCAGAATTGGGAAAGAATAATGATAGTGATGGGGTTTAGGACACTTCACGGGAGTTGGACTAGCCCTTGTGAAACGGCCACACTCGTTTTGTTGAAATACAACTTTCACATGAGATTCGACGGGAATCGAACCCGAACCTCAGTGGTGAAAGGCTAGCGACTTCGGTATGCGGTGCCTCCGACCGGGAGGCCCTACGCTAAGATTCCCGACGGTGTCAGGAGTTCGGACACTAGCTACAAAGCTAGGTCGAATTCAGCCGCTGTGTGGAGGACAATTATAGCCGTTGGTGGCTCTGATACCGTAGTTTCTGCGATCAACACTAGACGCATGCCGGATCAGTGCCGTAACAAACGGACTACGGACCGCGCGCAATCCTCCTTTCAACATTTACACTTACATACACTGCACTGCAACACATGTCGGTAGACCAGTCGGGAGCTTAGTGCTTGTCTCGGTTGGGGCGATGCTCTGCTGGTAGGACATACCAGGTTAGGGCAGGGCTCGCAGGCCAGCAGGTAGAATGCCAGCCTGCGGGGGAAGATCACCACTGCCTACCGCGATTAAACATGCACTACCCTTCCGAGTCTGATGGCCTTAGGAGTTGACGTGCCCGAAACTTCTTATTCTTGATAGATTGATTTTTCGTGTTTCGGGGCGCGTCAACTGCTTTGGTCATTAGTCCCGTTAGTATAGGGCATGTTTTCCCCGGGAGATGGCGGTTATCATCCCCCGCTGGATGGCGAGATCCGGCGCCGACATACCGTCGGCTAGTGGGGTTTACCCCTCACCAGGACTCCCCCACCAGCAGGGCACCGCCCCAGCCGGGACAAGCTCTAAGCTCCCGATCGGTCTCCCGGCATATGTGGTAGTGTAGTGCATGTTAGTCTAAGTGTGTGTGCGTAAGGGGAGAGGAGAGGACAAGGAAGAGGAAGGACAGATCGCGTGCGGTCCGTTTGTTAGGGTACTGCTCCGGCATTTGCCTGGTGTTGATCGGAGAAACCACGGAAAACTATCGATCAGCGCAACCGGCCGCTAGAATTCTCCTCCAGACAGCGACAGAATTCGACCTAGCTGACAAGCTTGTGTCGAAAATCCTGCTGCCATCAGGATTCGAACCTATGACTTCCCGGTCAGAGGCGCTGCAGTGACATCAGTTGATGCACTGAGCTACCGCTCCCGGTTTCTTATTATTCAATCATTCAATCCATACCAATGGAGGAGGTGTTCAACTGTGGACCCCTAGCGTAGTTTCTTTTATCTTTGTTTACTGTTTCATCTTTTATTACTATTATTATTAAAACCTTTCTGGACTCTTAGTGATAGCTTTTTTTTCAATCCTTTATTTTTAGTCGCATCCACGACTGAGGTTATTAGCGACATTATTTATAAAAATGTATATTTTATTATTTATAACAAATATAATTTCACTCATCATTACAATAATAAAAATGTCATATCATATATATCCTAACGTTGTGACATCACATATTGTGTATAATACATAACATAATTATACAATTTCATCATCATACATAATTAAGAATATTACAATTTTCACTGAACTTCATCAATTGGTTCTGATATTCCGTCGAGGGCAGAACGGTATCTAAAGCTTTATTTAGATTAGTTCATTGTCATTGATGACTGAATTTAGAGTAGTTTTCTATAATGTGGTATATCGTTAATTTGGTGCTACAAATATCACAGAGTGGAGGGGATGTTTTGGTAATTAGATAGAGATGGCTTTATTTTGGGTAATTTCGATAGCTTTGTTTTTAAACGCTGATAACGAGAAAAAATCGAAACCGTCGTTATGCCTAGTTACTTTCTGGAAACGTCAACTTTCTTTTACACCCAGACCGGGCAATACCCGCGTTGAAATCTTATTTTTCTCTCTGTCGAGGTAGAGAATAAAGTGTGGAGTCGGAGCAACATAGTGAATTAAAGAAAAGGACATCACCATTTGGATCCCCGAGGAAACGACGGAATGTGTAGGAAAGGTTCAAATTATGTTTACCCTTTGTAACAGATCTTGGCTGTCTGGGTGACGTGGCGTCACCCGGACAGCCAAGATCAGTAGCATGACTAGCCGCGGAAGGCTACGACTTTATGTTTACCCTTTGGCTGACCTCAAATTCTGAAAATATTTTAACAAAAACTACAGAAAATAATTGTAAAATAATGATAAATACCCTCTCATTCCGAATTAAAAATGTGAAAATGTCCTTCAATTGTTTTGCGATTTATTCTGGGATCCACCACTTCCCCGCTCACCTCCCACCACATACACACACATTGGTGTTCTCCGGGTACTTGAAGGGCATGGGTAAGTGATAGTTAAATTCATTTTTCATTTGTAGTGCTTAATATTTTTCATAAAGTCAATGAAAAGACATTCATTTAGTTGGACAATGTTACGTTTACAACAGTTTCAGAATTATAGTCGATTTGCGAAACTAGAGCTCGTTTGTTTAAATATTTTGTATTTTTAAGATTAAGGAGTTTAGAAAAATGTATCTCTAGACACCCTTATAAATACGTACAAAATGTTGACAACAATTTCTGTATTATTTTTGTGTGAAAGCCAAAACTTATAAATTTATAGAAATATGATACTGGATAAAGAATAATGAAGGTGTAACGGGAAATCAGAAGCTATGTTGAAGTTTTTGAAAATGACCTTAAGCGGAAGGGGAATGTATTTTAACAGATTTCAATGAAAACACATACAAACACGTAGACATCTCTCTCAAACTGAAACAAATATAAATTAAAACTATTATTTACGGGGTCGATGCTTAATTCCAATAAACGGATTTAATATGCAAAACTGTAATAGCTTCATTGACTTCATAGTTTCGTAGTTTCATGAACCACATTGTATTGACATGATACGATGCAAACGATAGCATTTGGGAGAGATTTCATGTAATCCGTTCAAATTCATGCCAATATGATTATATTAATGCTGTAATAGATTAGCAATAACCCGAACCATATCCAGCGGTTACTTTATGTGTATTTTTATGTATTAGGCATGTATCATGGACAACTTTCAAACAACATGGAACTTTCTATACCATGAAATTTAAATAATTATTGCTTGCATAAAATTATTAGTTCTCAATTATATTTCCAATACGTTTTTATTTTGTTTAAAAAATATTTGATTCATTTTCCAACGCTATTAGCGATATTACCTTGGAATTTTGAATTACGTACTTTTCCCTTTACCCTTTCGTTACATACTGCTCGATGTAAATTGAAATTATTTCACTTGCAATAAATGAACAGTCTTTATTTTTAAAACAATCAATATTTAAACAAAAAAGTAATTGAATAATTTTAAAGCGCGTTTTAAAATAATTATAAGAAAACTATACCAATAAATTTTCTTATTATTATCAGATCAAATTCAAAATTATGTAATTAGAACTGCGCACGTATCTGTTTTTAATGATAACAAATAACGTATCGGATATCGTCATGTTGTTGATGTTGAAAGTAGGAACAGAATTCATTGTTATGTGACCAAGCAGGGAGAGAGTGATGAGACGACTGAGGGTAGTGAGAGAAGAAGGGAGGAGCACGGAATAGGAAAAGGGAATGGAACGTTGATGTAAAGAAACAACTCACATTATAACTATAGTAAAATGCAGATCTATGATATCGGTAAGAGAATAGATAAGAAAAGTGACCATTGATCTTGACAAAATGACAATAGTATTGTCATTTTAACATGTTTTTTTGTAATTTCACTGCCTTAAAATGTTATTAACAAGTATAAAAGTTGTTTCAACAATGTGTAAAAGAACACAATGCGGTACGCAAAAACTGTTTTGGCAAATCTATCAATTATTAGTAGAGCTGCAGAGCTAAAGAAGTCTACTGGCTCCGCGATTAGTTTTTTCCATTATTGCTGAAAAAAGGATAATCTATAGAATCCATGCCATAAAGAAAGAATATTTGTGATTTAGAGTTCTATGAGTTAGAAATGTCTCTATATGAGTGAAACATGTTAAGTACAAGAACGTGTTTCATGTTTTTGTTAAATTTGTCTATGGAATGACTTTTGATATGGAAGTCGTTTTTTCTTTTACATGCACCTTAATATGTAACATAGCTTTTAATAAACAAAAACGATTCAATGAAGGAGTCTTCCACTATACTCGTCTTTTCACTGCTCTGTGACTTGGTTAAAACCGAATGAATCGATAATTCAAAACATCTCAAAATTCATTTTCACAAATTAGAAATTCACTAATTTACATATTAGAAAAATATATCCAAAATATATTGAAAACTCAAATGCATCAATTACGAAATTAGGACTTAGGAAATATCTCCTCTATACAGACTATATTTTTAACTTCGTACAAATTATTCGTAGCAGTAAGTAAATTACAAGCAAAAATTAAGAGATTTGAAGAATTTCATTAATGTAAAAGTTACAGTAAAATAATTAACAATTTAACTAGAATAATTATTATAACCACATACAATCTTGCTGATAAACCCTGGTTAATTAATAATGAAACCCTAGTAAAATAATTAATAATAAAACGAATGATTTAAAAATTATTTTTAAAACTGATATATCATTTTTATTTATTTACCGTTAAAAACTGAAAAAAGTGTGTGAGTATATGAGAAAGAAGTATAATCTCGCCTCAATCGTTGAGTGTTAGACAAAAAAACTTTTGTTTCGCATACTGTTTAATACGTCTTTTGAAATGACACCTGGAAGAGCAAAATGTGATTTTCGCATGGAGGTGAATAATTATTGAGGAAGCTAGAAAGAAAAATCTTTTTGGGAGGTCTAGGAAATGTAAGACAATAACACTAGACTGTAAATGTTGCGCCACTTCCTGGATAGAATTCTAGACTTTTCGTAATTTTCTTAAACTCTCTTTAACGGGAAACTATCTTCGTGACCTACATTTAAAAAAGGAAATGGTGGGAAGTGCTGTAAACGCCACTAGGACTTTCAGCGCCATTGCCAGCTTACCTTCTCTCCTCTCACTTCTCTCTCCCGTTCTTTGCTTGCATCTACGCATCCTGTTTCCGGATGATAAGCGCAATCTTCAACTACCTCCCAAGGCGGCCAACTCGTAAAAGAGTAAAGCGCTAGTACTACCTCTAATTTGATTAGCAGTTAGTCCAAAGCGTATGATACATCATAAAAAGCTTATGCTAACTACAATGTACTTGGGTTAAATGAATGTGCTTGAGAGTGAGAGTTTTAAGTTGACAGCACTATTGCCGAATGGATCATGAATGTAAGTTTTTTACGTTAACGTAGCAGTGACCATACCCAAACCAAGTGCAGGTCACAAGACCGTAAGTGGATTATTGAAGAAGGAATTTAGAATATTGGAATGAGAATTATTATAAACACTTGACGCAGTGTATGCTATTTCATTCACCTGAAAATTCATCTGAAAATACACCTGAAAATACACAGTACTTGGCAGAACAATAACAGCAAACGAAATATTAAAATTAAAGGAAATCCGCGGTACTTAGAAGTGAAAAACATTGACAGAGCAAGGCAATGCGTTCTTCAATTGAGGAGCATTTATGCAGAGACAAACATTTCCATCGAAAAAAAAAAGAGTTATACTTGCGATTTCGTAACGTGGCATCTGAGGGAATTATCATCAAGATGGAATCTGGCACGGCTTTTCACTTCGTTCTCAATCGTGCCACTACAGGTGCTTGATCTGCAGCACTACTTGATAGGTCGCGATCATGCGATATTTTGCGGCAGGACTAAGAAAGTAGTAAAAATTCGTGCCATATTCCATCTTGAAGATGATACCCTCAGCTGCCACTCGACGAAAACTCACGTATAGCATTCCAGTGATACTAATGACCGTCAGCTGTATCTTCTGTCCTGATGTGGAGGAGCAAAAGCAAATATATCCATAATAATTTTGTTTGTAAACATACGAGGTTCAGGCAAAATCTGTTAAGTCCACTGCGTTCACGCAAGCATTAAAAACATGTACGTGTAGCCAATTAGATATCAATATTCACGATCACGTGGCTGCTCATGGCTGGGATCTCAAAGACACAAAAGCTTTTGGTAGTATGTGCAAGAACGTACAGAACATCAGAAATGTGAAGCGAATCATTATTCAATGAAAGGGAAAAAGATTCATACAGTCACATTATCCCACAACACTTTTAGATTTGATGAAGTTCCTGCTTTGACTCTTCGGAAACGTGGTTTTTCATCAACAAATATGATTCAATATAGCCATCCGCAAGTGTCATTTGAAAGGGGTATACCATTGGCAAAGAGATGTAATGTAACAGATCTATTGACTGAACGTTTAGGAGATAAATGGAGAGAATTCTTCAAATATTCCTCGCCTAGAATGGTATTCCTTTTTTCTTGATGAACTAATATCTGAAAATCAATCTGTAATGGATAACCAAGAACTGGAAGGTAATTTTTATTGTTATTATTCAGATGATGAACATGACTGGCACATATAGATTTTAATTTACTTTTAGTTCTTTGTAATTTCTTTTGAGGCCAAAAATGATTATATTAGCTACAGAAATTCTTGTAATAGTTTTGTGTTTTTAAAAATAAAATATTTGAATACAAACTACATTAAAATAATTTAACCTAATCAAATGTCATCATAATAGTAGCCATATTTCATGCAAATGCCAACATGTCCAACTTTTATCGTGAAATATCGTCATAATTGTAAAAATAACTATCGTCATAATTGTAAAAATAGCAGTATACATAGACTATTTTAACAATAATGGTAAGCAGTACAGCAAATTACATGGTTTAAAAGACGATAATTCAACTATCAGTTTCTCGCTGTTTCAGAAAAATCAGACTTGGTAGACATGTTATTTACACGAACGCTCCTCAATTATCATTAAACAATTTACTTACTGATAGAAGAGTTCGAGCATGATAAATGCTCAAGAGTACTAAATTCTTCAACAGTTCTCGTCGTTATCACATCCTACCTGCACTCAGCCAGAGGGTACGCTCTCACCCGCCTCTGTCACCAGAGGTCGTGGGCGTCGCTCTTCAGCCAGGCAGCGCTCGAGGGTGCATGATCTCGCAAACGCAATCACCCGCCGAAACTACCTGGGAGGTCCCGGGGCTACAAGAGAACATCTGCATCTCCTTCCATTCTGTCGCCGAGGGCTCCTAAGGCTGATGAACCCTGGTGACGCGTGAGGCGCTGCTATATGGTCTCATGAGAGGAGATCGTCACTTCATCGCATGTCTCATTAGACCCAAATATCTCGTTAGAGCTTTATGCACGGTGATTCGATTGATTGATTGATTGACTTTTTCGTGGTTCCGGGCGCGTCAACTGCTTCGCTCATTAGTTCAGTTAGTGTGGTGCATGTTTTTTTCTCGGGAGATGACGGTGATCTTCCCCCGCTGGATGGCGAGATCCGGCACCGGTGTCCCGGAATATGTGACAGTGTGGTGCATGTTAGTGTAAATGTGTGTGTAAGAGGAGAGGATAGGACATGAAAGAGGAAGGACAGAGCGCGCGCTGTCCGTGGCCCGTTTGGTAGGGTACTGCTCCGGCAATCGCCTGGTGTTGATCGGAGAAACCACGGAAAACTGCCGATCAGAGCATCCGGCCGCTGGAATTCTCCTCCAGACAGCGACTGAATTCTACCTAGCTGAAAAGCTAGTGTCGAAAATCATGCCGCCATCAGGACTCGAACCTAGGACCTCCCGGTCAGAGGCGCTGCAGTGACATAAGTTGATGCACTGAGCTATCGCTACCGGTACGGTGTTTTGAGAACAACAAACGAATGTATGGAGTTGATACAGAACGGTGATAGAAATATCAAGATGCCAGGGATGAGATAATAGGGAATGCGACCAAAACATCACAACTAGATGAAGAAATGGATGAGAACTTTTCGTGTTGCGTCATCTGTTGTGATCATTAATGCCGTAAGTATAGTACATGTTACATCCTGGGAGATAACGATGTGCGCTGGAATATAAAATTCGACGGAGATTTACACGAATGTCTGTGATATTTTCCCTTTCAAATATCTCCACAAATGGGGCACGACCCCAGATGTAAGATAACGAACTGTAAGCTAACGACTTGTCTTCCGCCATGTACAGTACTGTAGTGCATGCAAGTGTGTGTGTACGCGGTGAGGAGGGTTCAATGTTGGGTAAATACATGACTATCATGCTTCTTGACCCGTTTGTTTGGTTTCTTCTCCGAAATGTCTTGTATTGATCGTATTTGTATGAATTTTGTATTTATCGTATTTGTATGAAACTTTCATTGATCGTATTGTTTGAATTGTCTAGTATTGTTCGTATAAACTTCATAAAAGAATCTACTTGGCTGCCTAGGAAATGTCGCGTCATGCACAGATGCCGTTTCGGCCGTCATGCTGCGACCATTTTCAGGTCAAACTGCGAAATCACATGGTTGGGCAAGATCCCAACCAAACATTTCCCTTGATTGGATCTCGATCGATTCCTTCGACCGCAACCCCACAAACGGTCTCTTTGTTCCTGTATCTTCTCGATTATAGATCAGAAGCACGATTACCTACTGACTTTTACTGGGAAAGTCTGAATCTTTGAAAAAACTGGTTTCTGCTTCACCTTCATTAGTTCTTATATCCTTCTAAATGTTTATTTTCTAAATCAAGCTGACATACAATGCATAATTTTTCCTGACGTATGGTTCTTCTGTGATCCCTGTTCTGCTTGACTTGAATACACATATTTTCAATTTTACTTAAGTGGGGTTTTATCTTTCAAAGTCACAGGAAGTGTGGTTTACAAACATCTATCCCGGAAGACTGATTCGGAATGCCAAATATTTTAATGAGCGTTATCCATTTACAGAATAGACTTTCCTCTAAAATAACCTAAAATACATTTGAAATAAGCAATACCTGGATTATATAAATGCAATAACAAATCTATTTTTGTGTATTTATTTACGCACGTCACTCACCATACTGTACAATTTAGTACAGTGACAGGTAATCTGTATCATTATGTACTTGATCTGCACTAAGTCTTTTGATTGCTCCAATTACTATGTTCTCATGTTTAGGATTACTTATTCACTTAAGCTGATTGACAACATTCCTACGATATTTAATGATACAGGATGGATAATGGTGGCCCCAATCATTAAGTGAATCCTCTTAAGAAGAATCATTGAAGTTCTGGTATTAGAGAACGCTTACTTCAGAAAGAGAATAAAATATCTGAAAGACTTCCTCTCGATTCTTTCCTTGACTACCAGATCTTCCATCAAATCTGCCTTTCTCTGCTATTTCAAAATTCACTGCAGGTACACTCTTACCCAGTCTCATACTTATTTATCCACGAGTAATCTGACTCTTTCGCTTTGAATTATCCAAAATGGATAGAACAATATATGACTTCATGATAGAACACTACGCTTTCCACTGTTCTTGGTCTATCATAGCTTCGATTTTCCGATTTATTAAAAAAAAGGATGCACTGCTTTCTCACCTGCAGATCGAAGAAAAAAGTTTGGTCTCTTAAAGCATAGTGTGAATGAAAACGGAAATAAGAGTGACAAGTTGAGAACTGATTCCAAAAGGCCCTAACACCTCAAAATACAAAATTTGAATTGTTTCGACTGCGGTACGTCAATGCGCGTTGTGTTCCTATGTGTTTCAAGAACACATTTCTGCGCTTGTATATGAAGAAGCTGACTAACGAACATATGGTTTACTACTCTGTCAACAGACACCCGTCGGTTATTCAGAATCTTCAATGGCACGGAATTTCTCAGTATGGGAACAGATAGTGAATGAGATTGGACATTTTCCTCTTTTCTCATCCTGCATTGTTTTTGGACTCTTTTTCAATGGTTCAATCCACTAGTAAAATCTTCGCCTAAGAAACACTTGGCATCCACATTGTACTGAAATACTTCTGAAGATTTCAGCTTTTCGTATACATTGTAACGATACCGAATATTATACCCCGGCTCATCGCACACAAAGTGTTGCGTAATCACGCACTGGCACTTTTGCGTCTTTTCTGAGCCGTCGGGCGGCTGATTCGTTACGCACAACTGCTGTCGCGACACCTCGGCGCCGAGCAAACGGGGGAGTGTTTGTTTTCGCCAACGCCGACGCGGGTCTATCCCTGGGGATCTAGCTGGGAAGGGGGGCTGCGCAGTTTGGAAACTCTGGGAGGGACCACCTGCGTTTATTTACGAAAAGTGTGCGAGTGAGAGCGCCTCATGGAAAATTCCGCTCGACACACCGACGAAACGCAAGATATTATTGGACCAAATTTAAGTAAGACGTAGGAACCTTTTGCCAATAGAAGCACATTTTGTAAAAATTTTGGAAACTTCTAGAACATTTGGGAAACTGGGGGGGAGAAAAGACTTGCGAGCGCTGGCATGCGCCGAGCAGCCAGATGAGAACGGTGTGAGAGATCCCGGTAGGCGGAGCAGAAGGGTAGGAGAGGTGAGCGCTGAGGTGCGCTCAGCTCACAGAGCAGTAAAGCCGGAGAAGGGCAGTGTCCCTTTGTTTTAAATTGAGGACGAGTAGTTCCTCCTATTGCTCATTTGTCGAATATATTCTCTTTTGATCTCTGCCGATCACGCCCGCTTCGCCCGTCACAATTCACGCGACGAGTATAATCGGATTAAGTAACGAGTATAATTACTGGACACCTGAATCTTGAGCTGCCGTCGCTTTTGGGTCGTCGCTTTCGGTCGTCGCTTTCATCGTCGCCTTTGGTCGTCGCTTTCATCGTCGCCGTCACTGCGCCGCCGCTGTGGCCGCTGCCGCCGTCGCGTCGCCGTGGCCACGCTGCGCCACCGCAACCACCGCTGCCGACGCGGGACTCAAAGGGCCTTCCCCGACACCCACGGGACACGCCGCCTGGTGTGAGGTTCGGCGACCTGTAGAGGTTGCCCACCCCAGCGGACCTGCCTGCGAACGGTGACTGTGTTTTGATTGTCGAGCTGCGGCAAGATCTTCAGTGCGCCCTTCAGGCGCGACGCTTGTTTAAAGAAACTCTTATCAAGGAAGTGCTCGCCGCGCATTGGCGACTTCCTTACATTATTAAGTTCCCTGTAATACAGTAGTTTTATAGCATTAAAAAATAGAAGTAATTATTCAGACATTGATTTTTTGTATGCTTAAAATTTAAGTTTTTTCATTAAAGTCCATTTGTGTTCTCAATAATTTTATTTTAAATTCATCATCTTTTTTTTAATATCCGTCCACCATCTATTCTTCTTTACTCTACATGCTTCCTGAGCTAGCCGGCCACACGAGCCCAGGTAAGCAAAGGTAGGTCTGGGAGACCGGGTTCGGTGCAACATTAAGATCACAAAAAAAAAAGGTTTCGTAAGACTTACCTTTTTTATGCAAACGGAGAGTAGTGGAGACATGTTAACGTCACAAAACTTCAGCGAACAGCACGTGATACCGCTGAAACTTACCTAAAGCAAGCGAACGATGTCGTCTTAAGGTCAGTTAGTGCACAAAGCTCTACTCTCAAGCTACAGAAAATTGTGCAGATACTTAATGACTAACATCCTATACATATAAGTATATCATATGAGATGCTCTCTCGATTTTGTGATATATTTCTATTTTGAAACAATAGTCTATTGTGATTCCGATGATATTATCATGTGCCTTTTACTTTATTTGAGGTTTCATAATATTTTACCCGTATTTTATACTTATAACACTTATAAAGTCTGGTATTGGTGGTGCTGTATTTCAAAGAATGGAAAGCAATCAAAGATATCTGCACCTATCCACTACGAAAAGAACACAGTTTTCTCCGTGTTCCCTTGCTATGTAAGATTTCGCAATGAAAAATATAAGTAAGATCTGAGGTACATGTTCAATAAATGTGTGAAGAGAATTACATTTTTCATATTTTATTACAAATTTTTAAACAATTTACTTTTTTATGTAGAATAGACTGAGCATACTGAAATAGATGAAATTACAGTAACTGTTAAAATATATTATGAGCAATACTACAACTATTACAGAATAAAATATAGCACCTATTCTAATACATTCACAGTTATATCACAGAAACATTTTGTCACCAGTTAGCACCACATTAACATTTATCAACATTCATACAGTGAGCCATAGAGCATTGTAGAAATTTTCTTATCATTAAATATTTGAAAAATAAGTTGTATGGACATTATCACAAACGTAAAATACCCCTACAGGAAGCATGGGAGTTAAAAGTCAACATTTACATCTTTGTTGATTGTGTTCAAACTTTATCGTCTTTAATTAATCTCGATTATCGTGAGAAGAATTCATGATAATGATCTATACCCTGTTTGGAAATAATTACATCTAGTATGTCGTTGATATATTTTTTTTTTAATTCAAGCATTTGAAATACATTTTGTCTTAAAGATTTCTCTAGATAAATTCTACTCTCGTTGAAACAAACGTACCGATTGCGTTTCTAAATTGTAAGACATATTTTTCCCCTTTATTTCATTTATTTGATTTGTCTGCAACGAACTGCCTGAAAGAAGAATAGGACGAAATAATACGTAGTGAATGAACACGTTATTTATAATCATCTCATTTTGTAAATTAAAATCGTTTCATTTGCTGTGTAGAAATTATTTCAGTTATATGATTTTTTCATTACATCTTTGGATGTTTTGTATTTTCAAATTCACTAACGTATTTCTATTCAAAATTAACACTATCAGGGAGAAAAAAAGGAGTCTGTCATGAAAAATACATTCTTCAGGAAAGGAATTTGGAAGAGGTTAAAGTGGCTTCAATTATGTGTAACATTCGGCGTGAAACGGGAATTATTCAACGCTTCATGCTACAGATATGTCAACGCAACGTTCCGGGAAATGCAAATTGCTACACCCATGAACGCGACCACCTATTTTGGGCGCCATTTTGTTTCCACCTACCTCTGAGTTCAAAGGTACGTAGCTACTAAATGCTTCCAAGAAATGTTTCTGCCTGCCTCTGTAAGTCATCACTGAAAATGACTTTCGTCTGAATGCCTTGATTGCATTTAGTAGGCTCTAATACGTTTATAACTTTCCTTGGATATTCGTGCGCTACTATCTCGCAAGTATACTGATTACCTCTAAACGTATTTTTGTAATCGACCTTTATTTTCTGTTTGTAGGACGTGTTTTCAATGATTTTTTTTCTGCTCTTTGCAATAACGAACATAGGAGACACAGGTTCCTCCAACAAAATTTCAATTCCATCACGAAATAATCTCTAACGGAAGAGAAGAACGAGTTTTGTTCCTGCGACACACTTTCCACCAACAAAATTTCAATTCTGTCACAAAATAATCTCCAACGAAAGAGAAAAACGAGTTTAGTTCCTGCGACACACTTTCCGCCAACAAAATTTCAATTCTGTCACAAAATAATCTCCAACGAAAGAGAAAAACGAGTTTAGTTCCTGCGACACACTTTCCACCAACAAAATTTACAGCACTGCGCGTGAACTCTCACCTGGCTCGCCACTCCAGCAGTTTCCTACACTATCCTTTACCTTGCTTAATAGCATTCGAATTTCCCAAACTGTGCTTTCAATTCCGTCACGAAATAATCTCCAACGGAAGAGAAGAACGAGTTTTGTTCCTGCCACACACTTTCCGCCAACAAAATTTTAATTCCGTCACGAAATAATCTCCAATGGAAGAGAAGAACGAGTTTAGTTCCTGCGACACACTTTTCGCCAACAAAATTTCAATTCCGTTACAAAATAATCTGCAATGGAAGAGAAGAACGAGTTTTGTTCCCGCGACACACTTTCCGCCAGCAAAATTTAAATTCCGTCACGAAATAATCTCCAACGGAAGAGAAGAACGAGTTTAGTTCCTGCGACACACTTTTCACCAAAACAATTTCAATTCCGTCACGAAATAATCTCTAACGGAATAGACGAACGAGTTTAGTTCCTGCCACTCACTTTCCGCCAACAAATTTCAATTCCGTCACGAAATAATCTCCAACGGAAGAGAAGAATGCATTTAGTTCCTTCGGTCACCACCAGTTGCGTGGTAGGGTGAGTGGGGGTGGGGGTGGGGGGTCTACGCGAGCTCGTAGGGGCCCCTGCCCCCGGGCGGGGCGGCGTGTGGAAGGTCGGTGACGAGCGCCAGACCGCCGTTGGCCGCGGGGGCGACGCGGGAGAGGACGGCAGGCGTGATCGCGAGGGCGGGGCTGCAGTCGCCCTGCAGCGAGGGCAGCCTCTTCTTGCCGGCGGCGGCGAAGTAGTGCGCGGAGGGCAGCACGCTGACGGTGGTGAAGGACGTGCTGGAGTAGCAGGAGCCGCGCGGGTGGCTGTGGCGGTGCTTGCCCGCGTAGCGCCCGTTGCTCATGAGGATGCCGTTGCTGAGCCGCTCGCGGCCCGGCAGGCGCAGCCGGCGCACCAGCTGACCCGGGAACGCCAGGTGGCTCCACTTCTTGGACAGCTCCGCGCGCACCTCCCCGTTCAGGAAGCAGTACAGCAGGGCCACGAAGAAGCCCTGGCACACACGGGTTCATTGATTCATGTGGTGCTTAGTTCCGCAAGTGTAGTGCATTATCTAGCTGTAGTCATATCTAGAGCCAAGACAAGCTCTAAGGTCACAACTTGTCTTCTGTCGTTATGTGGTAGGTAGTGCATAAACGTGTACGTGTGTGTAAGTAAAGGGTAAGCTTAGGAGAAAGAAGAGGAAGGAAAAAGTGCGCACTGTTCTCAGCTCGTTTGTTTGGCCATATTTGTCCATTTCTTGGAAAGCTCCGCGCGAACCTCCCCGTTCAGGAAGCAGTACAGGAGGGCGACGAAAAAGCCCTGGCACACACAGGTTCATTGATTCATGTGGTCATTATTCCCCTAAGTGTAGTGCATTATTTATCACGGGAGGTCACTGTGATCTTTCGACGATGGATGGTGAGATCAGGCGCCAACCTACTTGTCGGTTTGCCGGGTTTTACGGAACAAGGTATCTCACATCAGCGCGGTACAGCCCCAGCCGGGACAAGCTCTAAGGTCACGACTTCTCTTCCATCGTTATGTGGTAGGTGATGCATGAACGTGTACGTGTGTGTATGTAATGGGTAAGCGTAGGAGGAGGAAGAGGAAGTAAAGAGTGGGCACTGTTCTCGCCTCGTTTGTTAGACCATATTTGTTGCTCCGGCATTACACGGTTGGTGTTGATCGCAGAAACTCTGAAAACTACCGGTCAGAGCAGCCGGCCACTATAATTTTCTTCCAAACAGCGGCTAAATGAAACATGTAATTAGTGTCAAAAATCCTACTACCGTCGGAACTCAAACCCAGGACCACCCTGTCCGATGCATCTTCAGGGGATGCCATGAGCCACGTAAGCAAGTCACACACATGGGAATAAAACGTTTGCCGAAAGGAACGGAATCACAAACCAAAGGTCTGGGCTCATTGCAGCTCGGTTCGGCTGGGCACGGGTCGACTCGGGGCGACTCGACTCTACATTATTCCGGTTATCATTTTTCCATAGGAGCGATACTAGTAAAAAGTAAAAATTACCATTTTCTTCGTTAAGCCATTAGACAATTTTAAAATTAATAATTTGGAAACCATAATATACTATCGTCTAATATGCATGCGATCCGTGTGAGAGTGGTTGAACTCGAACTAGATTTGTAGCTAGTGTCGAATTTACGCCACTGGGGGTCTCTTGAGCCGTTGCATGCCCTGGTAAGCGACACTGCAGTGTCAGGAGCTTAGAGCTTGTTTCAGCTTCCGGGATAAAACGTTCACTACACTAACGGGACTAACGATCATAGCATTTGACGTGTCGTCAATTGCAGTGATCATTAAGTTATGATAGTTGATGTGTCAAGTTATGATAGGTGACGTGTTGACGTCGTGATGACATCAATCAATCAGATACCCAATAATATTAAAAAACCTATACCTTAAAAATCAGTAGGTATTTTAACTTCGGAATGTTTTGAACATATGTTTTGACTGACTTTCAATATGATGAGACATATTTCCACTGTCATGATTGTTGCGGTAACATTTGTCTTTTAAATTTATCTTTCTTTCTGTGTAAATTTGGCTAATATCTCGGTTGAGAGTGACAACATATATCGTTCAGTTATCTAAAGTTTGTTTTGAAATCAAAAAATGTGTGGTCCATGCTCGTACTTACATTGAAAGAAGCAAACAGTTGATCGCAGAACAGCCACACAATTTCAACGGTGCTATCTGTGCTTAGGTGAAGCCCGAGGAAAACCATATAATGGACGCCAAACAGAGGAACTAGCACCAGAGTGGACTTCGCCCATCGTCTGAAAAGAAAGCTTTTCTAAATGTTAGTCTACCATAAAGAGCATGTTGATACCATTTACAGCATGATCCATTTCTTATGCATAAACTCTTCACTATCGTCTTCTGGTTATTGTAATAAGAAAATTTTGTTTAATTCTAGCATCAAGGGAGGTGCTCAGAAGACCACTGATGATAGTTTCATTAAAAGATTTCAATCTTTTAAGATGCCAATAATCATTGATCTTATTTTTCGCGTGCTTTTTTGTTTAAAATAGAATACAATTTATCGCAACGTGTGCTATAATTTGAGTTATTGTAGCGTTTTTGGCTGGAGGTAGAAAAAAAGACTCCGTATTATTCATTAGAAAACTGAACATTGAAAATATATTTTGGAAGTATTTGTAGTATTTTAAGTCTTATTGTTAGTAAAGTATAGTTTAATAAATTTTCGTTTTAATGATATATAGATATTTTTTGCATTGAAATTTAATAGGTTTCATCATTAAAAAAATATTGATTTGAAAGTACATTTGTTTTCCATTTACAGTGCAAGAAATTCAATAAGTTAATTTTATTATTTTAATGAATGCGTATGTATATTTTTAATTAAATAAATTTGTTAATATATCAAAATCACCAAAATATGTGACCATTCATATAATACTCGTATGTTACTCAGAGCATACTACTTACCGGGGGAAAAGGCACTAGAGAAATGGCCCCGTATAGCACACACTTGGCATCTTCAATGCTACCCGAGCAAGCTGTGGAGGATAGATCGAGATTGAATGGGCCACCAGAGAGTTTGGTGGCAGAAAGACTCCACCATGCCAGGCACTATCTGTTACACATTCATGATGAGGGATTGAAACCCTCAAAACCAAGCTCTGAGACCACAGATCTAATGTTTTGAAAGTTTCCGGAAATGTAGAAAAGCTAAATCGACATATTCTGTGGTGATGCTTCGACATGCACTGTGCTTCACGTTTCACGAGAAGAAAATCGTAATTTTCTTGATAAACACGCGTAAAAATGCCAGCTTTGAATTTGGGGTCAAAAAACATCTGAGCAGGATACAAACTGTATCTACACTGTCCAGCATCTTCGCCTTTCCAAATAAAGATGCGACATACATCTGTGCTCAACGGGAGGTCTAGCCTAGTCGAAAAACAGAATTACGCATTTACAAGTTCATTCAGAATATAATAAAAATACAATAATATTAATAATAAATATAATAAATTATAATATAATAAATTATATTATATTAAATTATAACTCTAATAAATTATAGCTATAATAAATAATAACTATAATAAATAACAAATATAATCTATAGTACATTTTAAAATGACAGTATTTGTAAGAAAAACTGTCCAATGATATGTTTCTTCTCATTAACTTAGCATCCGTTAATGTGGAGTTTATGCAGGTAAAATGAATCACCCTGAATGAAAATACTACTTACAAAACAAATGTATCAAAAAACAATACCTGTAAGTTTTCGTTTCCTCACTAAGAGATGATTTTAATTTGAGCAACAAGACTCGTACTATATTTATGAATAGAACAAAATTCACCTGAAACAAGAGTACATATTTTAAATATTTATTAAATACATCATATGTTATTAACATTTCTTTTTTCCTGGTGGTTATGTTATTTTGACGATTTCTCGTGACACTTAGAGAGGTAATAAGAGTTAAATAGGGAAATAGACCATTGTCCTTTGTGTCATTAGGGAACCTTGGCAACTACAAAAAAATCAATTTTCTGTTGGCGCCCCTTTATTTTTAGAAGGCTAAATTATTTGGCAAACAACCTCTCTGGATTGATATTTTATGAATTTTGTTTAAAAAATGTTTCATTCTTAGGTAAAACTAAAAGTCTTTGTATCGTCATGGGTTGCACAGATAACTTTGAGTATTCGTTTGATCTTGACTTTTTGATTTGAATATTTCATGAACAAAGAGTTAATAATTGAGTTCATACCACAATGGATGCGACGGTTGGTATCCTTATGAGAAGGAAGACTGTTGTGTTGTCGTTAGTTGTCCAGCACCATGTGTTTTCCAGAAGAGCTCTGCACAGCGTCCATGGCAACACGAACATTGCCGGCAGGCCTGCATGAGGAGCCCCTCAATGTGTTACTATGCCCTAGTCCCTCAAAAATAATAGGAATATCCCTATGTTATCTCGACGTTGAGAACACGAGAAAAAGTATTTAACTAAGGTTCAGTATACAACTCAACTCGATACACAGAACATAAAAAGCGATGATATGAAAAAACGATATGAAGCAAAACATTAAACGTTATTTTGAAAGATTTTCATGATGAGGTCTGTGCCTCCAACTTCTTCCTTTTCTTTCGTCTTTGCGCATTACTTCATATTTTGGTTTATAATCAGCACTAAATTTTATCCATGAATCCTTATTTAAAATTTACGATTTCATAAATAATTATAATGCTCTTAATTAATACCTTAAATATGTTAAACTGGCCGTCAAAACTATCGTGAATAAATAAATACCATAATTAATATACAATTTTATCGTAATGATATGAAAAAGGAGAATCGAAATTCACTCACGTATTTCTGTAAACTATTTTAAAAAGTATTAAGCTTATTCAATTACATTTGCATTGGCGCTATTGACTACATACTTTGAACACATGCTGCCACGTACCCCAGCCTAGGATGATGTACATGGTGATTGAACTAGAATCCGAGAAGAGAGCCAGAAATATCAGATTGTGCAAATAGAGCCCTTCCATCAGAATCCAAGAGTAGTTCGCCATTATGAAGTACTGCCAGAGACTGACAATTGTTCTGCATGGCCAATTAATCTGCAACAATACATTTTTTGAACACCTCTTATCATACAAATATTCAATGGTTTAAAATCATTGGACCTATAAATATTCTGGCACAGATAAGTCACTTAATATGTTATTACGGAAACTATATCTCACAGGGGATTCGAACCCTCAAACCTCTCCTCCGAGACCGCAGAGATATCGTGCAGCTATGTAACTATACTACAAGTATCAGAGTATCAGGTACAAGAATCTGACAATGTAGGAGGGATAAGTTTACTATTAGGATGCGTGTGTGAATACACTATCACTACACAAGTTGGAAGAGTAAATATCTTTTTAAACACGTAAGTTTTAAACTTTTTCATACAATAACATCTAAAAAAAAATTACGGATTTTAAAAGGCATTTTAAAAATCTCAAATTTATTTTCACTATTTAAAATTTTTCTCTCTTATGCTAATATTTGTATTCCAAATTACCAAAAAATGGAATAATCGCAGTTTGTAAATAACAGATTTTTAGAATTTGGAATATTTGAATAATATTCAGTTTAAAATGTTTTGCATAAGCACGTTTACACCATTCTAACCGCAATTACTTCTCATGACAAAGAATATCTTATCCAATTGTCAATCAACAATGTGTGCGTCTTTCCATTTCATTATCTTTATTTTTATATTATAATTTTCTGAGAAAACTGGGTGTTGACTAATGAAAAGTACTTGTTAAGCTTTTAAACTTGTTGAAAAGTGATTTATAGTTAGCGTAATTGAATTACACCATCGCAAACTGTGATAAGAAAATGAGTTGAAATCCAAAATACAGACGAAAAATAAAAGAAATAACATCAATCAAAGGTTAATTAAAGGAAAGAAATAACGAGACCGTACTGGCAATAAATAAAAGAGGGTGTATTAAGTAATGGGATGTTCTTTAACATGGTCCTCAGCAGATCAAAAACAAAAATTAAAATGTAAATGTAATGTAAAATGTATGACCTTCATCTAACATTTTCCTTTCCGCTCACCTGGTGTTCGATGTTGAAGTAGCTGCCCTCCTCCCGCGTGAGCAGGTCGGTGGTCATCCCGAGGCCCTGCACGAACAGCGAGTCCTTGAGCAGCGACATGAAGGCGCGCATGATGAACGACGCGAACAGATGCATGTGCAGCACGTTGCGTGGGCAGCGCAGCTTCCTACAAAACCATCAACCCATCTCTCTTCCTTCTAAACGATAAGATAAAAAGAGAAGGAGGTGAACAGAGTGCAATTCCTAAAACGAACGAAGTAAACAGGTGCATGTGCAGCACGTTGCGCGGGCAGTGCAGCTTCCTATAAAAGCATCAACCCATCTCTCTTCCTTCTAAACGATAAGGTAAAAAGAGAAGGAGGTGAACAAAGTGTAATTCCTAAAACGAACGACGTAAAGAGGTGCATGTGCAGGACGTTGCGCGGGCAGCGCAGCTTCCTATAAAAGCATCAACCCATCTCTCTTCCATCTAAACGATAAGGTAAAAAGAAAAGGAGGTGAACAGAGTGCAATACCTAGAACGAACGACGCGAACAGGTGCATGTGCAGCATGTTGCGCGGGCAGCGCAGCTTCCTATAAAAGCATCAACCCATCTCTCTTCCTTCTAAACGATAAGGTAAAAAGAGAAGGAGGTGAACAGAGTGCAATTCCTAAAACGAACGACGTAAAGAGGTGCATGTGCAGCACGTTGCGCGGGCAGCGCAGCTTCCTATAAAAGCATCAACCCATCTCTCTACCATCTAAACGATAAGGTAAAAAGAAAAGGAAGTGAACAGAGTGCAATTCCTAAAACGAACGACGCGAACAGGTGCATGTGCAGCATGTTGCGCGGGCAGCGCAACTTCCTATAAAGCATCAACCCATCTTCCTTCTAAACGATAAGATAAAAAGAGAAGGAGGTGAACAGAGTGCAATTCCTAAAACGAACGACGTAAAGAGGTGCATGTGCAGCACGTTGCGCGGGCAGTGCAGCTTCCTATAAAAGCATCAACCCATCTCTCTTCCTTCTAAACGATAAGATAAAAAGAGAAGGAGGTGAACAGAGTGCAATTCCTAAAACGAACGACGTAAAGAGGTGCATGTGCAGCACGTTGCGCGGGCAGCGCAGCTTCCTATAAAAGCATCAACCCATCTCTCTTCCATCTAAACGATAAGGTAAAAAGAAAAGGAAGTGAACAGTGTGCAATACCTAGAACGAACGACGCGAACAGGTGCATGTGCAGCATGTTGCGCAGGCAGCGCAGCTTCCTATAAAAGCATCAACCCATCTCTCTTCCTTCTAAACGATAAGATAAAAAGAGAAGGAGGTGAACAGAGTGCAATTCCTAAAACGAACGACGTAAAGAGGTGCATGTGCAGCACGTTGCGCGGGCAGTGCAGCTTCCTATAAAAGCATCAACCCATCTCTCTTCCTTCTAAACGATAAGATAAAAAGAGAAGGAGGTGAACAGAGTGCAATTCCTAAAACGAACGACGTAAAGAGGTGCATGTGCAGCACGTTGCGCGGGCAGCGCAGCTTCCTATAAAAGCATCAACCCATCTCTCTTCCTTCTAAACGATAAGGTAAAAAGAGAAGGAGGTGAACAGAGTGCAATTCCTAAAACGAACGACGTAAAGAGGTGCATGTGCAGCACGTTGCGCGGGCAGCGCAGCTTCCTATAAAAGCATCAACCCATCTCTCTTCCATCTAAACGATAAGGTAAAAAGAGAAGGAGGTGAACAGAGTGCAATTCCTAAAACGAACGACGTGAGGTGCATGTGCAGCACGTTGCGCGGGCAGCGCAGCTTCCTATAAAAGCATCAACCCAGATAAGAAGAGAAGGAGGTGAACAGAGTGCAATTCCTAAAACGAACGACGTAAAGAGGTGCATGTGCAGCACGTTGCGCGGGCAGCGCAGCTTCCTATAAAAGCATCAACCCATCTCTCTTCCATCTAAACGATAAGGTAAAAAGAAAAGGAAGTGAACAGAGTGCAATTCCTAAAACGAACGACGTAAAGAGGTGCATGTGCAGCACGTTGCGCGGGCAGCGCAGCTTCCTATAAAAGCATCAACCCATCTCTCTTCCATCTAAACGATAAGGTATAAAGAGAAGGAGGTGAACAGAGTGCAATTCCTAAAACGAACGATGTAAAGAGGTGCATGTGCAGCACGTTGCGCGGGCAGTGCAGCTTCCTATAAAAGCATCAACCCATCTCTCTTCCATCTAAACGATAAGGTAAAAAGAGAAGGAGGTGAACAGAGTGCAATTCCTAAAACGAACGATGTAAAGAGGTGCATGTGCAGCACGTTGCGCGGGCAGATGAGATCCCTGCAAATAGCATACGACGTAGTACCTAGCTTCTTCCTAGGCAAGGAGGTATTTTCAGTAGAACAGTGAAAGATACTCTGGGTCCTCACAAGGCAAATGACGCAAACAGGTGCATGTGTTGCACATTGCGCGGGCAGCGGAACTTCCTATAAAAATATCAGACCCATCTTTCTTCCTTCTAAACCATAAGATAAACAGAGTGAAGGAGGTATCCTATGTGCATTTACCATAACAAACGACGCAAACAGGTGTGCAGCACGTTGCATAATGGAGCTCTCTAAAGAAATTATCAGGCCCATATCGATGCTACCAAGAACAATTTAGATAGGAAATAGAAGATAGGAAGATACAAATTTTTATCTTTCTTAATATTAACTGCTGTCTGTATAATATAAATTACTAGTGACAGTTAAAACGATCAGAAATTAACCTAAAATAAACAAATCGTAGTATAAAAGATTTAGAATATGTCCAGTTATATGGGATCTTATTTGACACGAAATATTTCTCAATGCCACTATTACAGATCTACGAGTCACCTTCAGCAGTGTCTGACTTTGACTTAGGTGCGCCCGTCTTGGCTGTCAATTGTTTTAGCGTCATTTCTATTTCCCCTTTTAAACATTAAACCTATTTATAATAACTTGAATAAAAAATATTGTACGATATTTGTAACCGTCGCAAATATTGTGTGCGTATAAATAATTATACATATGCGTAAATATAATTCTCACCACGATTTTAATTTAATAAATATACGATATTTTTGTAATGATTTTATCTGTATGTATCAATGAATATACATTTAATTCACTAACTTCATTAACACTTTCGTTTTTTACAAATATGTAAAGAAATATTTATATAAAAAACCTTCAAAAGTTCCCCTTATGAAATTTTGAATCCGCTGAAATTCGTCCCCCCCCCAAAATTTGCGCGCCCCAGGCTGTAGCCTACTCAACCAGTTCGGTAATCTGGCACTGGCCTTTAGAAGTAACAAAAGAGTGGGCGAATGCATGATGTGTAATAGACCACACGTCAACAGCCATGCACCGTGATCCGGGCAGTCCGGGAGACGCCGTGTCGAAGGCTGATGTGGCGACGTTTCGACCGACATGTCGCGATCCTCTTCAGGGCTGTACTGCCTCACGGACGAGATTCCCTACAGGAATTCTTGGACCACATAAACAGTGCCCACCTCAAAATAAAATGCACTATGTAGACAGAGAAGAACGGTCAGCTACCTTTCCTGGACGTCTTGGTGAGTAGGAGAAGCGACGGCAGTCTAGGGCACGCGGTTTACAGAAAACCCACCCACACAAACCGCTATCTTCATGCCAATTCGCACCACCACCCAGCGACGAAGAATGGCATCTTGAAAACCCTGGCCATCCGTGCTACTAGAATCTGCAACCAAGCCAGTCTCCCCGCTGAACGCGAAGTTCTGGAAGCGACCTTCGCCGCGAACGGGTAAAACAAACCTACGACCAACAGGGCCCTGAAACGTACTCACGACCCGCCTACACCAAAGGCAGTACTGCCCTGAAGAGGACCGCGACATGTCGATCAAAACGTCGGCACCTCAGCCTTCGACGCGGCGTCACCCGTACAGCCCAGATCATGACTGGCCGCGGAAGCCTACGATATCATTTAGCCGCACCGGCAGCTGTCAGAAGCGTCCTGATTACGCGTATTGTTCACCACCCGTTTCTCGTAACCCGTGTTGATGACATACCGACTGGCGTTAACACATTAGGGTAGTTTTATGTAGGAATGAAGAAAAATGAACTGCTCCCCAGCCTTGAGAGATACACAAACACTCTGTCCACGCATGTTTAAATCAAGCGTCCTTATAACAGAGGTTTATTTTGTTTTTAATTATTGAGGTTTCAATTACCATGTTTAATTCCTTTTTTTCAATATGCACTACATTAAGGAGTGTGTGATTACGCGTATGTGTTAAATCTCTGTCAGCTAATTTTAAAATACATTTACATTAAAGATTAATATTTAGTTACTATCAAATTAGCAATGTAATGAAATAGCAAAAAATATCCCATTTTCCACTGTTAAAATTGTTTTCAATAAAATTATAGTAATTTATAATATGGAAGAAGTACTTTTTGTTTAAAAGTTAATCATAAATATTGCTCCTTGTAGTTAAAACATTACATAGGGTAATTGGCAAACCATTTAGTTAACGCGTAAACTAAAAAGGTTGGGAACTAGTATACGTTGTGTTGTTTCAAAGGGTACAACATGCAAAAGTACTTCATTCTCATTTCAATTACTCTTCAAATGCTAATTTATTCTTTTTCCATTATTACATCTAAGAATTTTGATTCAAGATCAAAATCGCAAACAGCTCAAATGAAAAATTGCATTTAAAGTTTGGATGAATTACATTAGTGATATAAAAAATCATTATTTAATCAGTGACTTTTAAAGTAAATAATTGCGTCAAACTCACCAATTTAATAAATATATTAGATGATTACTTCATATGTTCACCTCCCTACTTGGTAGTTTCTATTGTGAATAAAAAATATAGAACTCAAGGACATTAGAACACTGGAAGACGAAGGTGAACAGTTAAACTAGTAGCCGCAGTAACAAATGACAGTGCAGCATGTATTGTATTTCTTGAAAATATGTTAGAAATATGTGCTTTACAAATGTGTGCTTTACATTTCATATGTGAAAATTAGTTTGTGGGCAATTGAATTTTTAAAATATGCACTTTATTTCAATATCCCGCTAAGAATATGAAGAAATGCATATTCTGCTCAGACACATCGTTGAATTTGAAGTTATAGGGTTCGAGTCCCGACAATTGCAGATTTTCAACACTAACTACCGAGCTGGATGGAGTTAATCCCCTTACTATGAGCATTCTTGCGGCCGGCTGCTCTGATAGGTCGATTTCTTCGACTTTTTCGATAAATACGAGAGGAATCCCGAAGCTGTACCCTTCATTCTTTATTCTTGACCTTTGGTTGTCCCTTTCACACACTTACATGCACTACATCACAACACTGTTTAGGGATCAGTCGGGAGATTATCCCAGCTGGGGCGGTGCATCGCAGGGAGATACCTGGAAGAGAAGGGAATACCGCAATTCGGCATTAAGGTAGGCTCAGGATATCACATTCCAGCTAAGTAGGAACTTAAACTTCGAGGATATAACACTGACTACCTTTTCAGGACTTTCGTAGTTGATGCTCCAGGAATCAATAAATACACACTCTTTCTCCCCAAAAATACATCAATGCAATATAATGGAATTATAGGCAAAGATACTTTGAATATTTCGAATGAAATCAAATTTAATAACCACATTGCCCTCTTGAAAAGTATTAATTTTGTGTTCACTCACTTGACACTGGCCAGAATGAAGAACGCCACCAGCAGCGATGCCAAAGACACGGAGTAACCAATCTCCGAGATTGTTTTCAGAGATCGTAAGAATGGCTGCAAAGACGTAATTAATGTCAAATTAATTTTGATTTCACACAAACCAAAGGAGGGTAAGTTATCAACTCAATATTAAAATATAAAATAATATATTTTTAGACACAAATGGATCGATATGCGGTTGTTTTATCCAGAAGAGGTTTTCACATTTTTATCAGTCGAAACGAAAAGTTTCGATTTGAACGGCTGGTGAGCGCAACTGATTCTGAGTATGATGCACATAGTCATAGAATTTTGCATCCACAAGTAAAGTGACAAAATTGTGGAAAAAATAATTGTTGAACTTCAGTACATTTTTGCAGTGTCTAATATATCATATTGAAATGCTCAGCAGAATAATCTCATTGGTTGCTGTTGTGCTTCGTCTTAATTTGATCACGTTTGTGAAGAAAGGGAAATCAATAATCAGCAACACTAAGCACATATTAATAAAAATTTGTAAAACAAAGAAGTTCATTACAAAACTTCACGTAGATTGAAGTTCTGAAACTGAACTCTCTTTCTCAGAATGCGCTTTGTAAAAGGCAATCTGTGTCTTTGTAGCCTGTTATGTTGATAGATTAAAATTACAGGGCTCTTTGTTATCAATTCACAGAGGTTCTAGCGTTGAAAATAAAAGTAAATGAAAAAAATTACATGTATTTTATTTAGAAGTACTCGACTTATGCCGAGTGCTTCATTTCCAATGAAAATAACTCACCACATTCTTAACCTAAAATAAATGAATAAATATTTCATATGTAATTTTGTTGAGAAAAGTCTCGTTACCTCACAGCAGTTTGTTGCCAATTTCCATTTTACCAGTATATAACGTCCAGCACAGTGTGCTTGAAAGGGAGACGAAGCGCTGAAACTTTTTGAAAAAAAATTCCGAAAATTTCTACTTCTTTTGGACATAAATGACAAAAAACAAAATAATGTGAATTGACGCAGTTTAAATGAACATGACAGGATTATATTGCATGTGCCCTTGCTTTTCTCGAATTATACTAATGATCTCCGGAGTATGCAACAGGGTTCCAAGTTTTGTAAACAAGAAAAATGTTTCGGTGACATACGGGCAGCAACGAAATTGCAAAATCAAAAACAAGCACTAGTATCTAATTCTCCGAAGCAAAAACGATAAAGTAAATATTTATTGCTAATTTTATGAGAAAAATGCCGATGGGTTTGCTTCCACCTGATTGTACTGATCCGGTATAAATTCGATTTCTCTATTTGCGTAACATATATTTCAATTACTATTTAACTCGTGCCAAATAAGTAGCAATGTATGCAAACTTCAAAACAGATGCCTGACAGCAAAATTATCAAGTTGTCTCTTTAATGTAATTTATAGTCGTGCAATTCTTTCTTTCAGTTGTCTTATAAGCTTACTGTAGGACTGTGAACTACGTTGTCGTATTCTGTGGAAAGAAACAAACATTCTATCCGGTCTTAAACTCGGATGGTAAGAGCTGATAACCAAGTATTGGAATTTCTTGAAAAAACTGAACATTCTAGCAGTTTTGAAATCTTATCTACATACAAAAGAATATCGTTCGGCAATAGTATGTAAATTGTGGTATACTGCAGTCTACTTCTACACCATCAATAACAAGTCTGCTTAAGTTGTGACTAAAGAGAAAAGAAATGTAACTTCCTTGAAATTTACTAATCGTCTTTTTAGTTTCATTTCATTAGTTTGATATATTTTAATATGAATTTCTTGTAAATGCTAACTATATTTTTAATTAATAATAAACAACATGAGTATTATTGAATAATTTTATAATATGTTTTTTAAGTAAAACATTCTATAGTCAATTTCTCTATTCTATGAATTCAGTATACACACTTTTATCATGTATCGTATGAATCACATGCTAGAATACTATTTGGCTTAATTTTTATTTAACAGCTTTATTGTAGTACATTAGTGTAAATATGTTGGTAAAATTATCACACTACA
The DNA here is from genome assembly GCA_011170035.1 of Teleogryllus occipitalis. Taxonomy (NCBI): domain Eukaryota; kingdom Metazoa; phylum Arthropoda; class Insecta; order Orthoptera; family Gryllidae; genus Teleogryllus; species Teleogryllus occipitalis. The sequence continues at coordinate 261,530 of BLKR01001145.1, read as the reverse complement.
TATCACACGTGATTTGGGCAATTCCCAAACGCTTGCGGTTTTATAAAAGTTTCTAAATCGTTACAGTTATATTAATACGTCTGTTATACAAGATGAAGCACTAACCTTTCATCAGATAACAACCTTCTACTTTGAATTTGTCATTTCTATTCTATCGTAAGTGGACGCATAACAATTGTAACGCATTCAATTGTTTATCTTATACAATGATACTTCATTAAAGTCTTTGTTAAGGTAATCAATTGCAGCGCTACCCACGCGCAAAATATTATTAATTTGGAAGAGTGTTTCAAAAAATATTTTCTTTACACATAGAAATGTACAAGTATATATCTGAGTTTTTATAAATAAATAACCTTTAAATAACAGTTTTGAACCCTTGTATTATAAAAAATGTTCATTTCATAACTACTTACCTCGATGTGAGATTCATTCTTGGGAGAAACATCGATATCCATAATAACAGTTGCCTCCGGTCCGCTGAAGCACTGTGAGAAATTAGTCCACGTGCGATTCACTTCTCGTGTGTACCACACGCCAGCATCCGTGCAGAATTTTGAAGCGTTGGCCTGCAACATCGATCTGGGTTCTTAGAAACCACGTCATGGTAATTCTCTGTTGATTAACATAGTGATATTTCAGTGTCATTTTAATGAATAACGTTAGTATAGGACGGCTGATCTCAACAGTATCACATTTTTTAGTGAGCCAATGTATATGCTAACATAATTATTCATCAATGATATGTGAAAGTGAAAAGCTTTTCAAGAAGTGAAGCCTTTCGAAAAATATTTTCTATACATTATCTATTTCTTCTATGCTGTTTCATTATCGTCAATTGTTCTGACAGTCCAACTAAATTAACTCTTATTACCTTTCACCTTTTGCTTTCAACATTACTCAATGTTTTTAGGTTGTGAACACTGAAAGAAACTTAAAATTCTTCCCTTACCTCTCTACATTTTTCTCTCTGATGTTGCAACAACATTATTAACATGTAGCATTACTATCATAATCAACAGAAGTTACATAATGAAATATTAAGCAACAGAAAATACAAGTGTTGATAATTAACACACACTTTTTTCCCCAGTTTAGGTGCCTCACTCTCACTTCTTTTTCCGTGCCTCTCCGTCTGTCTACGTCTCTCTCCGTCTCTCTACGTCTCTCTCCGTTTCTATACGTCTCTCTCCGTCTATCTCTCTCTTTCTCTCTCTCCCAAAATTCTAAGAAAACTTTTGGGGACTTTTGAGATTTTTTTAAATGTTGAGGCTCTATCTAAAGTACTCCAAAATTAAAAACTCCCTTTCTCAAATTCAAAGCCGTGACATTAGTCACATCGACTCGGGAATAACAATTTCGATGAAAATCTGTTTAGCTGCAAGCGTTGTTCAGACAGACGGATTGACGGACGTTTTACTGTAAACCAATTTTTCGGTACCAAGGGCCCACAAAACACGAATTTTCACTTCCCAACTTGTTATAGGAAGTAATTTAGCACATATTGGAACACGATTTATCCACTCTTTTGTAACCAGTGCCAGGAATAAGAGTTTTTATGTCGAATAATCGTCGTTTACCACGAAGCAATACATCTCAATACTGTGTAAGCAGTAGTAAGCGAAAACGTAAAATGTAATTAGACTAATATAATTCGTAAATAAACTGAGAATAAAAAAACATCTAAAATCCTTATTTGTTTCTCGAAAGAACCTTCTTTTGTCGATTTTTATTGAAATCTATTGTACAAAATATTTTCAAGTGAAACTCAAAATTTTGTAAAACGAATACACTTTTCAATTATTTGCCACTTCTATCCATCGAAGCAGATTTTCTTCAGAACAATGAACGAACCCCTTCCCTTCTAAAAGCATGTATCTGTTTCCTGAACAATCTCTTGTAGAGTTCTCTGCGGGTGAGTTGCGACCGGCTCACCTGTGAATGGAATCCAGCGATGTAGGCCGGGCAACGTTGGGTGAGTAGCTGTCCAGGTAACGCCCTGTCCCAGCATAAGATGCCATCCCACACGGGAGGACAGGACTCGCCTAAGACACAACAAACCTTCATTATCCACAGATACTATGAACAAACAAACAATGCGACGGACCACATGAAAATATTATCTATGCACAATAATGAGAATAGCGCTATTTTAGCCTGATTAAAATAATATTAATTGGGCACTAATTATGTTCAAAAGAGCTTTAAAATAAGAATGTTTTTTTGTTCAATTTATAGATGTCAGTAACATCATGAAACAAATACATAATGAAGAATGTCAAAACACCTCAAACTACAACCACGTAATGAAAATGCCCTTCGCATTAGCTCGGTAGGTCTCGCCAGTCCGAAACAAAAACGAAGATAGGGTTAGAGGCTGCATCCGACAGCCGAAGAAGGGGAGGCTCCCGAAACGACAGGAAAACAAAACACCCACCACCATCCCGGCAACCCGCGGTTAGGTGACCGCTTGAGGTGTCTGGAAGAGCGAGTGAATTAAAGGGCCGAAAGACCCAATAAAACTTGATTCAAAAGATGTATATACACACACTTCATGAGAACGTCTATGTCTTCACCCACTATCAACATTCACTATTACGTTTAGAAAAAACAAGCTATTATGAAAAATAAATTAATTAGTCTTCAATTTCAAATATGTGGCTCACAATTAAAAATTTAAAAACATTGCCCAAATGTACTAAACAATTTCATACAACAATGATAATATTTGTAAATAACTACTTAAATGACATACGGTTAGGAACCGAAGAAGGCTGTTAAAGGTTTCACGATTGACTGAGTTAGCCTCATGTTCTCACCGGCATCATTTTGCTCTGCGGTGACGTTCTCCTCCAAAATGCGCCTCCAGCACGCGAGTTGGCTGGCCTCCAGCAGCCTCGTCTGGTGTTCCTCGCTCAGCGGGGCAGGAACAGCCTGCGACATAAGACGTTCGCATACCAACCCTTTATTCCAGAAACCAAGCGTCGACATCAATTGAGAAACCTCAAATATTCTGGTTCGCTGGCCTCCAGGAGTCTCTTTAAACGATTCTCTCTCATTGTGGGCGACGCTGCGCGTGGTTCTCAGGAGACTACAGACACACCCCACCCAACATGGTGCAGGCCACTCAACATCTATTCTTCTAGAGACTCACAGTCCACAGTATAGCAGACCGTACCGTATGTTACAGTAATACATCGACCACGCTACACATTAGTGTATAGTAATTGATTGTTTGTTAGTGATTCCGGGCGCGTCAACTACTGAGTTTGATTGATTGATTTTTTCGTGTCTCCGGGCGCGTCAACTACTTTGGTCATTAGTCCCGTTAGTGTAGTGCATGTTTGTTTTCCTCGGGAGATGGCGGTGATCTTCCCCCGCTGGATGGTGAGATCCGGCGCCGACCTACCGTCGGCTAGTGGGGCTTCCCCCTAACCAGGACTCTCCCACCAGCGGGGAACCGCCCCAGTCGGGACAAGCTCTAACTTCCCGACCGGTCACCCGGAATATGTGGTAGTGTAGTGCATGTTAGTGTAAGTGTGTATGTGTAAGGGGAGAGGATAGGACAAGGAAGAGGAAGGACAGATCGCGCGCGGTCCGTGGCCCGTTTGGTAGGGCACTGCTCCGGCATTCGCCTGGTGTTGATCGGAGAAACCACGGAAAACTACCGATCAGAGCAGCCGGCCGCTAGAATTCTCCTCCAGACAGCAGCTGAATTCGACCTAGCTGAACAGCTAGTGTCGAAAATCCTGCCGCCGTCAGGACTCGAACCTAGGAACTCCCGGTTAGAGGCGCTGCAGAGACATCAATTGGTGCACTGAGCTACCGCTACCGGTCTCAACTACTGAGGTCATTAGTCCCGTAAGTGTAATGCATGTTTTCATCGGGAGGTGGCTGTGATCTTTCCCCATTGGATGGCCAAGTTCCAAAAACCAATCAGAGCAGCTGGCCGCTAGAATACACCTCCAGGCAGCGACTAAATTCGACCTAGCTCACAAGCAAGTGTCGAGAATCCTACCGCCGTCGGGACTCGAACCTAGGACCTCCCGGTCAGAGGCACTGCAGTACAGACGGTTCAAGTTATCAGTCTGATTGATTGGTGTTATGTAGTTTATTATAATATTAGTGTTGATCGGTTGTCACCGTTTGACTAATTACTGTTCAATCATTTATCAAATTTAACTGCTCTTTAGGAAATTCATGTTTATTCTATTCATCACTATATTTCACTATCTTATCGAGTTATAGACTGTTTTCACACATGATTTTTGGATTTTGTCTCCAAAACTTGTGTTCAATCATCTGACGTTCTTGTTCACTAGACACTTAGTCCAATCGTTTCCTAATGTGATCTTTCTGATTCTGCCTTAACTCGCAGTAGTTGTCTTTGAAAGATTTCCCCTCCCATTCAAACATCGATTGGTGATTGGATTGCGTCAGAAAATCTCAGCTCTGGTCTTCTATTCTGACATAGTGAAATTTGATGTATAGATAAAATGCAAAAGAGCACAACGTGAAAAATCGTAATAAATGAAACAATAAATCAAAAAAGTATAAATAAATAAGAAATATTATTACTCCTAATTTGTTGATTTGCTCCAATAGTGTGAAGAATCATCAAACTTATTGTTTAACGCCGATGATATCCAAATATTCTGTGCAAAAAAATTAACGTAGTTGTACGTGTGATATATGAGTGTTACAGACGTGATAACTTAACTTTGGCTACAAACTTTTATAATGATGATTCTTCTGCAGTTCCAATATCACAATAATTCGTAAATTCATTACAATATTACGACACTGAATCATAAAATAATACGTAACAAAAAAAACAAGAACTCATTTTTCTAAATCCGTAAATCAGTAAACTTCTAAAAGCACATCCAGTTCAGTAGTCCTACAGTCGGTTATTTTACATGACGATGTAGCAGAAGATGAATTAGCTGCTAGAGATTTATTGAATTATCGCGACCCATCGCATTCTGTTGTGAGCACATTTGATGGTAAAGAGCGCGTAATTTATGACACAAATTCATCACTTTTTCGTTTAATGCAGTGCAGTAGATGTATCGACACAAGCTAGTTCTGCTACTACCCTCTTTATATCATGCAAATATTATGTGAGATATACTTTGGTTTCGGTGAACAAATCATGGTGTTAAGTATAAGTAGATAAATAAGTCAATAAAAATAAATTAACTTAAAATAATGAAAATAAATTAAATAAATTAAAATTAAATTAAATTGAAATAAAATAAAAGGAAACGGTTAAAATAAAACACATTAGGGGGCGAAGGGAAGTGGGAATCGGAAATGTTAGGGCAGAGGCGTTGGTGCGGACGATTTTCTGTGGTGCTGTTTGTTTTCAGGTGCTGAGGAGGCCAAACACTGGAAGGAGAATGCCCGACGCCCGCGCCAAATAAATAAATAGTTTAAAAACCAGATAGATTAGCATGTACTCGGCTTCTGACGGCAGGTTTTTCCCCCTTCAGAGGTTTTTTCCTCAGCCGTACCTTATGGTCTCTCTTCCGCGGCATTGATGCGATGAAAAGACCATTTGGGGTGAATACCAGAATACGAAAGGTTAGAACGCGGTAGAATGTAGGTATTGTAATGGCTGAAAGGCTTTCGGCCTAGCCACTTAGCATCACGTTCTCTAATTTGTATGTAATAATTACCTATTAAATAAAATAAATAAATAAAAACAAATCATGGTGTCCGAAAATGTGTTACGTTTTTACAAATTTTCGCAAAAATTAGCAATGGAAAAAGTAATTCAAGACTAGCCAATGGCAGCTAGTGTAATTGAAACTTCCGCTGCATTACAAGCTAGAGAATATTGTAGTAAATTTTGTTTTATTTCTTATTGCCAATATTGTCATTGTCTTGAATGTTATATTTGTCAATAGTTTCAAGATAAGAGGTCAGATTGATAGGTGTTTCCTCTCTCATTATTTTTTCTACTAAATAATTTACTGTTATTGGTAACGACGTAAAAAATGAAACTTTTCATATAAATTATGTCATGTAAGATAAACTCGCAAGCGTAATGTCAGCTCTGAATTTCACTTCCCGCAAGAAAGGAATTCCATGGCCCCCCGAATAATAATAATAATAATAATAATAATAATAATAATAATAATAATAATAATAATAATAATAATATCAATATACACTACACTTACGAAACTAATGAACATTGCATTAGACGCGGTGGAAATCAAAATGTCTATCAACTCCGAATTATTAAATTAACCCTAAATGGTGAACAGAAACCAAATTTTAATAATGCATTTTCTCCCCTCATAACGATCTGTAACATAAATTTATGTCCTTACAATTCGTTGAAGTTCCTCTTTAGCTCTGGATAGAACTGTTTGGAAAGGGCACATGGCAGGTAGCGTAAAAGGTCTTTCAAGGTTACATTTCTTTGTTGAAATTTTTTTAAATAAATTGAATATACTAACATATTTAATGTTCACGGCTTGCATCTGGTGATTTTAAAGCTAGTGAAATATTTTGAAAATAGTTCATTATGCCGAAACAAGATTTGAAGGAAAAATAAATACAATTCACCAGCATCCGCGTGAAGCACTTCCCTAATGAAAGGTCTCGCTGAATATCAGAGACTCGAAGTGTGTTATAAATTAGTATTTGAGTACACGTTTTGAAAAACAAATAGCACAATTTAGTTTTGGCGTGGAGCGAGAAGCACGGGACTAAAAGCGAGAGGCAATCAGAAACGATGAGTGGCTAGGGGAAAGGGCAAGTGGCGAGGGAAAAAGGAAAGCGCGAAGGGAAAGGGTGAGGGCAAGGGGAAAGGGCGAGAGCGAGTAAGAGAACGTGGACGATGACGAGGGCGAGGACGAGGACGAGAGCGAGGACAAGGGTGAGGGCGAGGGCGAGGGCGAGGGTGAGGGTGAGGTTGAGGGTGAAGGCAAGAGCGAGGGCGAGGGCGTAGACGATGACGATGACCGGGAGCGGTATCTCAGTTCATCAACTGATGTCACTGCAGCGCCTCTGACCGGGAGGTCCTAGGTTCGAGACTTAACGGCGACAGGATTTTCGACACTAGCTTTCCAGCTAGGTTGAATTCAGTCGCTGTCTGGAGGAGAATTCTAGCGGCTGGATGTTCTGATCGGTAGTTTTCCGTGGTTTCTCCGATCAACACCAGGTGAATGCCGGAGTAGTACCCTACCAAACGGGCCACGGACCGCACGCGCGCGCGCGCGATCTGTCCTTCCTCTTCCTTGTTCTCTCCCCTTACACACACACTTACAATAACATGCACTACACTACCACATATTCCGGGAGATTGGTCGGGAGCTTAGAGCTTGTCCCGGCTGGGGCGATGCCTCGCTGGTGGAAGAGACCTAGTTAGGGGGAAGCCCCACTAGCCGACGGTAGGTCGGCGCCGGATCTCGCCATCCAGCAAAGGAAGATCACCGCCATCCCCCGCGAAAAAACATGCACTAGACTAATGGGAATAATGACCGAAGCAGTTGATGCGCCCGGAAACACGAAAAGAATCAATCTACGATGGCGATGACGAGGGCGAGGGCGAGGGCGAGGGCGAGAGTGGAGGTTCTGGTGGTGACGGTTGTGGGGTGGTGGTGATTGTGATGGTGGTAGTGGTGGTGGTGGTGGCGGGGGTCGCGGTAGTGGCGGTGGTGGCGACGGCGGCAGCGGTGACGTTAACGGTAGCGGTGGCGCATTGAGGTCTGCAAGCGACAAAAGCGCCATAGCCCCGGAGGCGCTGAATGCCCAGAGCGAGCCAAGGGCCGTCCCGGCTGATGGAGAGTCGCTGACAGGCACAGCTTCTGATCCTCTCACCTCCGAACCCCTGTTCTTGTGAGGGAAATGCAGACCTGCACGGTGCACCAGCCGTGCGGCTGGTGCATTCAAGCACCAGCCAGCGGAGTTCTGGACAAACGGGTAGGAAGTTTTCTCGTAGACTCAATTAACACCTCAGATCGTGAAGACTGAACTAGATTATTCCATATTTGACAACCACCTAATTCAAGATAACCACTCTTTCAACCAGGATACATATTTCAAAATTCTTGACTTCGAAAATAATGGCAACAAAATCAACATTTTGGAAAATTTAGAAATCTTAAAATTATTCAAAAGCCCTATCTTCATATGTCTCAATTAATAGTCTCAATAAAAATCCTACCCATTATAAATGTATTTATTGGCTAGTTTTCGCCACCCTTCTATTTCCTCCCTCAATATCCCTCAGTATGGGGGCGGAAAGGGGATTGAGGTTAAGATCGGGGTGGGGTAAAGGCGGGGAGAGGTGGAGACAATGACTTTGGGTTAAGTGTGTTCGGGGAGGGCGGGGGTTCTGGTGTGGGTGGGACGGGGAGGGTATTGAGGGTGGGATTGGGGTGGGGGAGAGGGCGGGGAGAAGTGGAGACAATGACTTTGGGTTAGGTGTGGGCTGGGAGGGTGGGAGTGCCGGAATGGGTGAGGGCGAGGAGGGGATTGAGGGTGAGATCGGGGTGGGAATGAGGGCGGGGAGATGTGAAGACGATTTCTTTGGGTAGGTGTGGGGGGTCAAAAGTCGGGGGGCTGGAATGGGTGGTGGCGGGAGGGGATTGAGGGTGGGATGGGGGTGAGGGCGGGGAGAGTTGGAGACAATGGCTTTGGGTTAGGTGTGGGCGGCGGAAGGGCGGGGGTGGTGGCGGAGTGAGGTGAGGGTTGGGTGGTGCGGGCGCCGAGGGCGGGGCGGGGCGGCGCGTCGCTCAAGCGCAGAGGGCCCCGCGCGAGAGACTCAGGCGACGCCCACGAGGCAAGCGGCGAATGATGGAACAGCGAGGCACTCAAACCTGTTTAAGATAAACGTTAGCGAAATACGATATACGGAAACGATATGGAGGAAAAATTCTCATCGCCATGTTCTATACTATGTATTAAAGGGAGTCGTCTCCCTCGTATTGAGGATAATACTAAGTTAGGTATTTTTAATATATCAAAACTTTCTGATAAAGCACTAATCTGCTGAATAAGGAAATTGTTTCATAACAAAAAAGTGTTAAAATTGGTGTCAAAACCAAGACAAGTAAATAATGAAGTTATATAGTAAAATCAAGAGAGAATGTTTTGACCGCAAAACATATTACTGCTTAGTTTCAAAATACTAGACAAAAACACGAATGAAGGAAAATACACCCAAAAATTACAGTCCGAGAAAAGAGAATGGGGGTGTCAGTTTCAATAACTACATCTCGAGCGACGCCGTTGGAAACTGCATGAGCTGGAGCAGGGAGAGTAGTAAGCAGCGCCGAGTCGAAGCTGATTCTTTTTGGACAACATAATTTTTGTTTCTTCATACTCCTTTGTCACAAGATACTTTCGTAGGTAAAAGATAAAACCACATTTGTCTTTGGACTTCGCGAAGTCCCATCTTAGCATTGTACTTACGCACATTATAACGACTTTATAAGGGATGCAGAAGATCATTCTCTGGTACCATTTCTTCGGTCGTGGTTTTACAAGTTCGTTTAAGGTTCATGCCAGTCGCTAGTCAAACACTCAATCAGTTATTGCACCTACAGATTGAAAATAGCTGCTTGTAAATGTATACAGAACATTTAAATTATAATAATAATAATAATAATAAGAAGAAGAAGAAGAAGAAGAAGAAAGAGAAGAAGGAGAAGAAAAATATATCAATCCCTTTTGGGCAAAGGCCTTCTCTTTGATAATACGGTAGTTCTAGGTATACATCACATGAGCTAATTCTGATGATTACTATTCTCTACTACCTGTCTGACCTGGCTAGTTATACAATCACTACAACAAGAAGTTTTCACATTTAATATCACTAATACTTTCCACAATAACGTCAACTAACACAAATTGAAGTACACTTTCAACCTTATCGTTTTAACTTTTAGCTATGCACTTTAAATATTTTTGTGAATAGTTAATACAGAAGATTGATTAGTTTCTCCATAAATACAATGTTTATAATATATTTAGTTTCTCGCATGATTTTTCATTTATATAAGTTGGCAATATTAATATTGGTTAGGTTGTTTTCCGCGCCCGTACTTTTATTTCTGTGTTAAATAATAGTCCACAGTATTTACGTTAAAAGTGAATTATCGTCAAATAGATTGTTGTTGAGTACGGTAGACAATTTTTAATTAGGGTGATTTTCTCTCGTATCCCAGGATAAACAGTGCTGACAACAGCGTTACTTGTGCAGCGTAACTCCTAGGTCGAGAGCCAGTACTTCCGTTCGTGATAAATTTTGCATCAGTTTATTTGATTAATTACTTCTCAGAATGATCGGTGAGGTATGTTACTTTTAATATCATTTGATTCTTCAAAAAAATTTACTACGTTTTGAAAAAACAAAAAAAACAAAAAAAAAAAAACGTTCGCCGTATAACTTCTTCAATAACTTCAAAAATCTATGCTTGCAAATCTTTTCCATATGGGTTTGAACTCATTTAAACTTATTGTATTAAAAAATTAGGCCATTAAGGGCCATTTTTTCTCTTACCATATTGAAGATAAGATATTGTACTTTCATTTAATTTTTTTGCGGGGGGGGGACTTCGCCGTGATCGATGTGACGAACATCTTAAAGATCTGTAAGTTTACACTGCACATCTAAAAATATAAATATTTTTCTGAAATACATTTGAAACAAATTGGTTTATAGGTGTTGCATGATTATTTCAAGCGCCTGTACTTCCGAGTATTTATTGTACAATCCATAGAATTAACCTGTCGAACGTATCAAACTCACTTACTCTCCACACGTGACATTACTTTCGCTTCGGCAACTCCCCGTGTGCTCTGGGATCATCTATTGCTGCAATGAGCACGATGGAGCACGTCATTATATGGTGTTTAATTTCGTGATGATACCAAACAATGACCAGACGAGAAAAAAACGATCAGAACGAAGGCCGTCAGGGACAATGAAAAATTATCACGGCATTCAGTTCTGGATCACAAAGCGCCCGGCGTTGTGCTCCCGGAAAGATAAACTCACTCTCGAAAAATACTCGCGGAATTGTTTATTCTGTGCAAGGGGGCAGTCAAATAATACAACGACGGAAGGCAAGGAAAGAAGCTGATCTCAATGATATATAATATCCATAAATCGATAATTTTATTAACATACTAGTTGGTGTACCCGGCGTTTCTCGGGTTTATAGTAAATTATTAGATAGGGAGAGGAATTCCATTTTTTCATACCCTGCGGTGAGGCATACACCTATCTCTTCCATTGTATCCCTTCTCTGCCCTGCTCCACCCTGTCATGCTCTGCCCGGCCACGCTTCGATAGCCCTGCCTTATCTTCAACCCCATTTGGAAATTTCCGGTCTACCTCGCTCACTTTTCTACAAAAAAAATATATTTTTCTTATTTGGAGTTTCAGCTCCTAAACTTTCTTCACTTTATAACTAAACACCATAAACAATTCTAAACTACAGAATAAAATACTTGTAGACTCACGTATATTTTTTTTGTGGAGTTTCATATATTACTTCCAATACTGTCAATAAATTGTCACATTGTAAATCTTACTCTTTTTTATATATTTTCTTCTCTTGTATTCATAAACAAAGATTTGAAATTGATCTGTCAAATCGTGACCTTCAAGGGACTTAAGCGGAGTTTAACATGCCACAGTTCTCGCACGGAGACGCTAGAAGATGGATATGGAATATGAATGTAGATGTCAAAATGTAATTGACGTATCATAATCATAAAAGTAAACAAAAATATCAATATTGAACTAATTGCCAATATTTATAATTATTTTGAAGACGAAAAACACACACACACACATACACACACATATAATATATATATATATATATATATATATATATATATATATATATATATATATATATATATTGCGACCCACCCGTCCGACTAGCTCAGAATGGGGGTTTTCTGGGTGGACGCAATCAAAAAAAATTTTTATAAGAAGAATGGCGGGGTTCAGGGTCGTGCAGAACGTTGTGGATTGGATGCAATTACTTAAAAAACACACAAGGAGAATCTCTTTTCACACACTCAAATATATTCTATAAAAGTTTTGCTGTTATTACAATTACACGAACCAATCAGAAGATAATTTAAATACACGCTGATCATAAAATGCTGAAAGGAAAAAAAACACAAAACACACTAGTCACTATGTACAAGGTTTCTTACTCTCTCTCTGAACATTCAATTTCAGTTACTACTTTCTTCAATCATGAGAAAGGTTTAGAAATGTTTACTTTTTACAAATTTACAAATTCTACTTAAAAATCAAGTCTGACAATTCTGAATTGATCTTGTCCGTAATAAATTACTCTCTTTCAACAAAACAATTCTGAGAATATCTGTAACTGATTACTCCTTTTTCTAGTTTTACCAGTTATAACTGTACATTTCCAATTTTCTTTTGAAAGAAAAGATTGATTATTTACTGCTAGGGATGGAAAGAAATTGTAATTATACTTTTCTTATCGTTAAGTATGACAAATACGTCTCTCCCCTCTTTTCTACGCCAAGACTGCAACCTAAACTTTCCTTCCAATATCTAGAAACTGTTCGCTAGGCACGACCTTACGTTTTCGCTTCTCGGGTGCGACGCGAAGCTCCCAGCGGCGCGGCCTTGAAATAACCAACCTCGGTCTGAGGACGCCGTCCCCTCCACAGAACTGCTCGCTCTTCCGTCGAAGTCTCGTTGTTCTCCAGCACGTGCCCACCGTCTCGTATTCAGTTGAAACTCTTTTCGTATGCTCAGATAGAATTGCATTGGCGACGAATTCTTTTAAATTGAGCACTACTGATTTACAAGAGCCACTATTACGACGATAAACGAAATTAACGAGAGAAAAAAATAAACTCTTCTAGTCTTCTTGAAGAGTTTTTCATAGAATGCCTTCCTGTAGTCCGTTGCAGCACAAGTTCCCGTCTTGTGGTCGGCACGTCCGAACTGGTCCGCTGTTGTCTAGAGAAAGAACGACTTTTTCTCCGTCAACTACAGGGCTCGCCCGATCTAACGTGGCGATCTCCATTGATCTCTTTAGGTAATTGTTACCTTCTCATATCATTCCGCGTTGGCGCGCGTTCAAACAGCTGGTCTCTTGTTCAGGACATTAATGTGACCCGCTTTCCGAGGCTTCGGGGGAAACGGATGGTCACAATATATATATATATATATATATATATATATATATATATATATATATATATATATATATATATATATATATATATTCTAACGCCACCACTTGTGTAGCAGTCGTCCGAAAGAATGCTCTTTCGAGCTTTGAATATCTAAGGGGGCAGGATCATTAGGGTACGAAAAAGACACACCCAGACACAGAATTACGTAAACAGTAATATATTCTTGAAATATTGCACAAATCAACCCTTTTACACTGTCACCAAAATAAGAGAACAAAAAAAATACTCAATTGCTGGCTGCGCGTTTGAACGCATGCAAACCACTGATGGTCAGACTTCTAAGATAAATTTACAAAATAAATATTTTCTTATGGTTTCACTCTTCGCCTAGCTAGCGATATTTTCCTTATAACATCCGTGTACGGAGTTCATGCTTGGCCAACACTAGTGAATGAAATTTAATTACTTTTTTCTTACACTTCCTGAATTAATTTACCAGTACACATTATTACAAGTCTTACTGCTATTCGCGCACGAGATTCCCTCGTCAATTACATACAAAATGAGGACCACAAATTAATTATATTTAATACAGCTTCGGAATGAAATGTACTACCGGCGTACGAGGTTATGAAATACTTCACCGTTACTCAATTTTAAGGCGAACATGTAAATTTTAGTATTTGTTTCTGGTGCCTACACTACCTTTCTAGTTCCTGTCTCCCACCTCAGTTTTATGCAAATTTGGGAATTTAGCCGTGCCGCCACTCGCGTTCCTGCAACGTAGCTCGCTTCAATGCCGCTCCGAAGGCCACTCGGTCTCATTTGCGCCTGCAACCAGATCCAGGGACCAGTCTTCTTTACGCCCACCACCAGATCCACGGTCCAGTCTTCTTCACCCGCCTTCTTGTGACACGAGTACGCGTATTGCCAGTCTCTCCGCGTGTGCTAGTTAGCGTGTCGCCTCACTAATGCTTTACAAAAACTCTCACAGTTCCGCAACCACAGCCACTATTCTGATCCGTTCTAAATTTCACAGTTCTTACTGCAATCTCCTATAATGTTCTCCTTACACCACGTAGCCTCGCTACTCTATCATTTCCCACTTCCTACCACCTCCAAAACTACCGCTTCTCTACCTCAACTATTCCGCTACCTTACTCGACTTCTCACCTCGGCGTCTCACACAAGAAGGGGCCTTTTCCTCGCTGCTCCGCCGTTTAAATGTTGCATTGATGTCACGGTACAACCCTACCGCGCTGCCCATATTCCGAAAGTGCACCGCCGCCGCGCTTTAGGCCGCAACTAACAGGTACTTTTTCGATCAGTGACCGACGTTCGGTCATACCTTCGCTCTCCACGTCTCCGCCGACGCTGCGTGGGCGTTGTGGGGTTTGTGGCGATGCCCCAAACGTCACAATATATATATATATATATATATATATATATATATATATATATATATATATATATATATAAATTGCATGTATATTAAAGATTATTTGTTTACGTAAATCAATTAATCATACCATTGAAACATGAGAACATTACTGATCCATCAATATGTACACTAAATTGACAATTTTCTGAACAAAACCATACTAGCTTCATTATTTGATCTGAAGTGCTAGATACAACGGATCTTGAAATGTGAATAGCAGAAACCAAGAACTTCTAAAATATTTGATTTGCATACACATAAGTATTATTAAATAAATTAATTCTTACCTATTTTCTGTAGAAAAAGGATGAATTTATTAATTGGGAGCAAATGATATACAAAACAGCAACATATTTTAGTCTTAATATATAAAGAATCTTCGTTTAATTATATAACTGCACTACTTATTCTCTTGCTCATATTTAAAAAAAAAGTTCAACAGGATTAACTCAAAATTAACTGCAAAAAAGACAACTGGCAGAAGACAACTAGTCATTTATATTAGTATGGATAAATAGAAGAGTATAGATATGGAAGAGATAGATGTAGTTACAGATATATAGAATAAGATTTATGGTTGTAAATCAGAGCCTACAGTACTCAAAACCTTTAAGAGAAGCTAGCACATAAGTTTCACGGATATTGATTCAGTTGATTCAGAGATTACCGCACTGAAAGTCCATACACTTGTCTTTATATATTAATATTGTGACATACCAATATGTGGGACCTTGTATTGCGTCACATTTATTGTAAACAGGGTGAATTGTAAGGATAGACATTTGTACATATGGCGGCATAGCAACGGTAGACGAGTTGTCGTCAAGGTCAACAAACTTCATTGCTTTGAACCATGGGGCGCGGCTAGTTGATAAAGTAAACTGTTTGGGGATTGGCCGAGAAAGCAATGACAGTCTGTGGCGCGGCTAGTTGAATTTGTAAGTAATTGAGGGATTGGCTAGGCATGAAATTTTTTCTAACAAGAAACAGTAGAACGATGGACCGAGTTTTGAGGGGCTGAAAGAGGGGAATATGGAGGCATTCCGACTTATGCCGTGGTGCTGTGCGGATCGTGTGTAGACAATTGATGTTGGGAGTTTGGGAATTGTGAACATCTATTTTGGAGCGTATAATTGTCGGACATAGAATATTGATGGAAGGTGCGGAAATTGGAACTTGGAAATATTTCGAGTGCAGCAGCTAGAATTGTGAACTTAGGTGAATTTGTTGGTAACAGGACTGGGAGTATTTGATGCAGATAATAGTTTGCTGAACATTAACATTTTAAGTATAAGCGTAGAAAGAACTGGGAACTTTTAAAAGGAAAATTAATTAAGTCTTATCAACTTGTGAGGCGGTGAGGATCAGTGACTTGGAATACACTTGTGCCAGAACGGAAGAAAGGAAGATGGTATTTGGACCTAGAGCCATCGAAACCGGGGAAGATTAAAAATGGTTCTACGCGGCGACATCGGCCGAGAGCACGCGAAGACGGGTACTGCAATATAAGGTTTGAGACTGGTCATGACCAAATGTTTCGTATTGTTACCAAAGAACATTGAATAAACTTACAAGTTTCTGTGAATAAAAAGATGATTTTCATTTAGCCAATTCCAGAAAATGAGTAGCTAGAAATGTATATTTGCTTTTCAGATTCTTCGGCCATTCTGTACAGATGGCAGATCGAACAATCGGCTATTAGTAGGCAATAGCGATTATTTCTTATAAGACCCATCGACCCAGTTAGCCGGATATTAATTTATTGGAAATAGCAGTTGAAGAGTAATTTTAATAATTGAATTAACGTAATCTTTTCCTGGCGCCCTTATTCTTATATAAATTTGGAACGGGTTACGTTGAATTTATACTTAATAATGTTAAAGGGGCAGAGGAAATATTAAATTTAAAAAGCAAATGAGACATTATGTTTCAATATAGATATACTTATAGAATGACAGATATGGAAGATCTAGAACAGATATAGATATCGATGATATATAAATATCAATAGAAGTTTAGTAAAAATATAATAGATCTAGATAGATACAGATCGAAATACCAATACTTTCAATGATATGACACATTGTAAAACTAACGTTTTTTACTTTTTCTCTCGTATTTATAGAGAAAGGTTTAAAATCTATCTCTGCCAATGCGCGGCGGCCATGGTGTAACGGTTAGCGCATCGGGTTGTTATACCCACGTTTGCGGGTTCAAACCCGATCGAAGCCGTGGGTTTTTAAGGACGAAAAAACCCTTCGTACGCCTTCCTTCGGAAGGAAAGCCGGCTGTCCCATGTTAGTAGATTTACTGCATGTAAAAGATCAAGCCTAAATGAAGCCTTTGAGCTAAATTCAAATTGCTTCTTTTGTCGTCCAAGTAATACCTTATTTCTCCCCTAGTAGTGTAAGGGGCGTAAGAAAATTTGTGTGGTCAGTCGGAAGACCAAGCCGCAAGGCCTGAGTCTCGTCACGTAAAATAAGGCATTCATTCAATTCAATATCTCTAGTCTGTTTTGACAACTTGTCACTCGCATTGTTTCAAGCAATTCAACAAGTTTCTGTAAAAGTAGAGGTTGTTTAGAATGTATACGATATCTATATACAGTACATTGTAGATCACTGTATATACTCTACTGTATATTATTGTACATTCCACTGTCTGATAATACAGCTTACCTCCTATATGTTCCGTATATTTTGCAATCATATAATGTGTCTTTCTTTATTGGTATCTTATTATATTATAATTTGAACTTCTCCTAATTCTCCCGTTGCATTTCAATTTTTGCAATTTTATCTGCTATCTGTAACTAAAATTTAAATGTATCTCTTAATTGTAATTTAATTTTCTATCTGTATCTAAATGTATTTTATTTGTAATTTTGTTATATTTTTCTGTACCTTGTACACTGATGATGACGGCAAAGCCGTCGAAAGCCGGCAATCTTAACAAAAACAATATGTTGACGATGATGACCTCTTTTATTTCTTCTCAAACTTCAATGTTTTTTCTTGCCACTTTGTACATAACACGGATTAAGGATAATGCATATAAACTGATATCTTTACCACATTAGTAAAGGATTTCTTTCAAATATTCCACCAATGATCAGAAATAACAAATCACCAACATTCACACATTATTATATAACATAATTCAAACTCCAATTAATTTCGTAATAATTCTGGACATTGATGTTTACAAATGGTAGATCGGGAAAATAGCTACTCCCCTGCTCCAAAGCCCCCTGTACGTATAAATGTCCGTAGCAACGTACTCTCATTAAGTGAACTGATTATTCCTAATTTTCACGCTACAAATTTAATTTTATAACCTACACAATTCTTTTACCAACGCATTTTTTTTTCACCAAGTGGTCCGCGACGTGATACTGCACGTCGCTACCCGACGGATCCAACGTGCTACGTTCGCGAGGGCCTTCCGGCCCTCGCTCTCGAGACCTGGTTCGCGCCTCCGCTCTCGCTCCGGCGCTCCCGCTGTTTTATATACCTCTCACTTTTAAGAGAATTTATTTTAAAGGGAACACTCACTTTTAAGAAAATTTCTTTTAGAGGGAATAGTAAATAAATAGACATTAAAAAATCATTTCCTACAAAGAAAATTAAAAAAATATATAAAAGTAAAAAATATTGTACTCACGTCTAGTTTTTTTGTGAAGTTTTGTAAATTGATACTATAGATGTTCAGAATTTCCACATAATGTCTCTAATAGTTTTTTAACATGTTTTTTCTCCACATATATTCAAAAAGATAAGTCTGAAATTGGTCTTTGACCCCATGCCGAGGCAGTTGGCGCTTAATTGCACTCCAAATGCTTTCGATTGTATTGGTGTGCTCATTATTTTCAGGATCCTTGAAGTGCAAAGAGTAGTTGACGGTGAAATGCCTATAACCTTCGTCTTTTAGACAATTATAAGATCTCCAGCAATCCGAGATCACAATGGATCCCAGTTTGATAAAAGTTTTTATAATGTCTAAAAGAACCTCTTTGCCTCTATTTTCATCAATCTTGAAAAAACAGCGTTTTGACACTCGTTCAATTCCCCCAAACACCCATTTTCCATTCACTCTCTTACCTCTATTAAACTTCCTTTTGCCAAATTTACTTTCATCAATTTCCACAATCACCTTCACCACCCAAAGGTACACTCTCTTTCCAGAATCATACAACCTACTTCCCTACAAAACTCATCCAATCCGTCACCGTTTTTGCATATACTCGTACATTCACATCATTCATAATGTGCTTAACATTTGCTCGCGCAACCCATAAATACGTCATACCAAGAACCTGAATCACACTTTACTGCCACTGAACCATGAATCCTTACGTACTGAAACAGTCTAAACATGTGCATTCATACCTTTCTTACGACAAAACCAAGCATACTCACCTGCAAAATTTCTTTTTTCGATAATTTCATTTCTCTTCCACACTTCGAACATTTACGTATACTTGCAATAATTCCATTATTCATACAGCACTTAATAATTTCTAATTTTCCTTTCATAGGTAACTCACAGAAAAAATTACCATTTAAAATTTCACTCATTCTCACAATTCTCACATTCAAAACAATTGAATTCACTAGAAATGCAATTAAAGAATAATTTCACACTTACCTTTATCAATATATGTGGAGAAGAATGCATAAAGCAAATGACTTTCATTTAATCAAACAAACGAATGGAATAAAAACAATTGCTTAGAAACGTATGTGACTTAATGTAGCCTTGACATAGGGGGTAGCTATTCTCCAGATCAGCCTTACAAATTTCTCTAAAAGAAGAGTTTATTTACAATGTATAGGATATCTATATATAGTACATAATAGATTACTGTATATTCTTTATTGTGTGTTATTGTACCAATCTACCTCAACTTTTGTACAAATTCGAACTCCAATGTTTTCTTGCCACTTTGTACACAACCTGGATTAAGGATAATGCATGTACCTGTCATCTTTATCACTTTAGTTACAGATTTCTTCCAAATATTCCACCAATGTTCAGAACTAACAAATCACCACCGTTCATACAGGGACATTACATAACCTTATTCAAACTCCAATGAATTTCGTAATAATTCTGGGCATTGATGAAATCAGTATTAGATCTCAGACGTCATCCTCTGGTGACGCACAGTTAAACTATTGACATTGATGCACTCTTGAATCTGTGATGTAAAGCTATGCCAAAAATGTCGAGAAAAGTAATTATTTTGTAAATATATTACAGTTTATGGTTTTACAACATAGCCTATAGTACTCCAGACCTTTAAAGAAAGTTAACACAAACGTTTCATCGGCATTGGTTCAGTAGATTCAGAGATTACCGCGCTGTAAGACAACGCACTTCTGTCTTCATAAATTAGTATAGATAGATAAATCTAATAATATAAAATCCACAAAGTAAATAAATAAGATAATTTTAATAATCTATAATACCAAGTAATGTTACGATAAACATGTTAACAGTTTACAATACTTAAATGTTAATTATAAAATCTTTAACAAACTTCTACATGCTTCATTTCTTATTACGTTTGTCCTTCAAAGTAAACAAAGTAGTTAGTGTTAGTTTATGATTTGATAAAGTAGATAATAACGATGGATAAACTGACACAAAATATCTTTGAATTTTTTTCAAAATATTCTAAATTAAATCAAATTATTATTATTATTATTATTATTATTATTATTATTATTATTATTATTATTATTATTATTATTATTATTATTATCATTATTTGTTTTCTTTTCACTACAAAAAGTGTCGGAGGACAATCTCAAGACACAATTTGTCAGTACGAAGTCATGGAGCTTCGGTGAAGAAATACTTTTACTTATGGTCTTGTGTTAGTACAGTTCTCACAACTTGTAGTCTTTTACATTTTGATGGATTCAAGTGATGTCTTCATATTCTAAGTACGCTTTCTTCCCTAATCGAGACTCAAAAATTTCCTGACTATATTTGCTGTGCCCAGTAAAGCGGCTTTTTGCATTGTTCTGAGGTGTTTTTCTTTTAATCGCAGCCTTTGTCCAGTTTTCAACCAATCCTTGGTTACCACGCCATTTGCTGACACTATCACAGGCACTATGTCTACGCTCTGCAACCTGTACACGTCCCTCAACTCCACAGCGAGAGGTTGGTATTTTCGTTTCTTTTCAGCAATAGTTGACACCAATTTGTCGTCTGTGGGAACTGCAACATCGATTATCATTGCTCTTTTTGTTGTTTTATCAAATAAGACAATATCTGGCCTGTTTGCTTCAACCGCCCTGTCTGTTATAATCGTGCTGTCCCATAATATTCGTGCCAAATGATTACTGATAACTTGCTGAAGGGTTTGTAATAGGGTTGCTCCTCTTCTACAAGTTGATAATTCTTTGCCAGTGCCTGGTGAATTACTTTGGCTACATTATTATGTCGTTGTAAATATTCAGTTTGCGCCAAAGATGGACATCCGTTACTTATATGCTGCATTGACTCATTGTTGATTTTACACAATCGGCACCTGCTATTGATCTGTTGGCCCAAGACATACTTTTGATAAGCTCTTGTTTTCACTACTTGGTCTTGTATGGAGAAGAGGAATCCCTCTGTTTCACCATAAAGCCCCGCTGTTCGTAGCCATTCCGTGGACCATTTCAGATCAATATCATCAGCAGTCAGCGTTGTTATAAACCGGCCGTGTAGCTCTTTCGTCTTCCAGACATCAACTCGGTCCTGAGCTGTTAGATAGGAAAAGCTTCTACTTTCTTGGGCTAAACTTAATGGGCTGATGTTTTTATCCTGAAAACAAATTGCCCTGTGAAGTGGAGTGTCACGTGAAAGGAAAAAATTATGGAGTTTCTCCTCCTGCTGACGACATAATACTTCTAAATTTAGCAGTCCTCTGCCTGCTTTATTTCGAGATAGATATAACCTTTGTATCGAACTATGCGGATGGTGAAGTCGATGTTTAGTTAGCGTCGTTCTCAGCTTTCTGTCGAAAGTTTGCAAAGAGGTGTCGGTCCATTTTATCACTCCGAAGGTATATGTTGCAACAGGAATAGTCCATGTGTTAATTGCAGTAATTTTGCTTCTCGAATTGATATGCGTCTCACATATTTTATTTACTCTGGAGATTACCTTCTTTTGAATCGTATTTCTGGCATTTGTGTCAGAAATTTCCAATAGCTGCAACATTCCTAGGTATTTGTAAGTGTCTTCATTGCCAAGGCTTTGAATAATGATGTCACTAGAGAGTTGCAACCCTCCTTCCTGTTCTTGAACTTTACCACGTTTGACATTTAATATCGCACATTTATCTAAACCAAATTCCATGCAGATATCTTTGCTGAATTGTTGGACAAGCATAAACTCACTATGTAGTTGGTCTTTATTACATGCGTAGAGTTTAAGTTCATCCATATAAAACTGATGCGATATGCGAACATCCGGATTTCTCTTTATACAATATCCATTTCCGGACTCTCTTATCATTCTGCTCAGCGGGATGAGGGCGATGTAAAACCACAGTGGGCTCAAACTGTCGCCCTGAAACATACCTCGCCGAATTCTGACTTCCCTGGTGTAATAGGAAACACCACCTTGCCTAACGTGAATAAAGGTCTTCCACTCGGACATGCATACAAAGAGAAAATTCAATAAAACTGGATTAACCTTATAAATTTCAAGGGCGCGTAAAAGCCATGAATGAGGAACAGAGTCAAATGCCTTTTTGTAGTCCACCCATCCTACAGATATATCATGTAGGCGTTTGCGAACTTGCTGTGTGATCACACTATCTATAACTAAAAGCTCTTTGCATCCTCGTGTCCCCTTTTGACATCCAATTTGCTCAGGAGGTAAAAGGTTTTGATTTATCAGATGATCATTAATTTTGGAAGCTATAACTGATGTCAATATTTTGTATAGTGTTGACAGACATGTGATTGGCCGAAAGTTCTCTGGTTTACTATTGTCACCTTGTTTAGCCAACATAATTGTTTTCCCCGCCAACAAGTATGTAGGTAAAGTGACTGGATCTTGCAGAGCAGCGTTAAAAAAATTAGCTAGGTGAGGGTGGAGAGCAGGAAAGTATTTCCACCATACATTATGAATGCCATCAGAACCAGGTGCCTTCCAGTTCTGTGTCTTTCTGGTGGCTGCTGTAATATCAGCTTCAGTAATCGTAACTGATTGCATTTCATCTATATTTCGGCAAGCTTCTATTTCTTGTCGGATCCAATAAGCTTGCTCATTGGATTGCTGTTCGTGTCTGGACAGAGTTCGTGTCTGGACACGGTTGGGAGCAGACGTGTTTCTCTAGGGGCTCCGCGCACAGGTAGCGAGATTATGGGTTGCGAGCTGGAGGCATACCGGGCCCGCATCGGCTGTTGGGTGCAGCGAGCGGCGTGTTCCCGTGTGGAAACGACGCACTCATCTTGCGGTTCCACACATGACGCAATTAAGATTTTTATAATTGCGGCATTATTAGTTATAGGAGGAGTGGAATTAAATCCAGGGCCGGTATCAACCAGGCGAAGTTTCTCTTCAAATGCAAACTGGCGGTGTGAGGACTGCAGAAACGGGGATGCAAATGTGCGAAGCGAGCTATCGCGGCTTCGAAATGAGTTCCTAAAAGTGACAGCCAAACTCGAGGAGACGCAAAAGGAGCTGCGTAACATGAAGGTGGCGGCAGCAATGACTACGGTGCCTATACCAGCGGTGAGGCTTGGCAGGACTGTATCGGCTTCAACTTCTGGAGTGGCAGTGGCGACGACGGCGGCGACGGCGGCGACGGCGGCGACGGCGGCGACGGCGGCGACGGCGGCGACGGCGGCGACGGCGGCGACGGCGGCGACGGCGGCGACGGCGGCGACGGCGGCGACGGCGGCGACGACGGCGACGACGGCGACGGCGGCGACGGCGACGGCGACGGTGGCGACGGAGAGGGCAACATCAACGGTGGACACATTATTTGGTGATTCGATAGTGCGTCATGTGGGGAAGGGGCAAACTATGAAAGTGCACTGTTTTCCGGGAATACGAGTGGAGCAGATGACAAGGCAAATTGAAAATTGTGATGTGGTTAGGTTAGGTTAGGGTGATCTATGCGATAGAAAAATACAGTTAATAATAAATAAACTAGTTTGGGATGCAGGAATGACGCAAGTTGTTGATAAACCAACGCGTCAACATTCTATTTTAGATATTTTTCTTATTTGACCGATGGACATATTATACTACTGCGATGTTATTCAGGGAATAAGCGATCACAAGGCCGTAATTCTTGAAATAAATGATACTATTTGCAGGGTAAATGATAAAATCGGTAATAGAATATGGCAATATCGTAAAGCTGACATAAATGGGATGCAGCATTTTCTAAAACTGAAATATGTGGATTTCGAAAAGTTAGGAGGGGGATTGGAAAACATATGGCAGAAATTCAAAGAAATCATTGAGGAAGCTCGGCAGTGTTTCGTTCCTTTCAAGTACATAAAAAGAATTCAGATCCAGTGTATTATAACGCGGAAATTCGCAAATTGAAAAGATAAATGAGAAAAGCGTATAATATTAGGCATCGCAGCGAGGCACATTTACCAACAAATTAAATTCCAACACATTATGAAAGAAGTAGAAAATAAAAAGAAAACTGCGCAAGAATCGTATCTTAAGTTAATTTTAGATGATAACGAAAATGCTTGGGCAAAGTTTTTTAACTTTGTACGCCACCGGCGAGGTAAACAGGAGGACACACCTCCTATAAGATGGCAAAATGTAGATATCGTAGACAATGGAGAGAAAGCCAATGTATTCAATAATTATTTCTGTTCTGTATACAAACAAAAAGCTAACCAAATTATCATAGGGCACAATGACGTGGATCATATATTCAAAATTGATCAAACGGAAGTACGTTCACATTTGAAAAATATGAAAAACTGTAAGTCTTGCGGTCAGGATGGTATTACAACTGACATGTTAAAGATAGCAGGGGAAACAATAATACCATATTCGGTCAGACTTTTCAATATAACAATCAACAACGAAAGTGTACCGGATGATTGGAAATCTGCCTTAATAGTGCCAATTTTCAAAAATGGACCAAAATGTGAAGTGCAAAATTATAGGCCAGTTAGTCTTACGTCAGTAGTCTGTAAATTGTTTGAAAAATTATTATCTAATTCGATTAGAAATCATTTGGATCAATCAGAATGGTTATTTCATGGACAGCACGGCTTCAGAAATGGCTTTTCGTGTGAGAGTCAGATTATTTCCCTTACTCAAGACTTGTCGGAAGTAATTGATGTAGGGGGAAGAGTGGATGCAATAGTTATTTATTTTGCTACAGCATTTGATGTCGTGCCGCATGACATATTGATACTGAAGCTTATTGATGCTAAAATTGACAGGCGGGTAATAGCTTGGATAAATGAATTTCTTCGCGATTGAAATCAAAAAGTCCGAATTGGACAGCACTTATCGGAAAAAGGTAACATTACTTCCGGGGTTCCTCAGGGCAGTGTCATAGGTCGACTGCTGTTTCTTATCTTTGTAAATGATTTATCGCGAAATATAACGTCAAAATTTCGACTCTTCGCCGACGACTGTATATTATATAAGGAAATTGAAGATCAGCACGATATGATTCAACTACAGGACGATTTAAATAAAATTTACGATTGGGCAATAGCTAATAAAATGACTATAAATGGAAAGAAAAGTAAAGCGATCACATTTTGAAGGGCCAGAGCTTTTCATACAATATCTTATCAGCTAGGTAATGACGTAGTTCCGAGAGTCTCGAGCTGTAAATACCTTGGCATTCTCCTGGATTGTAAATTGGGGTATGAGAAACAAACGAACTATGTCGTGGGTAAAGCTTGGAGGTCTTTGCATTTCGTCATGAGAAATCTTAAAAAATGTAATACGAAAGCAAAGGAAATCGCGTATACCTCGCTTGTCAGGCCGGTATGGAATACGGAGCCAGTTGTTGGGATCCGTACAGAATAGGACTTAAAAAGAGCTTAGAGAGGATACAAAACAGAGCGGCAAAATATACATTTCGGAAGAACACACCTGCGCATTGGGAATCATTAGAACGCCGGAGGAAGAGGGCACGACTTTGCGCGCTGTATAAATCTTACGTTGGTTGCTCCGCATGGCAGGAAATTCGGGGAAGGCTAGATAAACCAGATTATTTAAATAGATTTGATCATAAATATAAAATTAGAACAAGAATACAAAGAACGGACGTAGGGAAATTCTCCTTCGTAAACAGAACTATAGTAGATTGGAACGATTTGCCTGCGACAGTTTTTGAGCCCTTTCCTTGCTCAGCGCGAGGGTTTAGAAAAAAATATAGGAAATTAGTCAGTAGGGTTAAAACGTATAGTGAAGTTAAGTGAAGTGAAGTGATTTCATTTCTTCTGAATATGACTGAATAAGTTCTGATTGGTGTGTAGGTGAGGGTTCCTTCGTCTCTCTATGTATATACGCGTATATGTTTGTATGTATGTATATTTGTGTAATATGTAAGTTTATTCATTTATATGGTAGTGTGTATGCATTTTAATGTTTAGTATAGGAATGTAAATGCCATCTGCATATATAGGAAATGACAGTCAATTTGTTTGTTTATATTTATTTTTTATATATTATTTTATTTGTAATTGTAATTTTGCATTCTGCCACCGGGCATCATTTGCCCATTGTCGAATAAATTTCTATCTATCTATCTATTGTGTTGTTGAGGTGCATCCCAGATTTTAGACCAGAAATTAAACATAGAATCCTCACTCGGAGGCTCACCTCGCTGCTCTCTCTCATCGGCTGTATCCAGTTGTCTGTAGAATCTCTTCTGATCGGTAGAAAAAGTCGATTCCTGCCGCCTTTTCTCAGAAGATTCGCTGTATCGTCTGATTCTAGCCCCCAGCGCTGTAATTCTTTGTTTGAGTCTGTCTTCCTCTGCTTCCAACTTTTGATCCAGGTTCTTAGAATTCATTCTGATTTTTAACCTCCTAGCTATAGATCTTATTCCTGTTTTCAGCCTTTTGGAGATATCTCCTCTCTTGCAAAATACTGTGTCAAATGGCCAATATCTTTCCTAGCTTTATTGATTTTTTCCTGGATATTCCTCTTCCATAAAGGTGTTTTCTCAATTCTGGGGTTGAAACAAGTTGTCGACGTTCGTTTATTGTTATTTACTATTTCTCTTCCCATACACACACAAACAGCCAGGGCAGCACAATGCACTTGTCCAGCTAGCTCTTCCAGAGTACTGGGTGTAAGACACAAATCTTTGAAGATGAGATTCATCTCTTTACAGACATCGTAAAACTTCTTATTACCCGTGATTTTTGGTATACGAGGACGATCTTGAAGTGGTATACCTGTATACAAAATATGATACTTTTATTATTATTATTATTATTATTATTATTATTATTATTATTATTATTATTATTATTATTATTATTATTATTATTATTTCTATGAGTTATTTTGATTTCAAAAGCTTCAAATACGTAAATAATTTTTAGATAAATACGTAGAAAAAGTAAATGTTTAAGCATCTTCCTTCTAGGAATCCATTTCTAACTCGGACTGTAAATAATTTAAAAATCCTTAAACATTATAAAATGAGAGATTCAATTGCTCTCAACAAATCTTAAAAATTATATCCACCGTCTCCTGAAAGTATGTCACTCGTAACGTCTCCCATTAATGTCTGATTGTGTACACGGGAATTCGAAGCCAAGACTTCTTGAGAGCAGCTGCGTTTTCAAGAGCTCGAGAAAAAAAACGTTCTCTTTAAGAAAGAGAAGTTCTCGCGGAGTAGTGATAGCCCATAAAACATTCTAATTCTTCCAGCTTGAGCTCCGATTTTGCGCGAATTCTTAACGTTTTTGAGAAACGAACACGAGGCCTAGAACCTTTATTCTTATCTCTTTAAGAACTATAACTTTCACGTGATTTTGTATAAGAGCCAATTTCCTACTGACAGGAGCTTCACGTACTATGCAACTTCATTCAAATGACGCGCTTAGAATAAATATTTACTGTAGGCAGACAATTAAGATGAAGCAATGAAAGTTTTTACTCTGTAGAGTCAAAGGATTTGGTAGTGTACTATAATTAAAGAGACCGATAATATTTCTTTACAATAAATGAAATTAAAACTCAAATCATCTTTTTTGTATTGTAAACGAAAACAAAAAAGTATAGTAATAAGAGTGCATTAATCATAATTTTGAATAAAGAATTTTACATAAAGAACCCCGAATACAACTTTTTTGTATATTCATGCAACATTCATGCATTTTAAGCAAAATTGTACTTGATTTTTTAATAAAGTTATTCTTACAAAATTAATAAAGATGTGATAATAATGTAACACATAGTTATTGAACTACCACATAAACAACATATACATTTCTTCCCTTTGAATGTGGACATAATTAATAGTCCGTAAATGATTGAAAGTTAAAATGTTTTAACACGCTAAAATGGGAAAAGAACCCTGTTATATTAGATACAAAAATAAAACACAAACATGATGTTGCATGTTATGAGTCAGGAAGAAAGGAATAAGAGAAGTTAGAGAGAGAGAGAGAGAGAGAGAGAGAGAGAGAGAGAGAGAGAGAGAGAAAGCAATGTTTTGGAGGGAAGGGAAGAAAAGATACCAGAAAAATTCTCGTATTAAAGGAAAAGAAGGATGTAGTGAACTGAGGAAGATAGCAATGGGGCGCTGTATTGAAATCTGCTGAAAGTTTGAATACATAATGATAATGAGGATGATGATAATGACATCGATGATACCCATTTTAATATTCGTACTAAACTAATTCTCTCTGATAATTTTATTTTTTAAATTCAGAGTCTTTATTGACAAAAGCGAAATATTTATTTTACAAAATAAAGTTCAATGTATAAGATTCAATATCAATTCTCAACCAAATAATTACTATTACAAAAATATGATTTTTGAAACCAGCATGTTAAATTCCTCATTCAAACTTGGGCAAACAATGTATGAACGGTATCCCACTACCCCTTTCTGTTGCATGCATATTTCATTCCGAAACATCATACGAGGAACAAGAAATGGTGTTCCCAGGAATTTACATAAAACATGCACAAAAGCTGCCTCTAGAAATTCCACGGTAGCTCTGCCGCCGCCAAAGGAATGCAGCGCCCTCTGACAATAACACAATTTCTCCCTACAAATGCGTTTACACTGGCCGCAGTAGACATTCTGCACATACACAGGCATTAAGAGTGCAACGACCCAACTATCTCATGGCTGTTGAGTCAAGTGCTGAAATACATATGCATAAAAGATGAAAGAGCAATGGGCTGATCTCCCACCTTCATAAGCTTCATCTGCATTGACCTAGAGAAGTCTCCGGCAGAACACGCAAACTATTATTCCAAAAGAAGAAATATACGACTTAGCCAATAATTAGATCCATACAATAAATGAAGTTGACAGCTATACTTGGGTTTTTCTAACGTGGCGGCTGAAGGTAGTATCTCCAAGTTGGAATTCGGCGCGAATTTTTGGGTCATTCGCAGTGTTGCCGCTAGAGTCGCTTGATGTGCAGCAGTGCTTGATGCGGTCGCGATCAGCGGCAGAACCAAGAAAGACACAAAAAGTCGTGGTCATCTTGGAGATACTACCCTCAGCCGCCACGTTAGAAAAACCCAAGTATATCTTAATTGATACTGCTCATTGCAGTATGATGGAGATGGGTTTCGATGGCATCCGCGAGCTACAGGATCTGCAAGTCGAATCCCGGGTTTGGGTACGGACGCTTAATTCAGTGCCTTGATTGATTGATCGATGTTTTCACGTTTCTGGGCGCGTCAACTGCTTTGGTCATTAGTACCGTACGTGTAGTGCATGTTTTTTTCTCGGGAGAATGCGGTGATCTTCCCCGATGGATGGCGAGATCCGGCGCCGACCTACCGTCGGCTAGTGAGGTTTCGTCTTAACCAGGACTCTGTCACCAGCAGAGCACCGCCCCAGCCGGGACAAACTCTAAGCCCCCGACCGGTCTCCCGAAATATGTGGTAGTGTAGTGCATGTTAGTGTAGATGTGTGTGTAAGAGGAGAGGAAAGGTCAAGGAAGAGGAAGGAAAGATCACGCGTGGTCCGAGGCCCGTTTGGTAGGGTACTTCTCCGGCATTCGCATGTAGTGCATCGGAGAAACCACGGAAAACTACCGATCAGAGCAGCCGGCCCCTAGAATTCTCCTCCAGACACCGACGTAGCTAAAAAGCTAGTGTTGAAAATCCGGTCGCCGTCAGGACTCGAACTTTCTACCTCCCGGTCAGAGGTGCTGCAATGACATCAGTGCCGTGGTATTGTGGCGCCTATCCGAACTACCGTTTGTTTTACACCTTTAATGCCCTATTCCTTTCCATTTTCTCCTGTCCCAAGTATGTAAGTGTGTAGTATAAATGTGACTTTTTAAGTGCATTGAAGATAACTGGGTCTATTGCCTGGTCCTTGAGAGCCACCTAGCCACCGCCCAATATCCCTAGCATTAATCTTCCTATGCTTACGAACCGCCCCCGGCAGCACTCTGCCGCTGTGTGCATACAAGGCATGGCAAAACTAAGAAGTGGAGGCTAGCTTCTTTATGGTGCAAAAAGAGTTGAGTTTAACTTGCAGCAGGAAGAGGCAGCTGATAAACGAAACGTTAACCGGACATAAAATACTGGACGACGATGTCGAAGATGAGGATGATGATGATTATTCACTTATTCGCAGTTCAGTTCGTTGCCCATATATATGTTTTCTGAGAACAATATATTTAGTATTTTGCGAAATAATTTTTTTCACATTAATTCGAAATTGATTCAAATTCAAATTTAATAAATGATGCTAAAATACCAGCAAATAGGTTGGCTATATAAATATAATAGTGACTGATGACCAAAGACAAAAAATAAAATGAAATAATATTCCATTCATTTCTTATTTTAACTAAAAAATTGAAACTATGATGACTTTAAAGTCCCAAGAAATTTTGAATACTGACAATGTAAAACCTTGCCAAACAATTAACATTTTCTTAATAATTATGTTTCACAATATTATTAAGAAGAAAAATAAATGCATTTTGCAGGAACAAACGACACTTTAAACCCACTTTTACTAACTTTTAGCCCCAGGCAATGTACACTTACTCGGCTTCATCAAATCTCGTTTTTTCGATTTTCTGGCGCTGTATTAAGAAGACAAATAATTACATGAATATTTGAAGTATTTTTAAGGAGTACATCTTACTAAAAATATGTAAAATGTAGTTCTGACGGTTATTAATATATTTGCTTTTGAAAACAATTCTAAAATAAACAGTAAAACATACATTTCCTCTAGTCAAATAACATTTGTGAAATCATTAAATACCAAAATGTTGAAACAGAATTTGGACTATACGCTGTCAGAATCAATTAATCACTGTCCGTTTACTCTGTAGCAATATCGTACGTACGGCCGGCGCCGTGATTCGGAATCACGCGCAGTTGAGGATCCCCCCATGGGAGCGGATGAGCCGGTGCATGAGCCGCGTGCCATCTTTCCCACAAAATAGGAATAAAACGCGCGACGTAGGTCAGGTATCTTAATCAGACTCCTTTCACCGCACTACACTTGTGTCTGGTAGGTTGCTTGCATGTTTTTATGTAGGGGCTCTGAATACCGCCAATAGTAGGCCTACTTGGCTATGAACTCAATTGTAGAATGTTCGTTTTGTAAGTTGAGAAAATACATATTTCCTAAATTTTATAACTTGTCTATTTATGATATTTATCTACATGATTCATATATATATATATATATATATATATATATATATATATATATATATATATATATATATGTTAGTTCTTTGTAGGTTAGAGCAATTAAGAAATATAATTTTTTTGAAATAGCGAAGACATGCTATAAAAAAATAGTGGTGGTTTCAAGAAAATGTACTTTACAGAAAGTAAAATAACAAAACAATCACTAATTTTTGTGTCGAAGATTCAATACATATAAATATATGTTAACAAGAAATTACAAATATCCTACAAATATTTATTTGTTACCCTTGACGATAGGTTTCATTAATTCTACAATAAATATGTTGATCCCATGTTTACTTAGAAGGTGGTGGTACATAGTAAGTAGTACAACTGAGAAAATTAAGGATTAATTCAATGGACTATTACGAATTGGTAAACCACTATTGGTATCGATTAATTATCGAACGGCATACTCTATGGAAGACTCTACTCTATTTTTATACTCTACTCTATTTTTATACTCTACTCTATTTTTATACTCTACTCTATTTTTATACTCTACTCTATTTTTATACTCTACTCTATTTTTATACTCTACTCTATTTTTATACTCTACTCTATTTTTATACTCTACTCTATTTTTATACTCTATACTCTACTCTATTTTTATCACTATGCAAATGTTCTTACCGTCGTTGTGGTCGAGGTGCCAACCATGGCAGCGCTGACCAGTTCAGGCGGAATGGAAAACGTTGGCTGCAACCTCGGCTTCCAATCTCTTCATTAACGAGCTCCACATGAGTGGTTCTGAAAAATCAAAATGTCTCATACAATAACTTTTCATCAAATAATTTACTAATGATTCTTTAATAACTGAAATATCTCAAGAATTCTTGGGTGAAATGCGTATGTAAACAATATAATCCTGAAACACACAAATAATACACATTTTTTAAAACAATTTTCTACAAGTTAAATGTCTACAAAACCCTTATCATCAAAACATTGAAACTTTTTCCTTCATAACACTTTATAAAAACTATACTTGCGTATTACGTTTTAAACATTTTCCTAATAGATTACAGTTGATTAGACTTGTCAACCAAAGAGAAAGCAATTATTAAAAGTCATTCTTAATGGCTAGCGCCCATTAATAATTTTAACGACCGCCGTCCTTTTAAAACAAATAAATGGTAAAAGTGGCATCTGAATACTCTTACATAATGTAAATGTATTTATTATTTTCATTCCATTTTAATAAAAGAAGAGATATTACAAAAGATATTATTTGACACATTGCCCTTTAATGCAAGTAATATACTGGGATCATTATAAACGTGTGTATATCCTCGTGTTACAACTTCAACCTCGTCAGTTGTTTGCTCTAAATAGCGATAATGGCGTTACTAACTGTATCTTTAAAATGTTTACTGAGTTTGAACTGAATAATGAGTTAAATTAATTCTGACTGAAATAACCAGATATCTCTCGATATCCTTTTGTTTGGCCAACCCGATGTTCGTGACCGGAAATGCAAAGCTGCGAGGAGGAAGTGGCGGTTTTCTCGTCTTCCTGCACCCCTCCCCATTCCTCCGACAAGCTCTAAATGCCTTCGCCGCCGCTGCGACGAGCGCGAGTGCTTTGTCATGCTGTTTGTTCTGAGCTCTTGAGGGGTTCAACTTCCCTGCTGGATGCTCTTCCTCAGTAGCAAACAGGCCCCGTACTCGATGCCCCAGCCACAACCCCATCTGCCGTCCTTCTCCGTCACACATCGCTTCCTTAGGTCTCTCTCACTCATCGTATCTGATGCATACTATTCCCCGGAATCTGCTGAGTCCATCTGGACCATTTTCTCACAAACTTTTTTTCCAACCGTTCTTTTCCAGACGACTCCCTTATCTTAAGTTGACAAACTCGTCTTTCAGTAGCTCCCTTCTCTTTGGCTAGCGTCATTTTTATTTTCCATCTACTTCCTGTATATAAGACTACAACTATTTCTACTATTTCGGTTCTTTCTGCTTTAATTCATTGACACCACTTACCTACTACATTGGTGATTCTGTGCAGAAAATTGCGCTTATTCTTTATATTCTATGATTTACAAGCAGCCACGCTCTGTGTGTTTCACGTTAACTATTTAAAACAGTATTATTAGTACTTTGTTTTAAAACAATGTGATACCCAATGGCCAATGTAACGACGTTTCACGATATTTAATTGATGACGTTGGGTAAAACGTAATAAGAGCCGATTCCCTCAAGTAATGCTAAATAAAACTACTTGAAATGCTTGAAAGAAAGTTGGGTTGAAAATAGTGACTTGTATTGAAAATAGTATCAAAAGCTGCTCGCCTATTTAGCTTCATTCTAAATAGTACTAATTTTTCTTTTCGGCGATGTTTTAGTCCGTTTACAGCCTTGTGTTATCACAGTGTTACTGCCAAAACCGTTTGCGATCACATATTAATTATTTAGATATGAGTTCCATCGGATGGAGAGCATTAATTCACACTCTCAAATAGTTCCACATGCATACTACATTGTTATAACATAAATATGAGCGTTAATTAGATTCACAAATACCAGTAAATTTCGCACTGCAATGGTTATTAGATTCTGCACATCAGCGATGCTTGAAATATAAAATCAGTTATATAAGACTGAGTCGTGCTAATGCATAACACAGAGCAATTAGTATCATAGAGAACACTTTTATGCTTTACAACAGATATTAATAAACTACAATTTAGATTCTAAAATGTTATTGTCAAAATTGGTAACTTGCGCGATTACACATTGCATTGTGACAAACTCTACATCAAATACGTAATTACTGACTCACAGAATATTCACGCATTGAATGAAGAAAAAAGAAAGAGCGACGTCATGGGGCAGGAAAGAGAACTTCTGCTGAAGATAATTTTGCATGCGTATGTTACATTATTCATTCTTAAAAATAAATGTTATTTTGCTTGTGATATTGGCTTAGTAAAAAAAGGAATGAGCAATTTTGCAGACTTCTCTCATAATCATGTCTCATTACCGGAATATATTCATGAGAATTCAAAATTACCTTAACATTTCTGACTGTCTGCTGCATCCCAATACGATAAATTGTGTGTGATATTTTGCTCTTGCAAAGTCGTAAGCGCATTTCTCCCCGCAAGGAAACTTTCCACGACCTGCAGTGATACAATTTTCGACAGCCCCGACAAGAGACCAACAGTTCGGCTTTACGAAGAAAATATCTTTCAAAACCAGAACGACGTCTCTGGAGAAACGGAGAAAGTGACGCTGTTAGAATTTATTGCGCGTCACTCTTTGCCCAACCCTCGAGTACTCGCGTGAACTACAGGCCCAGGTGATTTATTTTCGTTGATGCGCAAAATGATCTGAGTTTAGTGTGTTGGCTATAGTAGCCTTAGATTACATGCTACTCCTAACTCCCAATCTGGTTTAGAAAAGTCATAGCTAGTATAAGTACAAGTACAAGCGATAGGTCCTTCAACGTTAAAATAAACTCTGAACTCCGAACATCACATTCAATAAAAGCAGGGGTACCTCAAGGTTTCTGTTTATTTCCCATACTGTTCAGTATATTTACGGCTGATTTTCCTCCTCGGAGTAAGTCTCAAAGTAAAATGTTCACTCTTCGTAGACCGCCTACACCTCCATAGTTAAAAATAGAAAATACCAATGTCCTAATCAACTATAAATCAAAATTCTGAATTAAAAATAGCCTATTATTACTATTGCTATTATTATTATTATTATTATTATTATTATTATTATTATTATTTCAATCAATAATTCGTCCTACACTAACATATAAACGCTCTGTATGGCATAACTCCGCGTCGAGTCTCATCAAATTATTACAGTTTCAAACACGTTTTTACGTAAATCGTTAAAGCAACTTGATTCATTAGCAATAGTCAAAAACACCGCGAATTATTAACTGCTTTAATCACTGAATTTCTGTCAAAATTAAATGAATAATTTTATTCCAAACTACAGTTCCTACCTGGCACCTCTATTTTCAACCTTGACAAATCCACAAATTCAAGAATTAAATCCGTTCCCGTTTCCTTAAAGACGATTTTCGACCTACATAGACATTTGTACGCAGGTCTATGGATACAAAAAATAATAAAGAAGCATGTATTCAAAGCTTTTTTAAAAAAATCTCGTCAAAATTACATGTAAAATAATTAAAAATTACGTTTAAATGCCATCAGGGAAAGGTTACAGTTATCTAAAAGAAAAATAGTAAAAACGAAGGTTAAAAATCCAAAATATTCATATCATGTTAAACTCCCTGAAACGCATGATTGACTGAACAGGAAAGAAACTAATAAATTTCAAAAATAAAAGAAAAAATAGCAAGTTCATTGTTGAAGATACATTAGATAGGGCCCATTGACACGTAGACTGTGCTGTGGCCATCGAACATCATGACTGGTAGCAAAGCATTGGTTTCAATGGAAGTCTTCCCATGTGTGGCAGATTCGCACTGTGTCTTTCGATGGTTGTCGTTCGCCACCAGCTGCCCGAGTCGGCGTCCGGGTCACCGTTAGCAAAGCATTGGCTTAAATGGAGGTCTCCTCACTGGAACACTACCGCGGCGCAAAGCTGCCGAATACACCAATGCAATTAATTTTCTTATTCATAATAGGTGTTTTACTTAGTATAAACAAAGAATACACGATAGACGCAAACAGTGCAGTCGTGAATTGCAAACAATATCTCGAACTTTGCAAATATCTTAAACTTACATTTTCCCCCCATTCTACATTCCTCCAAGAGTTTTTTTACTTTAGGTTAGTAAAAGGCGGTACTCCGGTTTTACTCACACTCCTTAAATGCCCTGACTACTGCATAGTTCCATTAAATGCTATTTTAGGGACAAAAAATAGTAAAACAGGCAAAATATATATCATGCATGTCTAGGAGAAGACAGAGATTAAAATGCTGCAAATTATGAAAAATCAATGTTCCCCCGATATTTTTGTGTCCTTCTCCCCTTAAAAATGTCTTCGTTTTCCGTGATTGTTTGTATATTTCGGAGTTTTTTCTATTTTTAAGAAATACGTGCATTACGCAGATTTTGTACGTTTCTTTGGGGTAATGCATGGTATTTACACGTTTCAATATTTAGACATATTGTTGGAAAAATATCAATGAGCAATTAATTTCTTGCTAACTTGATGCAGGGGTCATATGTCGCTATATATTTCAAAATGCTCGAAGTTCGGAAGAAAAGTAACTACGAATGGATGAACTCGTTATATACAATTTTAAAAACTTAATTTTTTGATGACAAAATCCGATCATGCGTTTTGTACCGGCAAAGAGGGTATATAACGTGATAATTGATAATTGACATAAGCCCTAAGACAATATCATTAAGTTTAATACAAGAAAACATTCTGTGGGGATATTCGGATATTCAAGTTCTATCAACAATTTTTCTGAGCGTATGTACACCTCGTCAAGTCACCGACGTGGTGGACTTCGGAACTCTCCCTCTTCCAAGCGCAATGGCTTGCGGCGGTGGCGAGTATTATCCCCGCATGTTTTCTTGAGCCCTCATTTCGCTAGATGCGAGAGGAGTGGTGGGTTTGATTATTTTGTTGACAGGAGTCCTATATGAATTTTGTAGCTAGTTTTTTGATGAAAAATATTTTCTATTATGCGGGAGTAAACATTTATGGTTATCAGAAATTGTCAACAAAGCTTTGCTATAATTTATACTGAATTCAACTAATGTTAGTAAAGGAGTGGGGTTAGGTCTGCTGGAGCTCAAGAAAATGTGCGCGTATAATGGGGGTGGCTGCGTGGGAATGGCTCTGCCCCTTCTCGGAAGCGCGCGGGTGTCTACGTGTGAAGGGGCCCTTAAAGCCTCTTGTTGCTCCCGCGAACGTTATTGTTAGTTTTTTTTAATTTTATTACTTCTTGTTCGGCGTTTCTGTCTTTCAAGGGTGTTTATACATTATTTCATTAACTATAGGACTAATCATCGTCAGGTCTAAATATCAATATAATAATATAATTAAAGAGCTTGGCAAGTTATATTTTGTGTGTGCATGTGTTCGAGTGTGAGTGTGAGTGTGTGTGTGTGTGTGTGTGCGAGTGTGAGAGTGTGTGTGTGTATGTGAGAGAGAGAGAGAGACAAAGATTATATTTTCTGATATTTAAGGAGGCTTGAAAATGTCCTTAGGATAACGTGAGTGGATTCTCGGTGGTTGACTGCACTTCTTCCCTAGATTGTAAGTAGCTGCAGCTAGGGATTCTGGTTCTGTATCATAAAGGCTTTTTGAATTTTTTATAATGTAGTCCTGAATTGATTCTACTTTTAATTCTCTTGTTATGGTGGATAGAAAGTTTTCCATGCATGAAATCCGAAAGACGATCGTATACTATTGTCTGTGTCACGAACTACAGCAATACTTGTGTACTATTGTTACAAAAGCTTAATGACTCACGATAAATATTCAATGGAGAAGTGCAATAGTTTGTAAAGAGACGCCACATATTTCCATATTTCATCCGCGGGTCAACACATATATTTAAATATTATACATTAAAGTTTGATGACTTTCACACCATATTAAAAAATAAACCTTTTGAGATAGAAGAGTATTTGTTGGAAAACTGTTTTCGTAGCCGGAAATGGCTAAAATATTTTATTTTGAACTTTAGATACATACGTAGCCTGGGCGATTACTTGGATTGGGTAATGGGACGCGAGTATTATAGGGTTAACCATTCGGTTCTCAATATCTTGCATTTGACGTCATAGATATCACGTGTTTTACCTCATCGTGAAAAATACCGTGCTACAACAAACGTTCAGCATGTTAATGTGGACTATGCATTGTCGTAATGTAATGTTTCATTAGTTTCAGACAATTCTATATTCTAGGAAATAATTTACTTCAGTGGGTCTGTTGACGAGCCTGCATGCGTCTTCGACGAATCTACGAAGTCGTTCCGATAAGGAGTAGCGTCGACGATGAAAGTAAAAACGCATACGTACGTGGGAAATTGTTCGCTAACGTTGAATGTGAAAAGCTGCTCTTAAATCGTGTACACAGTTCAATGTCGCTACTCAATGACAAATAATGTAGACGTGCGATTTATGTACGTGATGTAGTGATAAATGTACTGATGAGTAGTGATGAAAGTTGTTAGAGAGCAATGGACGAGTGTGAAAATACTTCCAAGTGCATTAAGAGTGGTGAACAGCGTATTCTATTGAAGGGAGATAAGATTGATGTTTTGTAAAT
Source organism: Teleogryllus occipitalis (assembly GCA_011170035.1). Lineage (NCBI taxonomy): Eukaryota > Metazoa > Arthropoda > Insecta > Orthoptera > Gryllidae > Teleogryllus > Teleogryllus occipitalis. The sequence goes on along the minus strand of BLKR01001145.1, from coordinate 222,819 downwards.
GTGCAGGAATGCAAAGGATCTATTATTAAATGTGAATAATCTCATTTAGCGTTATCTTCGTTTCCCCAACAAATATACGCCCCACCAGAAACATCTGTCGCTGAGTCAGACTATATTATGTGTATCAATCCAGAACCTATTATACCAGTAGGAGACTCGCGTACGCTTTCCAGTCCTTCACTGGTAATTTGAAGTGATAACAAAGACACAATTAGGACATCAACTCCAACCTATCCCTCTTACAATATTTGTTTTATAATTCCAAAATGATGGCGAATTCAAAATTTATTTCCCTGAAGCGGTATATATATATATATATATATATATATATATATATATATATATATATATATATATATATATATATATATATGTGCATATATATATATATATATATATATATATATGTGTGTGTGTGTGTGTGTGTGTGTGTGTGTGTGTGTGTGTGTGTGTGTGTGTGTAAAGAATGTTGATATATAGAAGGTGTTAACTCTGTGCCGTGTGACCCATCTCCATGAAAGTTGGACATCTACGTGTTTTTTTTCAAAAGGTTTATCTCCTCTAATTTTCTTGTAATTCCATTAGATTATATATATATATATATATATATATATATATATATATATATGTGTGTGTGTGTGTGTGTATATATATATATATATATATATATATATATATATATATATATGTGTGTGTGTGTGTGTGTGTGTGTGTGTGTGTGTGAACAGAGAGAGAGAGAGAGAGCTGATTTAGTTATTGCGCACTGTCCTACCGTTCTGGACCACTGAGCTACGTGCGCAGGGCGTTTGGCTCCGGCGGCGCGCAGAGAGAGTAGGGGCGAGGGTGGGGAATGGCAAGGGGGAGGCAGGGAGTCCTCATCAACCGGCACGGCGGCGGCGGCAGCGACGCCAACGGCGCCCCAGGGACGCGAGCTGACGAGGGAGGGCGCGCGCGCACTGGCGGAGGCGCCAGGAAGCGGAAAGTGGCCGCCGGAGGTGGGGGTGCTGCTTCCGGTGCTCCCCCCTCTCCCCTTCGCCGGAGGATCCACACCTCCGGAGGGCGGCCGCTCCCGCTTCGCTGCTGTTCCCCGCGCTGCAACTCTCTGAAACTGACTCACCGCTTCGCGTTTTCCGCTCCGGTACCGGCACCGTCTCGTTGCATTAGGCGATAGACTAAATGAAGGTTACTTGCTGAACGAGGGAGTTTGATTTGACAAATGTATGAGTTAATGAAATAGTTTTTAATTTATTTAATTTCTTATAGGACAAATAAGAATATCGGCTTTCATGTTAATTATACATAAGAAATTAATTAAACCTCGTGAGTGACACAAATATACTCAGTCTGTTAGAAATAAGTTCAACCGAAAATATATTCACAAATATTAGCCTGTGCGATTGTTACGTTTTCCAGAAAATTTGTTTTGAAAATAAATATGAAATTTCTGAAATTTGTCGAGCCTTGTGTATATTACCACAAGTGGGACTATAGCAAAATAATTATAGCCTGAGGATTAATTAATATTACAGTTCATATAAGTATCTTATTTACCGCATTGAAAACAAAGATTTCAATACTTTGTTAATATCTTACTTTAATTTTGTATTATTATTATTATTATTATTATTATTATTATTATTATTATTATTATTATTATTATTATTATAACATACAGTACGCTAATTTTCTTTTCTTTGTAACAAGAATGGTTTCTTTGTAACGAGAACAGTTACTTGTTTAAAATTCGGGTGGTCTTTGTATCATATTTTAGTTATTGTTTTCGCTAAAGTTTACTTAATCTGCACCCGAGCACAAGAATTTCCTAATTTGAGTGTATATGCTACATTTTGTAACTTGTGTGAAAAGCAATAAAAGAAATATTATTATTATTATTATTATTATTAATGTTATTAATATTATTATTATTATTATTATTGTTATTATTAATAGGGGCCAAGCTCAAATTAGGTACTAATTTTAAAAAAATTAGTACCTAATAATATGCAAATGTAGAATCGTGGATTTCTTATAACTGACTTTTCGTTGCAATCACTCGGCTCTTAAGGGCTTGTAGTTGCCTCAATTGAACTATTTAATTCCGAATACCCCTCGTCAAAAATCCATATCATCACATAAATTTATTTTTTCTTTTAAAGAACTAGTAAATTTTAATAATTTGTAGGTTACTTCAGCAAATGTTTATTCTCAGAGTAAAGCAAATTTGTAGGAAAGGCACAGGCGTGAAAATTATCTCTTTTTAACAATTAACATGGGTTGGAAAATTTCATTCAACGATGTTCCTCGTGAGGCATTTCCCCCTGATTGGCATAGGTTTCCAGAAGGTCAGGTTCTGACGGAGACTATTCGTGTACCTGCCGAAAACCAGTGCACGAGTGACTGCCTAATAATTCGGGACAAATTTTGCATGTGCAAATTAAAATTTACTTGAAAGATATATAATCCACACATACACACTCACACAAATCAAAAGTAATCGTCTCCTGTGAGTCTCCATTCCCTCGAAGTTTGTTTTCCCCCCCCCCTGCATAATAAATAATACAGTCAAAATTCAAAGTACAGGAGAACACATTTTCATTCCAAAAGATTGTCTTACATACTACGTCGTATTGAATATATCACTGGGTTCTTTAAACTAAACGAGCCGATCGTCATGTTAAAACACGGTTGAAAGGGTTTCTTGGAAGTCTGTAATCAGAACCACACCCACCCATTCCGCTCCTACCCACGCCTGTCTTATCCGCCGCCCACGACTATCCACCTCCACCAACATACCACCCCTGTCACACCACCACCACCACCATTCCCATCTCTACTTCCAACATTGGCTCTATCTCTACTCTGGTATGTCAATTTTCTTACCAAAATAACCTAATGATTGTTTGAAGTGGTGAATAATGTTGAGACTTAAGCATGTGCATTCTAGTGGACGGACATTCTATTTTGAACTCAAGTATTTTACTAAAATTTTCTTTAATGTTTATATACATTTATGGGTAATTTTATGTTTAATTTTCCATTATTTTATGTGTTTATCATTGCAAAAATGTAAACTTTATTAAGCAATACATAGACGTCATGGAGAGCAAAACTGTTGATAGATATAAAAAATTCTAAAGACTGTACTCATGTAATTTCATTTATATGTTCTTTTATTTCAATGATAAAACTGACCACCGACTGAGTACTGTTTAAGATATGCCAAAGTTTTACTATTGCAACAAATTGTACAGTTCTATATACATACATACATACATGGAATTTTGTTTCTTTCTTTCTTTTTCTTTCTTTCATAATTTCATTCTCTCTTTCTTTCTTTCATTCTTTCTCTCTTTTTTTCTGTCTCTCCCTCTCACTCTCTCTTTCGTTCTTTCATTCTTTCTCTCTTTCGTTATCTCTTTCGTTCTTTCTTTCTTTTTCTTTCTTTTCTATCCACGCCTTCGCCCGCACCCTCATCCCCACCCCGCCCTGCTCCCCTCTCCTCCTCTCGTATCGCCCACGCTCTCGCCCGCCCACGTTCTCTCCGCGCCCGCGAGTGCTGCCCTCGCCCTGCCCTAGGGCGGCGCTTTTGATCTGCGAAGATTCCCATTTTCCGCGCTGACGCTCGTCGCTTTGCGCGCGCCGTGCGCGAGGTGAGGGGTGTTGACGCGCGCTCATTACGCTCAGCGCAGGGCGCGTTCGGGTAAACAGGCGCAAAACAGCGCATTTAAGGGGCCAGGCGCAAATTAGACACAAGAAAACAGAAGAAACGAAAATAAATATTCGCTTTTGCAACCTATGCTGGGACATTTCTTCATAAAACTCAATTAAAAATTAATAATGATTTTTATGAGGTGTAATCCACTAAACCAAATTAAACTCTACGGCATTAAATCCACAAAATAAGATACTTGTTATGTGTACTCTACTAATTATAATTAGTAACTAATACTCTACTAATCATTATAGGAAATTGATCAAAGATTATATAGATTTCTAATTTGATGTTTTACTGATCGTATTAAGTTAAAGTATATATCATTTATGAAATAGTACCATAGGTGATACAAAAAAGAAAACAGGATAAATAATTTCATTTCCAAACGAATTTTTTTCATTATTACTTTGGGTCATAACTAGTCTCCGTCATTACTATTGTCATTATTTCACTGTCAATAATGGCTGGAGAAATCAGAATACCATATTAAGAATTAATTATAATGAACAGTAGAATAATTTCTTCTTTTTCTAATTCTGGAGAGCCACCAGGAAGCATTTTGTGCTTTTCATGATTATTGCAACTGCCTTTCACGTCCCACGGCGGAATTAAATTTAGTTTTATATTTGATGCGAGTGTGTATCGACGATGTGGTGTTCACAAAAATTGCACTGTGTCCGCACAGCCCGCCCGTACGGGCATCTTCAATTCTCTGCCACGAAGGCAAAAAAAAATTATCTTATCCCTTCAGAGTGTTCTCCCCCTGTCAGAGGTAATTTTATTGAATTTATATTCTGTCTCCAGTTATTTTTACAAAAGCATTCGGTTCTACGACATGTTCTTCGTAATACGTCAATATTCTTGTTTTATTTTACTGACTACAGTTGAAAATGAAAGTGCCTTTACAGTTGAGATCCTGTAGCTTTTCGCCAATCGCCAACATTGTACATCCCTAATGCACGGTGAGGGACATTTCGTCCTGCCTCCGCAGAACTCGAGTCCCGAAGCGTGCGATTGCCCGACGCGCGCATGGCGTCGACTTATACACAAATGGCAAGAGCGATTACCGGGCCCCGTCACTCCACACTCAATCTACGAAACGGAATTGCATGCGGCAAAAAATATCGAATTGAATTTCTCGATATCGTTCCAATTGCGCCATATTTTATTGTGACACGCTGGGTTTCTAATTTTCTATTGCTTATTTGCTATTGATACGTTCCAACCGAAAATTCTTGTTTTACAACTTCTCCTTAAAGTATAAGTAATGTATGTGAATTTAGCAGTTTAAGGTAGGATTAATCCAACTTTCGCCAATTACTAGTAGTGTTTCCGGGTCTGAGCTCTGTTTCTATTTATTATCCACGCCTGGGGGTTAGGAAGAAGCGCATGTCGTGTACCCTTCATTGTACGTACCATAATTTCATTTTTTAACTTTTTCTGCGGTTACACATTTCTAAAAACTGAGACGATCGTACGAGTATTAGAAAGATTTAGTTCTAATTTTGCACTGACCGAGAATGGAATCCGGAATCGCACCCGTAAAGCTAGCGCATTCCATGAGACACCCGAGGGGCCAAAGCATAAGTAATAGTAAGCAAAAATCCAATTTTCTATCTTCTTCAAATTGCGCAAACTTAACTTACGATACAATCTTGGGAACGCAGGAGATAGGAGAGTTGAAGCATTCAAATATTTTGTAGTAACCAAAGAAACACTGTGTACGAAGTACTATGCATTATGTACTCGTAGTTAAAGTGTTATTTATTATATAAAAAAATTATTTCATGAAAATCTTAAATAATGACAAACAGTGGCACATTATTCCTCCCCTGATTGAATTATTTAAATTTTGCTGCAAAATTTTTGCATAAAGATAAAGAATATAAATACATAAAGGTGATTCACAGAAATGAATTCACATATTTACTATATGTTACTAAAATATGGGTTCAATAAATACAATTCTTGTGTTCTTAATATTTCACAACTTACGAACAGGTTATTTGTCAGATAAAATAGTTTGGACGAAATTAACGAACACAATTCTAACCAGAACAAATATCTCCAGAATATACTGGCCGAGTGCTTTGTGTATCATGCTACAGCCAGCATATACATCAGCACGCTTTTGCAAACATATCCCGAAAGGCCCTCCAAAGTCCAAATAAACAAGCCTCTCCCGTCGCCGGCATTTCCGATTCTTCTTTTCACCAGGTTTCGTGCAGCGCCAGGGTATCAGCAACGATCCAACCTCAGACCTTTCGATGCCGATGCATTATGCATCGCCCCAGCGACTCGGTTGGGGCCGCTGTTTCTGCATTTCGGCAGCCGAGACCGCGACCGCAACCCAATGTGTGGAACGATCCTTTCAGCAGCCCACATCGCTTTTGCCTACGCGGGACTGTTGTGTGCGTCGTGCCCAAGCAACGAGGGAAACAAAGTAGAAAATTTCAAATCCGAGTAAAGGGATGAAAAAAAAACTCCGATACTGGCAAAGAAGGAGATAATGCCACTCAAATATTTGCATTCGCATTTGCATAATAAAATTGTTGGGTGATGAGCGGGCTATTTTAAGAAGGGTCGGAAATCGGATGAACAGATTATATTTGCAATATAAAATGGTTGTGTTGTATTAAACGGAGTTTATGTAAATGAACACTCAATTCTTTAAGAAATATTGTTAAAATCATAAAGTGCACTTGTGCTTTAAAATAACATAAAATAATAAATTACAGTTATAATCCTAAAATGTCTAGATTAATATGTACCTATCTGTAAAACCAATTTTTAACGGACATCTGAATTTGAAAATAGCTGTGAAGTAAAAGTATTTTCCTATATTAATGATTGATGTGAATGTGATGTAAACTTTTACTGGATTGCTCTAGCAAAAGCATTGCTCTAGTAAAAGCATCTGCCAACATCCATTACAATGCATAATTTACTGAGGTACGTTAACTTCTCTCATATCTGTTTTGTTTGCACCCAATTCAAATATTGATTAGGTTAGTCATTATGGTTAAAGTCGTAATGATTCCTTAATAGCCCGGGAGTAACTTAGGATAGGAGAAATCGATTCTAATTTCAAAAATATTTTTAATTTAGAAAAATTTCAAAATTTTATTGCAGGTTGCCTATCATTAAACACTATTTTCACTTTCCTGGTCCACTATCAACTAACAGTAAAAACACAAAATACACACACACACACACACACACACACACACACACACACACATACAATAAAAACAACAGAATTGTGTAAATTGGATGTTCTATATTTCTGTGTTAATTTTTCTTTGTGAACAAATATATTAATTTCTTTTGAAAATAATATAGAATTTATTTTTCTGGAGGGTTTACATGTTTATGAAATGCAAACTTTTGCGTAAAAAGTATTTTTTCACAGTTTGCTTACAGTTCAACTTTTGAGTACTAATTGCGGATCAGCTTTTGGAAATATCGACAGAGTTTATTAAACAAAATATTCTTAAAATGGTATTAAGAGCTTATTTTCAAAGTTTCGTCGTTTACCCACTGGACACCTTGTATATTATAAAATTATATCAAGAAAACTGATTTAAAAATACTAAATGTTCAATTAATAATAATAATAATAATAATAATAATAATAATAATAATAACAATAATAATGTAGTTCTCAAAATGTAATTGTAAGTAATAAATCATAAAATCATTACATTACCTTTTGCATATTTGCCACATGTAAGGAAATACGCACTAAAATGTTTGTGGTTAGAATAACATTCAATTACTGAGTATTAGTGAAAAATTTAATAATATAGATAGTGTAGAGAATAATATGTAATGTTGGAGAAAATATATTTCAAGATTTTTAAAAAAATATAGGTTTCGGGGTCCTCCGACACCGAAAAACCGTGCTTTCCAAAACGTCCTTCCGTCCGTCAATTCTTTCGTCGGTCAATCTGTAAACAACTCTGGAGTCTAAATTTTTATTCCTCCACTGATCTGGACCGACTCGAATCCCTGAGATTTTGAAAAAAAATTACATATTGGAGAGTGAATCCAGATAAAATTATTCCATTAGATGGCAAACGAATGAGACTCGATACAAAAAGTGTATATTGTTGAAATACGCAGCAATATTTCGTGAAGTTACAGAACTCCCCTTAAAAATGGAATTTATCAATTTAAATAATGTAAATTTTAAATAATTTACACAAACGTGTTGGTGAATATGAAATATAAAGCATTAGTATCCAACGTTATAAAAAACTAGTTCGACTGTAGTAAAGTTCACTTCACTAGCTAAATAACTTGAAAGTACTGTTCAAAAAATACGGTTTGTTAAATTAGACTCTAAAACTAAATGAAAAATCACGTCATGCTGAACTTTATCCGAGAAATATTTCGTTCTACTTATAGTTGAAATAATGCACACTGTGTTCATTGTTAATAAAATTACGAATCTCTAAAATGTGAATTAGAGAAGAGCCAGAATTGTGCAAATTCAAGACTAAAATACAAAAAGGATATATCGTGTGCAAAACTACCCAAGTAGAAATATAAAAGCAACGACACACGAATTTGCGCAGTAACTGTAAAAGATAAAGAGGAACACGGAAATGGAGCAGACGAAGGTGTAACATTTAGAGTTACTCGTAGAGATAATACGAGCGCTAAAATGTAATGCGAATGCGCAGGAGGTCGTTCCTTGAATTCTAATTATTAGTCAAATTGGTGTTTCTGTTAACTCACAAAGAGTACAGAAGTGTCCAATCCAGTGTCGCTCCGACCGTTGGCGAGTAAAGACCTCCTGTAGTGCGATAAGCGGCATCGAGTTCGGAGAGCGCCGTTGAAGGCCGCACAGTGCCGTGTATTGTGTTGTATCGTCTTTCGTGTTAATGATCAACTGAATCAAATCCAGTGAGTGAGTAAAACGTATTTAAACCTTAATAGGTGTACACAGTACACCCAACGTCCATTCTAAGATGGCTTCTGATCAAGGAGTCATCCCAAACAGTGAAACCCATCAACCAAGTCAAGTTAGTAATGAAAATCAAGATTATGCCAACAGATATTAAACTGCTGCTCAGAAAGGTATGTTTCCCACAAAAGAACACGCGATTGTGATGGACTCAGTAGACGGTATATCAGTTAAAACGTACATCCAGGAACTTGCAAAAATTATCAATCCTCAGACCATACGGTTCGTCTCAAAGATTTCAAAAAACCGTATATGTATCTATCTGGATTCTAAGGAATCTGTGAAAGAACTAGTAGACAATAAATCAACCATTTCAATTAATAACTCAACGTTATCCATTAGACCGCTAATTACGCAAAATATAAGACTCATTCTTTCTAATGTGTGTCCTATTATCCCACACTCAGTAATTATTGACGAGCTAACGAAACTCAAAATTCGAATCGGCTCTACAATGACCTTCCTGAGAGCCGGCATGTACGGCATGTATGTTTAATCACATTTTGAGTTTCCGGAGACAAATTTATATTCATCCAGATGATACGGACAAAGTACCTGAAACCATGAAAATTATTTATGATGACACAGTTTTCTGGATATATCTATCATCAGATTCTATATCATGTTTTCTATGCAAGGATCACGGTCATTTTTCTAACAACTGCCCAATGAATGAACAAAAAGATAACCCCTCTGGGTACTGTGAAGTTAATCCCAATGAAAAAAATGAGCTGTCCCCCTCCTCCTTCCCAACTCTTAAACCCTCTTCCACTGTTCATCCTGCTATTGACAACAGACCTACAAAAAATGCCAAACGTCCCTTATCTAGTCTATCTTCTAAATCTGAGACATCAGAAACGTTACATTCAGTTGTAGGTGAAGAAAACCTAACCTTTCTTAGAGAAAGTGTCTCAGATACTAACAACATACAACCGATTACACCAGAGATAATGGATAATGTCCATCAATCCAAAAATTCTACAGTGATTAAATCAAACCCACAAAACAATAAAAAGTCAAAACTTGAAATTTCTCTTGCAGAGGAATCTGATAGACTAGAAAATCAACTTGCCCCACTCAAAGGAACATTATCTGAACCAAGTAACAAATATGTTTTAAATTGGTTACAACTAAAAAGTCTTTTTGAGAAAACAAAAAATTGCATAAATGTTGAGGAAGCTGTTCTGGAATTCACTCCAGATATCAAACTGTTACTACAAATGTTAGAAGATACCTACCCCCTCCTTACGGATAAAAACATAAAAAGACGTTTCACAAATTTAAAAAAGAAATTAAAAACAATTGACATGAGCAGAGAACTGGCAAACTTAAGTGAAACTAGTGATGAAGATTCAAACTAACACTCTCTCCAAATTTTTGCTCTTGAAATGGCATATACAATTCTCCAATAGAATATAAATGGCTTTAATCCACAAAAAGAGAATTTGCTACTGCTAATTAACAAGAAGAACCCTGATATGATATGCTTACAAGAAACAAATAATAAAATCAACCAAAAACCACCATTAAAAAATTTTGAATTTCTCTTGTGGAACTCAACCTCCACAAAAATCTGTAAACTAACACAAGTGTCCATGTATGTTCAAAGACTCAAGTACTTTCATACCAATAAAATAATATCTACTTGATGCCTTCCTCCAGGTCAAGTGTCTGACCTATCCACAATAATGTATAATACTATGTAAAATAACCTACTGTATTTGTCATATTGTAAAGGATTTCAACATACTTTGTAAAGACTCAACATACAGAAATACTTTGTAAATATATCAGACTGTATTACAACCTTGTGGTCACTCAAGACCTAGTTGTTTATGCGACCTTTATAAATAAATTATATTAAAAAAAAGTGTCCAATCCTGTATTCCAGTTTCCCAAAATAACACTTCAAAAGTGTCTCGATTCAGGTTACTTTGACTGTTCTCAATAATTGTATATTCCTCGGCTGATTTTCTTTATATTGCGATAATATAATACATTAATTATGTCGTGTTATAAAACTATTAAATCTATAAACTGTAAGGATCAAAAGTAATAATCAGTTCCAGTGCCTTGGACAGCTACCATCAAATGGATTGTTCTTCATTTCAAACATTGGACACACCGGGCGTCAGTCAGCGTGCTTCAGTAGGTGTTGCCACTTTTATTAAAAATCACATATAACATGAACAAATTTATTATCCATTATCTGAGACTCTGGAATGTACAGCAGTTTACGTCATACATAACAAAATAAACTACACAATTTATTCTGTTTACAAATCCTCAAATAAGTATTTCTCAATTGAAATATATAATAAAATCTTTCAAACATCTAATGCTACTATTGTTTTAGGAGATTTTAACAGTGAGAACACCGCAAGGGGATGTCATCAACTAATCCTCAAGGAATCAGACTATAACATTTTATTCACAATTATTTAGATATCCGTGTCCTTTATGAGTCCACTTGCTATTCTAATCGCATTCGGATTCGGTGGTATAACGGTTAGCGTACCGGACTATTGTACCCGAGTTTGCGGGTTCAAACCCGGCCGAAGCCGTGGATTTTTAAGGGCGAAAAATGCTTCGTACGCATTCCTTCGGAGGGGAAGTAAAGCCGGTTGTCCCATGTAGTAGATTTACTGCATGTATAAGATCCTCAAGCCTAAAATAAGCCTCTGAGCAAAATTGAGTTCCGCCTGTTTCGTCGCCCAAGACAAACACCTCCTTTCTCCGCTAGGTTGTGAAAGGAGCGTAGCGAAATTTGCGTGGTTTGACAGAAGAGCGGGCCTGATGGCCCGAGTCTCGCCACGTAAAATAAGGCATTAAATTAACTTAACAAATCAGAATAATATAATCCCCCATATTCTTGACATTATCGAAAAAATGTAAATATACCTTTCTATAGTATTCCTGAATTATATTCACCTTCCAATTAAAATATCTTTTGATTCTTCCTTTTTAAATATTAAGTATCCTCAATAAATAAAAATGTAAATTGGGATTCTTATGTAATCATTATTAATTGACATTATGACTTTTCTAAACAATTATTTACTGACAATATAGAAAGCGAAATTTACAATTTCATTAAAACTCTTCAGTTTTCCTATCAAAATTCAATTACACATTTTAAAGCTTACATACATCTCAAACCCAATTACCTATATGTATACTGAACTTAATTAAATCTAAACATAACTTAAGATAATATTGGCAACAAACTCGCCGGCCAGACATTAAAACAAAAATAAATAAATAATCTCGAATTATTAAATCACGTATTGATAATTATGAATTTAATAAATTTCAAAATTACATACAACAAATTGACCTCAAAGGTCTACTATTAAAAAACTAATGAAAACTTATTCCCGATTCCTAATGCACATAATGGTTATTTTACAGTATATTCTGATGAGCAAAAAATAAATCTAATTGGAGACCATGATTTTGAAAAATCATTTACACCAAATCCTATAATTCATCAACCATTTATTATTAAAATAGAACCCTTTCTATCTTCCTCCATTTATTCTGTTTCTACAGCCATTCAGTATATATTGCCTCATGAACTAATGAAAATAACACAAAAATTAAAAATCAATAAATCCGCTGGTCATAACGCAATTTCAAACAAAATGCTAAATTAACATACTATTCAATTCTATGCTTCGTCTTTCTTATTTCCCTCAAGCTTGGAAATTAGTTCTTGTTCTTCCTATCTGTAAAGCTGGCAAAGGTCCTAAAAAACCAAAGCACTATCGCTCCATTAGTCTCTTGTCATCATTATCAAAAATGTTCGCAATGTCATTATTAACTAATCTTTTTAAGTATATAAATTCAATTAATATTTTACCTAATCAATTTGGTTTCCCCTCAAATTACGCCACTACACATAAACTTTTATGTTTTTCTGAATTAATGGATAGTTTTCGTAACAAAAACACTATTCACCTTTTCTTAGACATAGCAAACGCGTTTGACAAAGTTTGGCATGAAGATATATTATTTAAATTATACGATATAGGTATTCCGATATATTTATTCAAAATTATTAAACATTTTCTCTTCGATTGTCATTTTACAGTAAAAATAAACTCCTATCTTTCCAGTGTACGATACATACAATCAGGAATTTCTCAAGGCTCCACTCTTTCTCCTTTATTTTTTAATATCTACATATCAGATATTCCCTACTTACCTTATACTACAATAGCTCTCTACGCTCACAACACGGTTTTATTCGCTACCCATAATAACATCAAAATTACATGTAATGTACTACAAAATTCTATTCAAAAATTTATAAAACAGACTCTGAAGAATATTGATAAATTGTAATAAAACTCAAGAAAAACGTTTTACTCTTTGAAGACCAACTAAACTTCCTTCCCTAATTATCAACAGTGTCAATATTCCTGGGATTGACAATAATACACCAGTTAAATATTTAGGATTACATTTAGACCAACGTCTTACTTAGATATCACATATTCAAATTGTCACTAACACAACATATCATAATGTTTCAAACTTCTACCCTCTCTTTAATAACAATTCAAAATTAGAAATATATTGTGGAATTTAAATTTGTAAATCCATTATTCTTCCTTCTCGTACACGCGCTTGTCCTATTTGGTGTAATGCCTCATCTACTAACATCAAGAAAATACAAATTATACAAAATAAACTCCTAAGCAAAGTACTGAGAGCAGATTGATTCTCTCTGAATAGGTAATTTCATAGAGTGCTTCAAATTCACTCTATTAAAACCTTTATAATCAAACACGAACTGAGAAGGAGGAATAAAGTTTTTTTTTTCTAAAGAAAAATAATACTTTTATGACAATAGCAATAATAATTTTTGCAGAAGTATAAATTAATTATTGGCAATTTTTAAATCCCATTGTAAACACAAAACACTGAATTTAAAGGCAAATTATAAGTCGTGAACATTGTTCCAAAACAATAATATATGGCCGGTATTATAATTTTATTTATTTATTTAGTCAAAAACAGTCAAAAACTGTATGTGACGTATGGGGGAGAAAATCATCTGCGCACGCTTTCTTGAGTTTCAGAATCCCTTCCCAACAATTTAACTATTAATAGTTGAAAGATTAATAATAATAATAATAATAATAATAATAATAATAACAACAACAAATTTAAAAAAGCGAGAGATTAACATTTCAAAAACTAGATATTTTCGTTGCCAAATTATATAAAACTTATTTTTAACGGTAAAGAAACGAACAGACTTGATTTTTCTGTATTGTTAACAAAATAGAAACTCACCCTAAGCTCTACTACCACTACAAGCAAAGGAAAGTTCAACAAAACGTGCGCATAGTGAAGCTACATTTACGTCCAGGAGCAAATCAAGGGGCCATCTCAGCATTTGCTCAATGGATCAGGGAAACTGGACAAAAACCTGATTGAGTGCACACTTGTGTCTGAAAAGCCGTGCGATTACGTCCCTGAACGATTTGATATCCGAATCAAATATGACAGTAGATACATTTGGAAGAAATACTGACAAGAAGCATTTGGATATAAACTGAAAAAAAGGTAACTAAAATCACAAGAACTGAAAATATGATTAAAAAGTCCAAATACTTCTCAACCTTACGTCTTTCAATAACATAAAAAACAAGGAAAACTAAATGATTTTAACTCTGTTTAATCGCTTCTTATGAAATGAAGTATTCTCTATCAAATCATTTGCTTAAACAGTCAAAAACAAATTCATGATCTCGAGAATCTTCTATTCAACTTTGTCAACAAAAATATAGAATGCTGGGTACCGTTGAATACACATTTATTTGATATGGAACGTAATTTGTCTCACCCAAAAGATACTCTTAAATATCCATTTACCAAAGAAATCCTCCTTCCCGAGCAGTGTTGCACTCATTTTTATGGAACCTGCAATATATTGAGCAAATAAATAACACAGAAGCAAGAACTTCATTTTAGGAGGTAATTTTAATACTCTAGTGTTTTAGTAATTTTTGTTGAGTTCGTTCTTTTTACCTTTCCCCCGAGCCCTAGCACTCATCAAATTTGAGTAGGTGTTGCCTCATTTTTAAATCTTACATCATATTTCATTTTTACTATCACGAGCTATACCTGCAGAATGTCTGATCTTTACGCTTTAATTACAATTGGGAGAAATAAACATGAATGTATCAGTAATAAACAGAGTATGATTGTTTTTATATCAAATTGAGGATGATTATTTTGAACAAAACACATATTAAAGATATAAATCTATATCTATATCTTCTATACTAATATATAAAGACAGAAGTGCCTTGTCATACAACGCGGTAATCTTTGAATCTACCGAACCAATGCCGATGAAACTTTTGTGCTAACTTCCTTTAAAGGTCTGGAGTACTATAGGCTATGATTTACAACCATAAACCGTAATATATTTACAAAATAATTACTTTTCTCGACATTTTTGGCATAACTTTACATCACAGATTCAAGAGCGCATCAATGTCAATAGTTTAGCTGTGCGCCACCAGAGGATGACGTCTGAGATCTACTACTGATGTCTCATCAATGTCCAGAATTATTACGAGATTTGACTTTGGATAAGGTTACGGACTTTGAATAAGGTTATGTAATGTCCCTGTATGAACGGTGGTGATTTGTTAGTTCTGAACATTGGTGGAATATTTAGAAGAAATAGATAACTAAAGTGGTAAAGATTACAAGGTACATGCATTATCCTTAATCCGTGTTATGTACAAAGTGACTTGAAAACATTCGAGTTTGAATTTGTACAAAAATTGAGGTAAGTTGAGACAGTGCAATGTACAATAATATATAGTACAAAATATACAGTAATCTACAATGTATTATATATAGATATCGTTTACATTCTAAACAACCTCTTATTTTACAGAAATTTGTATACATTGAATTGCTTGAAACAATGCGAGTGTCAGGTTGTCAAAACAGACTATACAAGTGCGAATAGATGGGCAGTCTATAAAGGTTTTGAATTGGCTATTAAGCTGAAGCGACTTGCTGAAGTACTCACTCACACTATTGAAAATAATACTGCAAGGAGGGATGCAAATGTAAATAATTCTCTACGTAGTAGGGTAGCTTTTCAATAGCACTCACAATTTGACTATTTACACAGTTCTCCTGTTCAAATTGGTAAAATGTAAAATGTCTGTATGTTTTGGTTTCACACAGTTGATTTTTTTCTTCATTATGTGCAGATTAGTTCAGTAGTATGTAATTAAGCAATGATCACTTACATATTGAGGCTAATCTATGCTATTATTTTGCATTGCAATTACTCCCAACGCATGAATATGTTTCTGTTGTTCACATTTCAAGATCCTTAATATACAGCGCTTCAGATAAAATAATGAAGCTAATATGGTTTTGTTCAGAAGATTGTCAATTTAGTGTGTACACATAATGTACATGTTGATGGATCAGTATTGTTCTCATGCTTCAATGTTATGATTAATTGATTTACGTAAAAAATAAGTTTTATTGTACATGTAGTTTAAACATATATATTTTTCGTCTTCAAAATAAGTATAAACACTGGCAATTACGTTGAATATTGATATTTTCATTTACTTTTATGATTATGATTCGTCAATTACGTTTTGGCATATACATTCATATTCCATATCTATCTTCTAGCGTCTCCGTGCAAGAACTCTGGCATGTTAAACTTCGCTTAAAAAAGTAAGTCCCTTCAAGGTCATGATTTGACAGATCAATTTCAAATATTTGTTTATGAATACAAGGGAAGACAAAATATAAAAAAGAGTAAGTTTTACAAGGTGACAATTAATTGACAGTTTTGGAAGTAATATATGAAACTCCACAAAAAAATATACGTGAGTCTACAAGTATTTTATTCTGTAGTTTAGAATTGTTAATTGTTTTTAGTTATAAAGTGAAGAAAGTTTAGGAGCTGGAACGCCAAATAAGAAAAATATATTTTTTTGTGAAAAAGTGAGCGAGGTAGACTGGAAATTTCCAAATGGGGGTGAAGAGAAGACAGGGCTTTCGAAGCGTGGCCGGGCAGAGCATGGCAGGAAGGAGCAGGGCGGAGAAGGGATACAACGGAAGAGATAAGTGTAGGCCCCACTGCAGGGTATGAAAAAATGGAATTCCTCTCCCTGTCTAATAATTTACTATAAACCCGAGCAACGCCGGGTACACCAGCTAGTAATATAATAAAAACATATTTCATATATTATACGGAGAATAACTTTCAACGAATCCATTTTGGTAGACATTTCAACAGGATTCAGGGGGTCGCAAAGGTTGCAAGACATGTCAGAGTTGGTGACACGATATTTGAAATATAAATTGGAAAATAATATAAATTTTACAAGAGGTCATTCTGGACATTTGTAACAAAAATCAATATATAAATAATAAAACGAAGGAAATGTATTAGAATTATCTACAAGATTAATGCACGACGGTATATGTAGAAGACACGCATTATTCAGAGAAATGCAAGCAAATAAAAAGATACTGGCGCCCAAATACACCTCAGGAATACAAGTTAAGGGTCATGGGAGACGGGGTTACTGGGAGGGGCGTGGAGAGTAGTGAAGTTGAAGAGGCGGCGTGAGAGGTAGGCGGGAACGATTGATTGATTAGTGTTTCCCGGCGCGTCATGTGTTTTGGTCTTTAGTCCGGTAAGTGTAGTACATGTTTTGGTCACGTGAGGTGACGAGATCTGGTGAGATCTGGCGCCGACCAACACATTGCATTACGCTGTTACGTTGCATTAAGCTCCCGTGTTGTCTTCCAACATGTGTGACAGTGTGTGTGTGTGTGTGTGTGTGTGTGTGTGTGTGTGTGTGTGTAAGTAAAGGTTGATAATAGGGCAAGGAAAAGGAAGGAAAGATCGTATAAGGTTCGTGACCCGTTCGTTTAGTACTGCTCCGGCATTCGACTCGTGTTGGTCAGGGAAACGACGGAACAAGAACAGCCGGCAGTATTCTCCACCAGACAACGCGCAGGTGAATTAGACCTAGCTATGTAGCTAGAGTCGAAAATACTGCCTGCGTCAGGAATCAACACAAGGTCCTCTCTGTCAGAGTCACCGCAGTGACATCACAGGAATAGAGAGTTCAGTATATGTAGAAATGTATCAGTGGTTACTTACTTCTGACATAGAGTATACGTTCTCTTGTTTTCACTCAACAATTTTACTTAACTTGCAGAGAATATGATACTAATATTTTTAATTGAGACGAAGTAGCATTTCCAAATATTAAAATATGATCTAAAAGAATTTCAAATTTTCTCGGAAAAGTTAGATCAATTAGGGAAATGGTAAATAGATATCATTTGTGGCAAATATTTTAGACCATTTGGGGTGAAAGTTAAGAGTACCCTAGATGTATATTATGTAAGGGCTTAAATGCCTTCAGTATATCCACATATTATAAAGGAATATGCTATAAATGTGTGATAAAAGTCCTATCAAATAAACAATATAATTTTGATACAAAATACTGTGTATTTTTTTGAGGCTTTTAGTCTGAATCATCTCCTTTGTAAATGTTGTTAATCATATTTGCTTAGAATGTAAAAAACTAAGAAAAATTAAGTTTGAAAACAGCAGTAATTATTTTGACAATTCATTTGTAATTCATTTATAATTTCAGAGTGAAAATACAATTAAAACAAGAATTAAACATTAATTTACAATTTACAGATTTATAAATCGTTATACGCTCTCAATATTTTACATAATGTTAATATTTTTCCTGAAAATCACTAGATTTTTACAATCACGTTTTCAAGATTCGGTAGGATCGATTGGTTAGAATTATAGGTGTGATCAATTAATTTTGAACCTGATTTGGGATGGCTATTTGCTCTCTAGAGAAAAAAGCTGGAGAGAGAAAATGTGAGAGAATATGGATACCGCTCCCATGACGGCTTGAGGGGGAACGCAAAGGCTACTGCGTCCAAATTGAACTCAACGGTAGGGAAGGCGGTGGAGGGATGAACCGGAGGTTATTCGGACCGGAAAATAGGCGCGACGTTGTGGGGGATGAGAATGAAGGGAGGCAGAGGCAAAATGGAGGTGCCGATGTGGAGTGATGGAGAGGAGGGACAGAATTTTAGTGAAGAGGTGGCGGCGGCGTAGGGGCAAGGGAGAGCAGCGGCGGACGAGATGCAAGGCAAAGTGGCGGGGGAGTAGTGGCAGGCACGTAGTGGCAAGAGCATCTTGGCCCGGACGTAAAGACGGGTGTCGGGAGCGTAGTGGCTGGGGTATGTTGGGGGGCGTGGTGGCGGGGGCCTGGTGGCGGGGGCCTGGTGGCGGGGGCGTGGTGGCGGGGGCGTGGCGGGGGCGTGGCGGGGGCGTGGCGGGGGCGTGGCGGGGGCGTGGCGGGGGCGGGGCGGGGGGGGGGCGGGGGGGGGGGGGGGGGGGGGGGGGGGGGGTGGGGGGGGGGGGGGTCGGGCGCGTGGTGCCGGAGGCCTGGTGGTGGGGGCGTGGGTCTAGAAGCGGGATCATAGAGGCGGTAACCTATGGACAGGGGCTTAGAGGCGTAGGGTCTAGAGGATGGCTTTAGAGGCGGGGACCTAGAGACGGGATTGGAAAGGCGAGTGCACGTATAGGGTCATAAGGACCGCGATATGTCGGTCGAAACGTCGGCACCTCAGCCTTCGACGCGGCGTCACCCGGACAGCGTGGATTATAGGGTCATTACGATTGAAGAGAAGTGTCAAAGCAGAGAGAGCAGGAGAAGAGACGCCTGACGGATAAACTATGATGAAGAGATGGGATTGAAGTTGCGTGCCAGACAGGCGGGGAAGCAGATATTGGACGGGGAGAGGTGGAAATGAGACGGAGTGAAGAGACTGAGGCTAAGACGCGGAAACTCAAAGCCCATTCACAATGCAAACACAAACATAAGCATAACACATAGACGTAAACATTAACATAAGTGACAGATTGAAGTAGCCAAATGTCCAATATAAACGTAAGGAAAATAAGAGTTTCTATTGGCTGTCCGACATTCTAGTTTACTATTGGTTGGATGTGAGAATCGATTTCGAGATATCGACTGTGTCCATCACGGACAGGCGGCTCTTGCCGTGAATTGTGTTAGTCTATCAAATTATTTCGATACTCGATTTTTAGTTAACGTACTGTGATTGGTGCATTTCTTATTTTTGACGTAAGCATATGCGCAAGCACAGAAGCTTGAATCTTGCAAGCTATTAAGTTAACTTCTTACGTGTTGTGCTCAAATGAACGCATTGTGAATGAGTCCGCTTATGGACGTTGTCCAATTTTTTATGTTAACGCCATGATTATGTTTATGTTTGCATTGTGAATGGGCCTGAAGAGGCGGGTAGTTTACGTGGAGTGGAAGGTTGATGGACGGGAAGGGGTGGGTGGAAGGACAGAGGGAGAGAAGACGCGAGATCGGAGAGGTGGGGTTAAACGCAGGTTGGACAGCCGAGACCGGGTAGTCAGCAGAAAGACGAAGGCGTGAAAATTTGGGAGGTGCGGGAAGTGAAATGGTTTAGAAAGGCGGTGGCAGCGAGGTTTTGATTGATTAATTGATTGATTGATTTTTTCGTGTTTCCGGGCGCGTCAACTGCTTTGGTCATTAGTCCTGTTAGTGTAGTGCAGGCTTTTTCTCGGGAGATGGCGGTGATCTTCCCCCGCTGGACGGCGAGATCCGATGCCAACCTACCATCGGCTAGTGGGGTTTCCCCCGAACCAGGACTCTCCCACCAGCGGGGCACAGCCCCAGCCGGGACAAGCTCTAAACTCCCAAGCAGCCCCCCGGAATATGTGGTAGTGTAGTGCATGTTAGTGTAAGTGAGTGTTTAAGGGGAGAGAATAGGACAAGGAAAGGAAAGGACAGATCGCGCGCGGTATGGTACTGCTCCGGCATTCGCCTGGTGCTGACCTAGCTGAAAAGCTAGTGTCGAAAATCCTGCCGCCGTCAGGACTCGAACCTAGGACCTCCCGGTCAGAGGCGCTGTAGTTGTTGCACTGAGCTACCGCTCCCGGTGCGGCGAGGTGAAATCGGAGAGTGCGTGGTTGGAAAGGTGGAGGAGAGGCGGGGGTAGAGGAGGGGGCAGGGAAATCGGCGCGTGGGAGGTGGCGCGGGGGCGTAAACAGCCCTGCGGCGGCAGAAGCTCTGCCTGAGGGAAAGCGGAGTCGGGAAAGGCCGAAGCCCTAACTTTGGTCCCTGGGGCGCGCCACTCTTCAGGAGAAGCTTTGCACGCAGTTGCCCTTCTCTCTCACTCCCTCATGGCGACTTCGAGACGGTACCTCTATTTTGTGACAGGTTTTAATATTACGTTGGAAGTGATACCATTAGTTCAGTCCTAGGTGGAATGACAATGAAAGCGAATCAAGGAAAAGTTAAACTGTACCGATCTTAAAACGGCGTATGACTTTCATATTTATCCATTAATACTGTAAAAAGGTGTTAGCAAGCTCTTAATACTAGTTAATTACTGTATTGCGTGTCTTACAAAATATTAAGTATAAATATATAAAATAATATATTTTAATCAATGATTTGAAAGTCAATAATGTAAATATTCAGTGATATAGTCCGTAGGACAGGCTAAAAATACAAAATATAAATTAAAATATGCTAAATACTATTTGTAGTTACTCATGTTTAGTACACCTACTAGATACATCGTGGCTAATATAGCCACTAATTTTTAAATGCACTTCTGCTTGTTTTCAGATTTTGACGAATAGAACTGTATGTCGCAGCAATTCTATTATATTTAAACAATGATAGATGCGAAGGTTTTGTGATGATACTCCGAGTTTCCCCTGTTTTATTTTATGTTCAAATCGTTTCCTTGAGGTAGTGTATTGTCTTCGGAGAAAAAAAACTATTTTCACTAATGTTTGATGATGTGTACATTTCCAACCTCAGAGAAATAATTGTGAACGGTTTTTGACTGGATAGTTTATATCTGCGATTTATCCTGTTAATTACGAGAATATAAGTTTGGGTCTTTAATTTGTCATGATCTATGTACTTTTTCTTCTCATTTCTCTTTCAACTTTCTCTCCTTCCCAGATCGAAGATTTTTACTTCTCTGCGGATATGAGTAGTTCCTGGATCCCAGGTGCCTTCTACAACAGCCCAAGAGGAGCATAAATATGATTCTAAAAAATGTATCTGATAAAAGTGTGTCCAAAGAAAAATACCGCAGCGAATATCTCCAGAGGGTCTGGACTCGCAGCCACGGCTGACCGTGAACAAGAAATCGATACGAAATGCAGCGTCTCGGTTGGGCTGCTCTTATTTTCGAAACGTTGCGGTCACATTTAAACTCGTTCAGTACAAAGTCGATGTGAAACTGCGAAAAACTCGCGGGGAGCACGTCCATTACGTTTTTATTCCGACAGCGTCTCCTAGAGAAAGAGTGTTATTTAGGGAAGAAGATGGGATGCTATTTCCTGACTGTGAGCAATACGTTAAGAGGACTGAGGAAAGTCGCAAGGTCGCGTTTTTGCGTCTTGTTTTCGTTCCTCCAGCTGAAGGCCGCAGTACTTGTGTGCACAAAGCTCCAAAAGCACTAGATTCTTAACAAACAACAGTATGATGGCGAAGAGTGTCTATAATTTCACCATATTAAATTCAGTGCGCCAGGAAAGTCTCTCCACTCTAGTGATCTCAACACTATAACTGAATGCACAACTGCAATGCTTTGAAGTGCTGCGAAACCGTGACGATCATTCTCATTCGGTTGGCTGCGGTGAACGTCTACCTACAGACTTTCTTACGAATGAAATATATCTTGCGTGTTGTTAGTAATGTCTCTGTAAACGAAAATGATAAAGTATTGCGTAGCTTTCGGCTGTACTCGTAAAAATCGCCAAGACACTGTAAACTTGATAAAAATGTACCCAATACTTCAATTTTTTGTTTGTTTCTGACGACTATTAATTGTTATAAATTTACCTAAAAATGATTAAAATTACGCACACCAAAAACACTCCCCTGAATGAATATTAAAAATGTGTCCCAGAAAAGAAAGACTGGATTTTGTTAAAGAATTGTAGGTAAATTGCAATTTCAAAGTATTAAATACTGGTTGCTTTCAACTTTTTATTACGTTTTATTGAACATAAAAGATAATAAATGTTGAAAATTGAGACGATAATTCCTGCTATTTGGTTCTGAGATAACTAGGACAGAGACGTTCACCATCATGGTGGACAGTCACGATTTCTGATCACAGAGTGTTGCCTCCAGTTTTCTTCTCTCTCTGCTCCACACTGACCCTCATCATGGCCTCCTACTAAAAATTGCATTTATGTTGGTAGCAACCAGATCACTGGGAAACACAGGAAGTGGAGAACACTTCCTGCATCTGTAATGATTGTAGTGAATTCTCAATTTACCTTTTCAAGCTACAGTTCGCGCTTCCAACATAATTTTTTATGTAATCAATTTCACCAGCAAGATCTCGCTGCGAAGACATTTTCCTGGCGGTCTGTACTTTGATTCTATCTCAAAATAAAAAAAACTATATTGTACATTGATAATAATAATCATTAGTATTATAACATTTACAGTTACTATTATAACAAATGTAATTATCACCAACCAGCCATATTACTAATTTCCAAAGCCTTCAGAAATTGAAAGAACCTTGTGCAATACTCGGTCTTATGAGTGGTATCTATGGTTTCGTTAGTCAGAAACTGGAAAAAGTTATAAACAATGAGTGTTTTGATTTCGACCGAAAAATACAAGTATTTTATCGTGCTATCTCACGTATTCTCATACTTCGCGTAGCGACGGCATTCTCATTCACAGTGCGGCACTGTTTATGATGCAGCTGACGTCATGCAACAGGAAGACTCCAAGGAAGATTCCGACCGCTATTACATACTTGCTATTCACATGTTGCGTTATGGAGCGGCAACTAAGTTCATATTTTTTGTATGTAAAGAACTCTTGTACTGTGTATATAATTTACTAATTGTATTTGTGAAAACAGTTTTTGTAAAAATATTTAACTTATTGCAGTGTTGAAGAGACTATTTTATTTTTCTTCTCGGGTATTATGCGTGCTCCTTTTTAGAAAAACGTGTTGTGAGCTTTTTGTGTAGCAATTTAGTTTCTGCGAGCCTCTGCTGTTCCTATAATTTTGGATGCTGTCCCAATCTTCAGCGGCGTATGTTGGTTTTTATACGAAAAATACGTCACTAACATCCCCACGACGCGACGTCCAAAGGCCGATTGCGGTTGACGCATTGAGAGAGCGTATCGCGCACTGCTTCTGGCTCATGCTTCACTGCACTTCTCTAACATTCTCTGGAAATGATCAGAGAAACCGCGGAAAACACCAATATCAGCAGTTAACTACGAAGTCGATTCTGTCAGAACTGAAATTCCTAGTGTGTCACACATTAACGATCTGTGACAGAGGACAGAATGCTACGTCTTTGTTAATGGTCATTGTTTAGTTTTTATTGATTGATAGTGATTACGGGCACTAGTCCCGTAAGTGTGATGCATGTTTTCCCTCGGAAGGTGGCGGTGATCTTTCCCCTGAAAGGCGAGATCCGGTCCGACCTTTCGTCGACTAGCAGGATTTCCCTCGACCAGTTATCTCCCACCAGCGAGGCACCGTCCCAACCGGGACAAGCTCTAAGCTCCCGACCGGTCTCCCGGCATGTGTGTTAGTGTAGTGCTTGCAAAGGTGTGTAAGTAAGGGAGTGAGGATAGGACGAGAAAGCTGAAGGTAAGATCGCGTGCTGTCCGTGGCCCGTTTGTTAGCGTACTGCACGGGCACTCGCCTGAAGTTGATCGGAGAAACCACGGAAACATACCGATCAGAGCCGCCGGCCGCTAGAATTCTCCTCCAGACAGTGACGGAATTCGACCTAGTTGATAAGCTAGTGTCGAAAATCCTGTCACCATCGAGACTCGAACCTAGGACCTCCCGGTCAGTGGGCTTGCAGTGACATCAATTGATTCCCTGAGTCACCTCTCCCGATCATTGTATAGTACACATAAATATACTCATACTTATGTTAGGATGCAAAATTAACTGTCGCTTTTCACCGTAATATACCAGATTATATAACTGGATGACACGGTGAAAGCATCTCGCGAGTGAAGAATGCCAATAAATGTCGTAAGGGGTTGGGACCCACTTACCATGGGTCTCCGAAGCCTATATTCGTCAGACGTCGACGCCATGGCAAGTCTGATAAGGTCAAACACACACTCACCCTGATTGACAACATAAATATGATGAAACAATTTCTTAAGTACCAAGGATATCAAAACAGTAGCTGTTCCATAATGGAACATGTGAATAGCGGGCGGCCTCTTACTTGGAGCTTGCAGTAGCATAACGTAGATAGTGACGTCAGCTGTATCGTAGGTAGAGACGCACTGACTACGAGAGTTCTGTCTTTACGTGGAGTACGAGAATAGACGGAATCATAGTAATAAGTATTTGCATTTTCGATCAAAATCGAAACTGTACCCTTGTATTTTGCTTGGTTTACTAGGTTTCTAACAAACACAAAGACACGTTTCAAGTCGGTTTTGCTTTTTCAATTTCCGCGTCCATTGGAAATTAGTAATACAGATACTATCAAGAAGGTACTATCTTACAACTATAAGATACTATCTTACTATAGAATACTACAAGATACTTTCAATAAATGTTCTTAATGCAGTTGTATTTGAAGTTAATATTTCTGAAGATTCAAGAGTTCCTCCTTTCTTGCGTCCACTAAATTAGTTGTGAAAGTAAGAGTACTCGCGAGAGCCGCTTTAATCAATCCGCAAAGACATCTGGACGTCCTGTAATTAACCAGCAGCCTACGTTTGACAAATTCATCCACTCCTCCTCTCAATTACTCCGAACGACCATCTCTTTAACACACGCTCTTCGTTTCTTGATCTAAACCTCCATTAAATCTCACGCAAATGAAAAACTGCTCAGATGGTGAAGGCGTCTTCCGAGAATGAGTGGGTTTCCTTTAGCGAAAAATGGAAGCGCAAAAGGGAATTAATATTTTTCTTTAATTTCCTCGTCTATTACGAGCAAATAGCTCAACACTTTCAGAAGATGTTCATCGTTCCGCTCTCCAGAATTAACTCATTTAGGTGAAAAGGGGAAAGCCGTTCGTAAGGCATTTTAGCGATTGATCACGACTTGGAAATGTATCTGAGGAGGGTTTGACGGCGTAGTAAAAGATAGGATAGTAAGAAAAATAAGATTGAGGGATTTACTGATGTTTTCGGATATTCGATAACTATGGTCATTAGTAGAGATCGGATTTTTATGTAATTACATATTTTTTGTCTTTCTACTCACCGCTCTAAAAAATTTAATCTAGGCAAATTGGTGCCGTTCTAACACAATAACCATTTTTTTGTTACATATTTCTACATATTTGGTACTATATTACATATTTTGCTATTTTCACAAAATATTTTTTATTCTATCAATTTTCTTACATATTTTTTTCGAAAGGAAGTATTTTCAAAAAATTCAGCAATTTTTTCTGTATTATTACTGCGTACTCTACTACGTGAAGACGCGGTCGGATATTCTCACAGTCCGGCGCTCCTGCTTCAGTTATCTAAGTGGCGGAAAGTGCACGTCAGCGACAGATCATTTTCACCTTTAAGTGTGAAAAGTGTTATTGACGCCGCGTTTGGTGACCTTTAACTTTAATATCCACGAAACTTGGCAATCGCCGTCATGTAACACTTCGAAGAGAATATTTCATGCTGCAGTAATAGTTTGCTGGTCCTAAATATCGTCATTGTGTACGATGGCTTCTATTGTGTCTGGTCTGGCTGCTAAACAATATTCCTGAATAACAATTTATGAAGGTTATGAAGGTTGATGAGGAAAGTTGTATGGTGCAAGTGTGCATCAACTTAAGCTTTCCAAAAGAAATTTAAAACGCTTTCATTGTTTTTAAAATTTGTATAGGAAACTTTATAAAAGTAAGTTCGTATTATGTAAAAAAGTTCTATTATTAGAAAATTTTAATATCACATATTATATCCGATTTTACATATTTATTACATATTCTTACTGTTTTCATTACATATTTGTGCATATTTTGACATTTCATACTACGTATTTTTCCGGTCTCTAATCATTAGTATCGTCAGTGTAGGGTATTTTAGCGATTGGTCACGACTCGAAAATGCAACTGAGGAGGGTTTGATGGTGAGGTTAAAGATGGGATAGTAAGAAAAAAAATATTGACGGATTGATTGATGTTTTCGGACATTTAATAACTATGGTAATCGTAACTATGGTCATTAGTGTAGAGAATGTTTTAGAAGGTGACGGTGATATGCGCCCTCTGGGTGGTGAGATCCGTCGGTAAACTACACGTATATTTATGAGGGATTTCTCCCTCGAGGTAGCCCACTGGGGAGTCAGCGGCGGGCCGCCCCAGCCAGAACACAATCTACGTCCCGACTGGTCTGACATGTGTAGTAATATGTAAGCCCTGAGTATGTGTGAGTAACGGGGGTGTAAGTTCGTAGTAAGATAAGTAAGGGGGTAAGGTAAGTAAGTGTAAGGGAGAAAGGAACAGGAGGGATAGATCGCGTGCTGTTCGTGGCCCATTTTTTAAGATACTGTTCCGGAATTCATCTGGTCGGAGAAACTGCGTAAAGCTACCGTTCAGAATAGCCGCTCGTTGTACGAAGTAGGGTCAAAAAGTACCCGGAATTGGTTATTAAAAATTTATTAAAAATATTTATAACATTCTTACATTATTTCCCTTCAAAATACTCTCCTCCTGCATCTACACATTTATTCCACCGTTCATATAATTGTTGGAAACACTCTTGAAAAACGAAGAGAGAATAAACTTGTGTACTGAATTAAAGAAGAACGTGCCAGAATCTTTTAATGTTGTCTAATTGTGCGTCTTGATTACGGTAATTTGAATGATGGAATTAGATAATTGCATCAATTTTCATTGAAACATTCTTGTTAAACTGTCTTCATAGCGCCAAGACCTTTTTGTTGGAAAAAGAACCAAAGTCTTTTCACATTTGTGGGTGATTTATGTCAGATTTTTTGAGAAACAGAATTTCCGAGAAAGATCGAGGGATCTTTACTGGAGCAGCATCCGAACAACAACGCTGGATTTTGGTTGCTCGTTTGCTGCATGTATGAAGCAATAGTCGTCACTTCCGTAAAACAGCTGAAATAGAGATAAAAAAAATAAGACGCAAGCGATAAAGGCGATTAAAATTTGTGATCAATACAATATCAAACTCGTCGTCTAAAAACGCCATCTGTAATGTACTTTCAACGTTCAGACCAAAAGAACATTTAAAAAAATTGTTTTATTTTTTATTAATCTGCTAGAAGTACAGTTTTCTAACGGTTGAATAAGTTTGTTCTCAATTGAACAATACCGGTAAAAAACAGCTATCTATTATTTATTTGTTTGATTCTATTTTTTGTGTTTTATCTAGTGGTATAAATTATCAAGACGAAACATTTTTCCATGCCATTGTTAATTTTTTAGGTATTTACTTCATCATACATTTGAGTTTTACCTTACAAGAAAGTAAGTACAATTATTGGAAGACAAAATATAAAATTAATTACCAATGAATAATAAAGAATAAGTGGGATCCAATGACAAAAACTATTATTCCGAAATGTCTAACAAATAAAAATTATTATTTAATTCACAAGAATTCTAGAAATAATGAGAAATATTGTGTTTGTCCTGAAATTTTACATGCGATCATTTGATTGCAAAATACAATGATAAACATGAAGTAGGAAACTCGTTCGGAATAGCAACTCAAAGGTTATTGAGCATTACTTTACGTAGTTCAAAATAATGACTTCTGTCTTCCGCAGGATGTAGACTTGGAAAGAAGACGTTAACGGTCGAGCAATGGTCCGCTCCTCACAACAACATCCAACCTTTGCCACAATTACATTCCAACCAAAAACTAGCACACCCAGAAACGAAAAAAGGAGTTGGCGTGCAACATTTATACTTCCGTTAAAACACGAAGTCCCCTCAAGGTCAGGGGAAAAGAGAAATAGGGGTCAGGGGAAAAGTGCATGCTATGGTGCACTGTAATCCTTCATTTCAAATTACATGGTACACTTCTCATGGAATTTCATGATTACTCTTGACACGTATTAGTATACAAATCTTGTATTTATTTACATTAAATATTTCTATTCAGTAAATTGTAAATTCAGTTCCTCTAACGATCTTTTAAGAAGACGTTGTCCATCGCTTTCGTCTGCATTTGGCAATCTTTCAGTACGACCTTTCTCCTCGCAGATCACGGGCAAAATGGACAAGAATTTGTTCCTTCATCCTAATTTGTGAGAGCTTGAAGAAGAAATTTGTGATTGGCCGTTGCGTTGGAGTAAACAATTTCTGAAGCTGTGAGAATTACCTGCGCCGTCTAGCGGTCGATGCGAATACTCTTTGTCATAGGTACAGCGCTCCACAGCGACAAGAAGTTAAGTTCCAAATATTCTAACTTTTAAACGCGATATAGCGGTTACAGCAGGAGGGTCAAGCTACGTCGTGCGAGCGAAAATCTTAAAGCTCTCTTAAGAGTTTCAGTGTGAATAAGAGGAAATACACGAAAGCGATACAAAAAGGATAAAGAAGCAACAATTTTACAAAGTTTCAAATTCATTTCTTAATCTTGTAATTCTGCTGACTGTTTAATACTATCATTTTCTTATTTTGTGGAAAACAATAGCATCTTCTTTTAAGGTCAACTTAGCAAACTAAGTTTATTTTCAACAATGTAGAGAATCGTCCCTTACTGACTACTATAGCAGCGGGAGGAAAACCTCGTGAAAGACGCATTCACGAGCGCACAAAAGTCCTTTCTGCCCCTACTCTTCCTCTGCTACTCAAGTGCCGTCGATGAGAAAGGAAGCCGACAGGCGATCGCATGCTAGGCCCCTGGGAATGGTCGGCCGAGGAAAGAGCCGAAGCGCTCGCCGCGGCCTACGGAAGAACTTCAAAAGCGACCGGATCTTCTCAAGGGAAGACGCTAGAAAAAAAGTCCAGAAACAGCCGCCGCTAGGTTTACGTGCACGATTCAGAACAACCTTACTCCTAATGCAGGATGTAAAGCGGTAACAATGTAGAGAATTCGTTTCTTAACTTTGAAGATTAGTTATAAACATAGAAAATTCATTATATTGTTTTTTTGATTTCTTTATTTATTTCAGTTTAGTGGTTCTTCAACTGCTGAGATCATTGAGGTCCAGTGCAGGGTGTAAATCTATTGATTAGATGTTAGCGATAATGGTGAGGTGAATGTTACTGGAGAAATAGATAAATGATGGAATAAGAGGCAGAAGAAATCCGCGAAAACCTTATACAAAATATAATTGTACCGCAAAACTCATTAACTAAAAAAGATTGAATTTTGCACAGATATTCTACATAAAATTAAAATAGTGGGAATGCGTGGCA
This sequence comes from Teleogryllus occipitalis, assembly GCA_011170035.1. NCBI lineage: Eukaryota > Metazoa > Arthropoda > Insecta > Orthoptera > Gryllidae > Teleogryllus > Teleogryllus occipitalis. Next base: position 192,627 of record BLKR01001145.1, on the reverse strand, counting down.
AAATTTTCCTTCTCTTTTTGTTGTTACTGAAAAACCTCTCAAATGGAGAAAATGTATGACCTCATTTCCATGCGGTATATAATATTGAATGATAAATTGAATTCAGTTAGAAATTTCTGGAATTACAGACCCAGTACAGGTTTGGAAAATCTTTGAACTATAGTAATTTTCAAACTTTCCAATGTTTAAAAAACATCATAACTACCATTTGTAGAAATACACTTGCAAATGAAACAATGAGTAGTGGAGTGAAGAAAACAAAGAGAAATGTTGAATCACAAAGCGTATAGTTACGATATTTTATGTAATCAATGTGTGTGTGTGCTAATTCTTTATCATATTTAAAAGTAATAAATCATTCATTTACCACATTGAGAATAACTTAAATTAATTTTATTTTTTCATTTAAAATGTCATCCAAATTAGCCAGTTCTCGAACTTCCCAGGTTTTTAGAGCTGACCAAAGAGTTCTTCTAGTCTCTCTGCGAGAAGAATCAATGTTTACGTAGCAGCCGAAGAAAAATAGCTGCTGGTCACATTGCTTGGCACCCATCACCAGTAAATTAATTAATTTGACAGCTACAATAATTCGTTTCAAGTAACATCATGTACCACACGTGCCTTACATATTATGGCACTCAGGGTGAGTTATATGAAAAATATCTGCAAGCGTGGGAAGCATGTAACTAACGGTTACAAAATCATATATACTAGCAGCCTTTGAAAATCCTTTCTTCTCATCCACACTCTTTATATTGAATTGTAGTCAAAAGCATAGTGCACTGAACACAGACCAAACTGTAGAACATGTAACTGGATTATGATGGTGCTGATGAAATTGATGATGCCAATGATGAGTGCCGTACCCGGTGCGAAAGCGTTGGCGAGAAACGCATATCTCTCTCAGGGCGCCCCTCCCCTGAGCACAGGTTTACTGTAGTGGTCATGAGCCACTTCGGCTATTGGCTTTCACTGCATGAATGTACGAGATTATGTAGGGCAAAAATGTTAGATTAATGATTATGATTGGAAGGGTGGTTAAAGTGGGTTATTATATATACATTTTGTAAATTACGAATCATTGTTTAACTCATTTGTTTCTCCAAATTCTACTCTTACTGCTAGTGAGATGCTCCACGAGGTATTTATTGCGAATCATAAAGTATGTAAGAAACAAATGGAGACTCATTTCGTGCGCCACCAGTTAGTTAATGACTATTGCCAGAGTGGTTGAATTGTTTGTTTGTTAGTGATTCCGGGCGCGTCAACTACTATGGTCATCAGTCCCTTAAGTGGTCTTTCGACGGTGGTCTTTCCCCGCTGGATGGCCAGATCCGGCGCCGACCTACCGTCGGCTAACGGGGTTTTCTAACTAGGTATCTCTCACCAGCGGGGCACCGCCCCAGCCGGCACAAGTTCTAAGTCCTCGACCGGTTTCCCGGCATGTGTGGTAGTGTAGTGCATGTTAGTGTAAGTGTGTCTGTAAGGGGTGAGGGTAGGACAAGGAAGAGGAAGGAAAGGTCGCGCGCGGTCCGTGGCCTGTTTGTTAGGGTGCTGCTCCGGCATTCACCTCGTGTTGATCGGAGAAACCACGGGAAACTACCGATTAGAGCAACCGGCGGCAAGAATTCTTCTCCAGACAGCAACTGAATTCGACCTGGCTGAAAAGCTAGGGTCAAAAATCCTGCCGCGCCCTCGGGTCTCAAACCTAGGACCTCCCGGTCAGAGGCGATGCAGAGACATCAATTGATACACTCAGCCAGCGCTCCCAATAGAGTGGTTGAAGTGGTAACTTGTAAGCTCTTGTTCCAGGAAATCTTTCGCAACACCCTGCCATTCCCACATTCGCGAAGACCGCACGCGGCCAATTGGAGAGCAGATTGATCGCGTTTGACGGTGTCTGCGATTGATGAATCCCAAGCGCTCTAGAGATCAAACAGATACTAATCAGCAAGACCGCCCAAGCGCGACTAACCCCCATGCACCCTGATTTCCTAATCTGCGTTGCACGCGTCGCATTTGCATAGAATATACGTCACTTTACACTTTCTCGTGTACAACTACATAGTGTAGAGAAATGTTAGTAATGCAACTGCAAAATCTCCCGCATCCCGACAGAAAAATGCATTCTGCTGGCTCGTGATCAGAGAGAAAATGTAGATTTTTTCCTAGACGTAGTAGTTTACTTACGTAAATATATAGCGGGGTCAGAATATTTGCTTTTTTAATCGAAAATTAATGTTCGTCCGGCCGTGTGTCTATAGGATTTTTATCAACTTAATATTCCCCAATCGATATCGTTGTTGTCATGACCTTTTAAATTTGAAACCGATATTTTAATTTTTGTGAGTGCTTTTCAAGAAGCCCCAACGACATTTCAAATTTTCTCAACGTTTGAAGTTTGATTGGTAAAGATTTTTGTTATTTATAAGTAGGGGTTTACTAAATTCAGGTGTCATCGATGGGCCATTTATCTGTGATTTATTCTTAAAGTAGAATGTTTTGATCTTTTTTATTTATAAATTTTCTAAGGGCATCTTGATCGTATTATTGCACATTTTACTCATTACCTTGTCGATAGACTGTAACCGTACCTCCTATTCTCACCGTACCGATTACAAAAGTAGATCTGTCATTTGCCTACTTCGCGACGTGTGATTACACCGTCACGCATCCCTGGGAATATCTCAATTTACGGATAAACTTCCCTATTGGTAGTGGGTTCGTCTTTGTTAAACTACTGATCAATTAACAAGCCAACACAATTTTTCAGTTTTAAATGACAAATAACATATATTCTATTGAATGAAGATCACTGTACAAATGAAATTCACAGATCCTCCTATGTTCTCATTTTTCTAAAATCATGGTAGCTAATTCCCTACCTAAACTGCAGTTTTTCACTAAAGTAATAATAACTCGGATCCCTGTTTACAAGAAAACAAGCAATGGATACATATTTACACTTCACAAAGAATATCACACATGAGACACACAAATCATAGTACAAATATTCATCCTGTAAAAGAAAAATACATACACACAATACTCGAAATTCACTACTACCTTTTAAATCACTAATTACGTTACACTCAACAGTCACATTTGACCTTCGGCTTCTACATAGCCTTTCAACACAAAATTTTGTTTCATAACGTCTCTTAAATGATTTGAATCATTAAAATATGACTCTAAATAAATAATTCTGTACAAAAACAACTTCTATCATAAACATAAAGAATTACTTTAATCTGATTCTTGTTACGACTGTCGAAAAGAAATAAAACCACTGGCTAGCAAGACCAATGTTCTAAGAAACTTGCCCGATCAACGTCTGTTTTTGAGGGAAGCTCACATTACAACGTTTTGGTTAGTATAATGATAATCCTATCTCACAAGTTTTTTCCAGACTGAAATCTAATGAGTGTTCTTTCTGTGACTCACAACCGGCGAATTCCTCAAGTTGGTCCCGCGCTGTGTAGCTGGCCCGTCGCGCGACCCTCGCGCCTCAAGGTCGTCGTTCTTCTGCAAGGTCCCTGCGTTGCCTGTCGCACCGAAACTGAAGTATTCCGAACACCGTCTCCCAGTCGTTCGACGAAAATTCACCACAGCTTTCGCAGAGGCGATGGTCGCATCAGAATGCGAGTCCGAAACTCCAAGTTATGACTTCGTAATGGCAAAAGTCAAACTAGTTGTTGGATAATCCGTCTTTCTCATAACTCTCAAAATTCCATCATAGGATTTCCAAAGTGAAATTCCCAAAAATAAGAATAAAGAATATATATAAAGTATGAAATATATGAAAAATATGAAAGCTGTAACAAAGAAGAAACATGTCCTATGTTACAATAGTCCTCTTTTCTAGCAACAAGAATGCAGCAACGTGGTTTACAGATTCATTTCGATCTATTACCGCCGTCGTTCTTTCATTCATTGCATTCTTGTTTAATATTCATTTACTAATTCCATGTAATCTCACGATATTCACAGTACGTAAATCCATGAAAAGTGCTCAGTCAATTACCTTTTATTAAAGCTTTTGTGTTCCGCAATCTTCGCGTGTCCCTCGTCGACTATGTGGCGTACTCGTAGGCAACCGTTCTCCTTGACGTCTCGAACCAGAAAGAGAGCGAACTCTTTTGACGCAAGTTCACGCCACGTCCGTATTTCCACGAAAATTTCCTGATTGGCTACGGTCTGAGTGCGTTCAGAAATCCTTCTCTGACTTACGCCATCTCTTCGCCACTGTAGAAACTACGTGTAGGGCCTAATGTCGGGTATTATTGCTTCCATTTTCCGTTGGTTATAAATGTGACCGGCGACAAGCGGTTACAAGACAAACAAAATTATTTCTAAGTTGTTTTCACGGCACATTTACTTTGGAAACGGTCATATGTGAGCTACATATTTTCGTAAAACTCTCTCGCATTTTGTCAGCACAACGAAACGAATGAATTCTTTTTCCAATAACTAGAAAACAATTATTATTTTCAATTCTTCGACATTTTCACCACTCTTCAAAATGTAAGTCTGAAGTGTATGTGAAGAATCAAGTATCAAAGAGAACATCGTGGAACCCTTGTGATTGATTTGCAGTCATAACGAAGCCAATGTACAAGTGCTACATTGTAATTACAATGAAATATTTTGCCAAGCTTTTTCGATTATTTAAATTTTTCTTTAATTTCATGTCTTTACTTCTTTTTATGTTTGCATTTTGCATCATTTCGTTTGGCTGAATACGCACTTAGATAATTTAAATGTCATTTACTTTAACGTGAACATTTAACGCTTTTTTAGGCAGGAATCGTTTTCGAATCGAAACATTCAGCTGTATTTATATGCATAAGGACACTTCATGTAATTTCTATTTCGTAAACCCTTCTTCTTGGGCAAACATTTATCGGTAGCTCCTTGATTTTCCGTTCCGTTTTAACATTCTGCGCAGACGTGGACCCAAGTTCCATTTTCTTTTCCCTACGTGCTAAATGCCTTCGATATGAGGAAACGCGAGTCGATTTGCGGGGTCCGAGAGAGCGCCCCCATTCGGCGGTGGGAGGCTAAGACAAGGCAGCGGCGGCGTTCGGAGGGCGCGAGCAGCCGGGCGGAATGGGCGGAGCGAGTTATTGTCCAAGGGGAGGAAGACGAGAAGGATGTAAAGGGAGGAGGAAGAGGAGGACACGAGGACAGCCCTTAGTTGACGACGTGGGAATTCAATCACACTGGTACCGACGTGGAGTCCCGTGGACTCTTGAAATTTAGTTTCACATAATACAGTATTAAATAGTATTTCAAGTGAAGAGCATTGGAACTTACGATAAATAATGACTAAAAAATGTTAAACAGGATATATTTGTTAATAAATTATCTAATGAGGGAATATAATGTGATTAGGAGTGGTTGAGTAAAGTTACCTTTAATTTAACGACTTTATCTTTATCGTTAAAATTTATTGAACATCAATAAATATATTAATGAAAACTGCTTTAACTCAGGAACTGAAAATCAAGTAAACAAACGTTACTTCAGCAAATACTAAAATTCAGACATTACTTTCTTACGAAATCTTTCCTGCGTAAATCTCACCGAGCTTTTGTCCTTTTCATTATAGAATTTTGCATTCTCAGTTATTTCTTCTTCGAGTTCATCATTCTCAAGAAATTCCTCTCTATTATCTTTCTTTCTCAGATTCTAGATACGATTATCTGCTTGATGAATCACAGCCACATTCTGTTTGATGGTTCTAAGATTACTCTCACATTACTGTCCTTTTGCGCAATATTTTCTTCAAAATCATCGCCATTTAATATTCAGACGCTGTCTTAACGATCTAGTCGTGTTTTTTCTGTACATATCACTTTCTTTAGAGGTGCCACAGAACGAACAGCACTAACAGGCAAAGTGCGCGAGCACTCAATAAGAGTTACACTGATACTGACGTGGTGTCCCAAGATCTCCTGCAAGCCAGAAAAGGCTGATAATTTCTCTGAAATGCATTCCACAACAGTAAGCTCGCGAATTGTTTCTTAAAACTGTAGAAGGGAAAGGTACAAGAAGAATCGAGGTTTTAAATAAAGGGTAAATTTAGGTTTCAGAAATTTCCCGAAGTTGGAGGAGTCCCAGGGAATCCACGTCGGTAGTTGAGGGATAAGGTTGTGAAGAAGAGTAAAGAGTGTCGACGAAAAATGGGCTACGGAGAAGATAGACGATAAAGTGGACGAGGGAAACAGAAAGGAAAGTGTGAGGAAGAGTTGATGGAATACTTGAAGTATTAAAGGTGAGGAAAGAAATACTAAGAAAAAAGGATAGAGGAGGAAAGATTGAGGATTAAGAATAGGGCCAGGAATTAGGAGTTAGAAATAAGAATTAAAAGAGGACAAGGAAAAAGAAATGGAAACGAGGAATCAGAAAGAAAGGGAGAGGCAGAGAAGAAAGAGAATGTAGAGTAAGAGAAAGACAAGGAAGAGGAAGAGAAGGTAGAGGAAGAGAAGGTAGAGGAAGAGAAGGGAGAGAAAGAAAAAAAGAGAAATAAAGAGTGAGAGAAGGTAGAGGAAGAGAAAAGGAAAAATGGATAGGGAAAGAAGGGAAATAAAGAAGGAAAAAGAAAGATTTAAAGAAGAAGATAGAGGAAGAATGCGTAAGAGAAAGGAGGAGGAGAAAGAACAACAAAAAATAGAAAAGAGGTGAAAGAAGAAGACGACGAAGAACAGAAAAGGGGATAAGAAGGCGAGGGTATTGCATTCGAGGTCATCGATTGATGAGAGGTTAGGATAAGGGGGAACCTACTGCGCTTGGGATGGGAAGACTTGACGAGGGTCAACAGGCCAACCAAGTCGGCAGGTGGCGGAATTAGCTAAACCGATTTCGGGTGGAAGACAAGAGCTTTCGTAGCCGCAGTTCGTGAGCAAATGGCTCTCTGAGAAACGCTACGCGGTACACAATAGTGCCCACATCTCACCCGCCACTCCCATGCCTTATTAACGTCAAGCGCATCACGAATAACACATTTGCGAAGAGCGCGGCGAATAAGAGATCCCAGGGTTGAGATTCTGACGAGACGGGACGGCTGCAGATAACGAGGGCGGCAAACGTGCTAAAGGGGCAAGCACTATCAGGTGACCGAGCCGTGGACGGAAGGGAGTGCGTAGAGAGAGAAGTCGCAGGGACGGGGCAGGATAGAGGATATTCGAAGGGCTCCGGTGAAGACGAAGGCCATTGCAGAGAGCGCCAGTAGCGGGTCTCACAAGCCCAAGCAACATCACAGAGATCGCCCGATCAGGGAGGACGCCGGCGCGGCGTGGGGGTGGGCGGAACGAGGAAGGGGCGCGAAGGGTATTGGATTTCGTGGATTTCGGAGGCGGCCGGAGGCGCTCCCGGGGTGGCAGCGGGGGCGAGGTGAGGCGACGCTGGCGATGGAGGTTGCAGCCGCAGTGGGGAAGGTGGTGAGGGCGGGAGTGAATGGGGGCGGCTGTCGTGATGGTCACTTGGTGGTGGGGGCGCCGGTGGCGATGGCGGTAGCAGTGGCAGGGAGGATGGCGGATGGGTTTGGTGCAAGGGAGGATGGCGGTGAGTTTGGTGACAGTGGCAGGAAGGAGGGTGGTGGGGTAGAAAGTAGTGGTAGTGATGGAGGCAGGGTGTAGGTGGCGAGGAGGCGGTTGGGGCAGTAATGTTAGTAGCGACGGCGTGGAGGGGATTGGGGTGAGGGAGGCGGTTGAGAAAGTGGAGGTAATGTTAGTAGCGACGGCAGGGAGAATGGCAGATGCAAGGGTGGCAGTGCTGCCGCTAGTGGTGACGGAGTGTTTGCTATCAGTGGGAGCGGGGAGGATGGTGAGGGTAAAGGTCGCAAATGATGATGGTGACAGCGGCGGCGAGGAGTTAGGGCTGAGGGAGGTAATGTTGGTAGTAAAGCCAGGGAGGGTGGCGAGGGCGAGGATAGCAGTGAGGTGGTGTTGGCGTTGGTAGCAGCAGCGGCAGGGAGGGAGTGAAGCAAGGCGAGTGTGACGGTGGAGTTGTGGGAGAGGCATCCGGGAGTGTGACGGCAAAGATGGCGATGGCGATGGTGATGGTGGCAGCGGCGAGGGTGTCGAGGCGAGGGAGGCGGAGAGGGTGTCGGAAGCGATGGAGGCGGTGGGGGCGGGGGAGGTAACGTGGGCGTAGAGACGGCAGGAAGGGTGGCGTAGGCGCGAGTGGCAAAGCGAAGGTAGCGGCGCGAGGGGTTTCGAAGTGAGGCGTGACGAAAGAGATCGACAGTTGGGGAGGGAGGCGGGGAGGGCAGTGAGGGCGCCGACGGGGGCCGATTGTTGGGGTGGGGGCGGCGGGGGTTGGCAACGCGTGCATCGAAATCGCGATGCCAGGGGCTTCTCCTTGGGGGCGTGGCTGGAAGGGGCCTCCCGGACGCAATAAGTCACGCTACGTCGGTTTTGGGCGGCGGCGGTGGCTGCAGCGGACGGAGGCGTGCGGTGAACCTTATGCAGAGGAACTCGGGGTAGAGTCCACGTCCGCCACATGATGGAGACACGACCGCAACGTTACAAAACACGACTCGACAAAGACACTTCCAGTTTAACTATACGCATGTATGTATTTGGCATTTTAGGGACGGATTAATCCGTCTTTTGCCAGCTATAGTTCTCATGCTGGTCTGTTTTTATTTATTATCCACGACTAGGGAAAGGGAGATATGTGGTAAGCAAGACGTATTTTCTTTGCCACATCTAACGTATATTGTCTGAATGAGATTTTCCTTCGTCACACAGCTGTAGAAACTGAGACGATTGTAATAGAAAACTGCAGTTCTATTTTTTCCAGACCGGGATTTGAACCCGGGCTCGTACAACGGAAAGCTAGCACGCTGACCCTGAGCCAACCGAGAGGCCAGTTTAATTTTATTGTGAAGAAAAAGTAACTTAAAACATTACAAAAGGATCATATTAGTTAATTTATTATTGCAAAAATTAATTAAATAATTTCTGCAGTAAACCTAAGTTGTCGGCCAAATTATCTAACATCATCATTTAAAATAGTACATGACAATAATAGTTCATTATGAAACGATGATGTAATAACGTTACGAGCGAGGAACGAGGGAGTTTCGTAAACTTCACACGAGTGTATTGTGACATACCAATATGGAGACATGTTTTATTACAGAATATTTGTCGTAAATGGACGAAATGGTCAGGGCAAATAATAAGCAATATGGCGCCTTAATAACGACGTCGTGGTTGTTGTCAGGATAAACAAACATTCATCTGACTGTGGAGGTGACGGAGTGAGTAGGAGGAAATATAAGAGATTGGTGGATTGGTTGAAGAAGCATCGACTGGTTATTAAAACGGAAGTTTGGGCATTTTTTCGAAAGGCGAGGCATTGTGGGTTTTAAAGAGACGATAAAATGTATTCTGTCGCATGTCGTGACGGTGAGCAGTTCGCTCGCGAATAGATTAATTTGTGCATGTTAGGACTTGGAAAAATTTCGGGGGTCTACAGTACGTATTCAGACTTTGAAATATTTTCGTGTGGTAGAGCAAGAATCGGACTTGAGGGTCATATTCGGACTCTGAATATTTTCGTGGTAGAACCAGATGTGAACTTGTGATACTTTCTAAGCATTGTGGAACGTGTCTAATTATGAATATTTTGCTGGGCATCAAAATAAGACTTGACAATTTTTCGCGAGTGAACTCTAATCATTCTTGAACTTACAAATGTATATGGTTCACGAACGATACGGGACTTCGCATATTTTCTTGCTATAAACGGAAGATAGAACTGAGAAATTTTTTTGCTGTGTAATCATAAAAGCACTGGATATTTATACGGAGGAACGGGCATCGGACATAATATAGTGGAGCTAGAACAAATATTTGAGTGGTGCGAAACGGTGAATCGGCAGTGTTCGTATTTAAAGAAGAGAGGATTCGTGGTAATTGGACTTCGGGACTTCGGAGCCTCAAGAAAGAAGGGAAGGCGTTTCTTCGAGGTAGCATCAATGAAGAGCACGCGAAGACCAGAATCGCCGTATAAGGTTCGAATCAGGTCATGATTAAAGAAAGTTTTTCATTGTAAATTTTTACATTTTAATTTGCTGCATTTTGATAGGAAATAAACATTAAGTTTCTCTTTGAAAGAAAGATAAATTATTTTCATTGGCCAATTCAAACTAATAAGTAGCTAGATCAAATAATCTCTGTTTTCAGATTCCTCGCCATTCTGTATAGATGGCAGATCGGGTAATCGGCTATTAATAAGATAATAGCGATTATTTCTGACGTGACCCATCGACCCAGTTAGCGGGATAATATTCAGTTTTTATCAGAGTAATAATAGTTAAAATATTATCGTAACCTTTTTCCTGGCGCCCATATTATTAGAAATTCGGAAACAGGTTACGACGAATCGCCTAATAAATGTAGCAGTTAGGGGTATGTTTCAGTATTAATACCCATTACATCAAGTTTCATTTTTTTCTACGACTTTTATAAGTTAAACATTTACATTCAATCGTTTCGTGGCGGTTGACATGCAGTATACAGCCAAGGCCACCTAGCAGACAGCTCCCTAACCCTACCCTCGCATGCTGCCTCAGGCGGCTGTGGTTACCAATCCACCTGCGAGGGAGTACTGCGCTAGTCAAATAGCATCAAAGTGATCTAATTTATTTTAAATAATATTCCACGAAAAAAATACTAATAATAAAATTAATAAAAACTGACCAGCATAATATAATATCAAATGTACTTTTAATGAACACATCCGAATCAAACATTTGCTTGAATGATTCTCAATGATTAATTGTCAATATTTGGTTTGTAAACTTCTCTGTGATTGGTCAAGAACCTTTATCATAATGAAATCTGTATCGTAATGAGTATCATTATGCAACTAATTGCAGCCAACAAATGACAGCACTATATAATGGGAGTAGAAAGAAGTATTTTTATCTACATTGCAATATGGAATAAATATTACTTACATCCGCGCGTGTCCCGGCTCGTTCCACCCATCATTCCTTCTACTCAGCTCTTTGATCGCCCCCCTCAACTTGACGACGCCAGGCTCTCTCAGCAATTATTTTCAAACTTAAATTTCAGATACTCAGAGCATTGGAGTAAAAGCATCAACTGTGGCCACATTTAAGACCATTTTCGTTTCTCTCAAAACTGTTGGGCTTCAGTACTAAATTGTTTCTGTAACAGGAGGTTAGCACACCCCTTTCTAATTCTGCGTAAATAGCTACTTCTTAATTCATTCTATTTTCTGTTGGTTTGTGATTGATGACACCGCTTATGATTTAGTAGTTGTAACTTAAAAATTACAAAATTTGGGTGGTCACATGCTCAACTGTAGTAATGGGCAACGAGTATTCTGCAGCCTGAAAGGTTTTGAGACCGAACAAGTCCCAATATTACGGTTCATGTAACACTTTTACAATGCCATTATTAAGATGTGTTCAGCTTTTTATTTAAATCGCCGCTAGAAGAGTGTATAAACTTACTTTTTCGTGAAACTAGTCATTTTTAAACGATTATAAAAAGTTAATGAATTTATGAAAAACACGAAATTGATAATTATGTATTATATTTGCGAATGTTTCATGCATGTGGTCAGCAGCCCCATATTGTGATCATTCGAATGTTCAACAAACGAATTTCGCACCGCCGCTGCAGCTATGAGGACACCAGTTTATTCCATGAGGGGTATATCGGAGGTAGGGAGAGGGGTTCTCCCCAACCGTCCGTTGAGACGTCACTAGACAGGAAAACGAGAGAAAAACGTTCTTGTTGTATTGGAGCCGGCGTACAAGGAGGTTATCTTAAGAAAATAAGGTATTAGTACGCTACGTTTTGTTAGTACAGGATAGATTGTGATCAGTGCTTCGGTTGATAGAATGCATTGTGTTAGAAAATACAGTTTATGTTAAATAGTATCATAAACATTCAATAGACTCGTTTAAAAGAAGACAGATTGCAAGAAGTTTTGTAAATAGAGGTTAACATTTACAATCTGTTTCCGCTTGTGCAATGGCACGTTGAACATGTGGTCTGTAATAGTGTGTGTAACAAATCACAGTTCCTTCTGAACAAAACGAGAGTATTAAAGAATGTTATTGTATTTACTATGTGACTATTAAGTATTGCAAATTAGGCATTGAGTAAAATTCAGAATATTATGGAATGAAACATTCATATTTATGCTTCATCTTAACTTGTATAATTCCCTTAAAGAGTACAAGACTAGATCATTTATCCCATTATAGTGATTATGTAAAGGTTTAATATGACAAAAGAGTCATAATGGGCTACATTTCTATATGTATTTCAGCCTAACATTTAAACACTTGTAAATTTTCAAGAATGTGTTCATGTTGATCTCAGAAGAGATTACATGTGTTTGTCATGTGAAGTGTATTTTCTGATTTAAAAGTCTTTGTGTTGTTAACATTGAAACAGAACAGTATTCTGAAGAGGCATTCACTTCTTCCATTTAGATCTTCAAGGTGGGATGTATTTTAAGAGTCATTTTAGAAAAATAACCTGCAATTAATTCTGCACCTAAAGAAAATAATAATTCAGTTAGTGTTTTTTTCTTATACACCAGTTTGTTAGAGCAAGTAGGAAAGTGATAATATTGAGTGAATATTATTTTACTATCATATCATTCTTTACTTTCTTTTGATATCTGATTAGTGCTAGTGTTCAATTCTTGCTTTAGTCATAAAGATGGACAAATGATTGTCTTCAGAAGCAAACAAAGCTTTGTTTAAAATTGAGTGAAACTTGTTTGTGTTGTTTTGGGGATATGTGTTTTTTTATGGAGTAATGTTTTTTATCATTGTTTGTGGATTGACATTCTGTATTTTGGTAAATGTTAAAGAAAACGTCCAATTATAAATGTTCTGTGACTATGACTTTGTTTGTTTTTTCTTCAAAATATTCATTGATAAACAGCCCCGAATCCATGAATATTTAATAGACAACCTGAGGAGCGGTTACAGTATACTATTTAATGTCGTTAAAAATCTCATATCTCTTCGTAAAGTTTATTTGCTAAGAGTCTTTACCGCAACCAAATGCACAAGAGATTTTAATATATTTTTGAGAGGGAGTACTACCATCTAATAATGAAACAAACTTGGCTCACACCCTGCAATTTTCATTGGTTTTTTAAGAACTCTATTGTTCAAACATCATCAGATCTTTGAATTTGCCAGCTCTTAATATTCGGCATTTTTTTCTTCGTCTTTTTAGGTGCATTAAGCGCTTTTTCACAGTACTACGTATCTTCTTATAATTTTTTTTTCATTTTTTTTCATTCCTAGTTAAATTTTATATATACGCAGTTACTCTGTCGCAACCAAAAAGAATGAAGTTCCAAAACCTGTGTTCATTATTGTAAACCTAAAAAATGTAATAAAATATACACACCCTAAATGAAATAAGCCACGGATAAACGTATACAGTGTGAAGAAGAATGCAAGTTAATACCTGCAGATTTTTCATTATTGTCTAGTGTTTCCTTCTATTTAATCGAGCTAATGAATAAAGCATTTATCTTTGGAAGTTAAGAATCATAAACAAACATTAATAAAGGTTTTAAAATATATTTTCATATTTTGTTTGTATAAAAAGACTTGCCATTGCCCCGTGTTTAAATCCATTAAATAATTTCTTTATCTCTTTGGCACAAATGCAATAATAAAACATGTATAGTGATGTACTGAATTTTTGTTTACAGGTGACAGTTTGTCATTCATCTCAATGAAAATTACAGTTTAGAGAGCAAAACGCATTTGTTTTCAGCCATTTCAATGTATGCTATGGATTTTATTTTTTTGGAATCCCTCATCTGTAGTACTATTTTAGTTTTATGTTCGTGTTTTGACAACTGAATATCCTCCGGACAGGTAAGTGTAACACGGTCCATATAGTTTTATTATTTTGAACTCCACTCTCTGAAATTGTAGAGGATACTCACGGGACTATAAAATGGACATAACAGTAGGAAGCAAAAGTTTTGTACAGTCGTATTTTAAATACTGCACGACAACATTCGAGGTTGTGATAAAATGTAAATCCTAACCTTCGTCTAAGGTTAAATTAATGAATAGGAAATTCTCATTTAATACTGGAACGTATAGAGATAGAATGTTCTATATGTTTTACACAAATTGCAAATAAATGTTAATATATTTGATTCTACCTTAGTTTGTATTACATTTTAAAATACAGAACTTAGACAGATTATAATGTGAATTAAAGCCATTCAAATACTTAATTCAATAAATATAGACATGAAAAAACACATTTTTAGTGTACTTTGCTTAATTAAATCCTCTACCAATTTCCTTCTTAATCAGATCTCAAATTTACTGAGACACAAAATTATGGACAATGAAAACGAATGTGAACAGATTTCAAGAGTGGAACAATCTAGGTATTTTAAAAGTGATAACAAAAAATTCAATTATTTTTGCATATGTACCTATGAGGAGATACCAATAACCTAAAATTTAATGGACTGAATATGATATGATATGATATGGAGTTCCAAAATACATTTAAAAAATTTTATAGGTACACTCAAATGACTTGACTCTCGCAGCAGACACTTGCTTGGTGTTGTCCTTACATGAGTTTTCAGAAGTGCCCGCAGAAGTATCTCGTCACGCGATCTTTGTTCTGATCGCCATCGAACCATTATGATTGCTAAATGTTCAGATGGAAATTTAAATGCTACAAGACAAGGATTTTGTATTCGTTATTTTCAACATTAGTCAATAAAGCGCCAAAAATATCACTGACGTAACTACAAAATAGTAGTCAACTGGACGACGAGTGTTAAAATGGCCTATACCGGAAATCGGCACGCGCAGAAAATAAAGCGTCTTTCACTGGCTACTCTCACAATGAAGGTACACAGAGTTTCAAAAACGGGGAGTGAGTGTAAGAGAGTGGGGGAAGCCTACAGCACTAGTTGGGTCGTCTGACAGATGACGCATTTGTAATTTTTAATGACTCGTTAAGGATAGAGCAGATGAAAAAGTGAGTCTCATGAAATTTCATTTATGGCTACAATTTTGCTGTTGAATAGGATAACAGAAACAGATTTAGGCGCAATTTTGTGGCCAAAATTAAAATAGTTCATGGATTACGTTTAAATCATGTACACATGGAAACCATTACTTCTACTTACTGTTCATTAATTATAAACTTGGGGCGATGCGTGTAAGTAAAAGCAGAATTTTGCGGGAAGCACATAAATAAAACAGTGCAGTGCAACAAAACACAGGAGAATACGAAACTCTGGCTGCTCTCCTGCGTATTGTATGATTCGGAGAATATTTTCTTTCAAGTTTCCATTAATTTGTACTGAAACATAATGTACAAAATACGCACTACAAAACTGTTCTTTGCTTATTTATTGACAGAGTTTCAGTCTCTGTTCTTATCTTTGCAAACATTTCTTGCATTCACCAAAGACTCAATTTACGCACTAGTTACGTAAATAATTTAGATTTTTAGATTTATTATTACTAATTTTGCAAATAAGTTTGAGAACTTGATGGCAGAACACACTTACTTAACGTGACAGAACTTAACAACTTCACAGAATTTACAATCATTACAAAATAACATGAACATTTCCCCATGCAATCAATCATAGCAGTCCACCTCACAACACTTCAATTCACCGTACAGCGGATCACTGAGCTGTTATGTCTTTCTTATACACTTGTTTCCCTCAACTTCACAACGCAATAATTAATTATGCTTTCTTCCTCTCTCAAGTTCTACGGTCAGGTGGTATATCGACTTCAAGAAAATGTGTTCTAGAAACTGATGCATTAATTCATGTAGCTTCGAAGGCCACGTATGACATGGGTGTTTTCAATGTGAGAGCCTGGCATATTGATCTTCTCACAGCCACGAATCCCCAGCAACCATTCGTCATCCATAATATGTCCCCACTCGCTGTTTAAGAGCCAAAATGGGCCTACGGGTTACTACAGGCAGCAGGCTCTTGGGAAGAAATATCACCCATCCCGCCAAGGACTAGGAAGGAGTTATGGGCCGGGAAGGTGTACGAGATTAAAGGCACAGTCGGGATGGGAGTCTCTCGGGTCGAGAAGTTATATATAGGCTTGAACCATAGTGTCCGACATCTCCTTTTGGCGCATACTACCGATATGATATATGTGAGGCACTGTCGTTTTAAATGTCTTTTAAAATGGTTTTGCTAATATAAAAATCCAAGATTTGAAAGACTGTTTATGATAAAACTAGCTTTAAAAAGCATTTTTGTTTAAAAATAACTCAATAAACAACACTTATAAAATACACAATAAGAGTGAGTAACAATTGTTTTCCTTAATGGTTTTTAAACAATCGTATTTTGGCTTTCAAATTTTCAACATTACTAAATAATTATAGAATAGAAGTGGATAAAAATGTTTGTATTATACAGTAGGCAACATTGAGCCAAGCTTTTGTGTAGTAAATTCTGGATATTTCTCTTTTTACAAATATTTGCTTTGAATATTTTCGTATAAATCCACATTATATGCATTTGAATAGTAATTTTATAAAAAATAAAATTTCTCACTGAAATAAAAGTAAATCTAATCGACACATTACATCTCAAAATTTTATAGGTTACAAGAGTCAAAAATAATTTTTGTAGCAAACACATTGTAATTATTATTATTATTATTATTATTATTATTATTATTATTATTATTATTATTATTATTATTATTATTATTATTATTATTATTATCATAAATGTGTTTTGAAGTAATAAATTCCCCCGACATTATCCCTATAAAATACTAATAGTGTTTGGTCCGACATCGAGCTTCACATGCGGTAAGTGAACACGACATATACACGACACAAGAAACACGAAATAGGAACTTATGGTTTAATAGTCAAGCGACGAGCCGGGGAAGGGTGAAATTGAGGATAAGCTTAACACTTAGACCTCTTCGTAGACACTAGAATAAAAGGAATAAAGTCCTGGTGGTCCAAAATCAGTGTTGACACCACCGATTGACGAAATATATTCGATCCCTTGGAAATGACAGGAATAAAACCAATAAATAACGCATTCTTTTAAAAAAGCCAAAATGGCTTCCGCCCTGCCGTCAACAAAGCTGGAGTGATGGAAGTCCTGGTGCGAATTTCAGAAGACAGTTTGTGCATATCGAAAGCAGTGATTCCTGCAGGCGCGAGAAGATTCGTCTGCCTCTCGCTTTCTGATCGGCGAGATTTCGAGATTTCAACGGAAATACACGTTTTGGGGTCCCCTGATACCGAAAACCTACGTTTTTTTCAAAACGTCCGTCCGTCCGTCCGTCCGTCTATCCATCTATCCGTGTATCTGTGTATCCGTCTGTCAGCCTGTCCTTCTGTCTGTCCGTCCGTCCCTCTGTCCGTCCGTCAGTGAACACTACTAGCGCTTAAATCACACGTACCATCTTTTCCAAATTGAAGAATCCCAGTCGATCTGGCTCTAGTTGAAACTTTGAAATTTTCAAACACACTAGTGAGAACCCGTCAAAATTTGACGGTGAGATCTGAGATAAATGTAAAATACTGTGCCCAGACTAATGTTCACAATATGTTGCATTGTTTGAATCTTCAGGGTATAATGAAGATATTCTGTGATGTGGAGTTAACAAAATTTTGAACACGTATGGCCCATGACCAGGTGGCAATGCAATATCGGCATCAAATTACACAAAAGAAAGAGCACTATTATACTGACGGATATTATTTCTGAAGTTTTTTGGTGTGTCATAATCTCCTATAAACAACTGTTTGATTTCTTCTGGCATATTGCTCGAAGGTAAACTTATTTTGCCATTTAAGCAACACAGAGTAAGCTCGTTTACAGAATTTCTCTCACATGGGAAGTACAAAGTAGAACAAAACTGACATTTCATAGACAATGACCCAACAGAAAACGAAATGACCTCACTATCACGACACATACGCTGACTTTGTCTTTCCCTGCTCCCAGCCAAAGTACTACGTTTGCGTCTTTTCGGGTGCGTGGGCAACGATTCGGAATTCGACATAACATGTGAACAACTTCACTACTTCACTACTTCAGTACAACCGAACAAAACCCACTGTCCGAATGTTCTCTACAAAATACACTACAAAAGGAAATGCATGCAAACTGTCATAACCACAATGCAATTATTACACTGAAACAAAACCTTGACGAATTGTGAACAAATCTCAACAATCAAAACAAAACATCAAGCAGCGCCACCATGAAGCGGCGGGGACTCACATCTATCCTCATATATCAATTTTAAAACAGCCGCCCTTTGGACGATAACAATTGACTATTGATAAGCGTAATATTCAAGAATGATTTAATTAATTAATTTACACCGTAAATGTTGGTAAATCAACACAAACAATATCTGATAACACATCTACGGATCACATTCTTTCATTTATAGGAAAAAATACTACAATCGGTTCAGTAGAAGCTCTAAACGAAGCCATGGCAGAATACCCTATTTTTTTAAATATATAGATTCTTTAAAAGTTGGGAGTACTTTACATGAAGCCCAGCGGGCATTTTCAAAATTTTCTCAAAAACGGCTCCAAATTTTTTCTCTAAATTTCTTATAAAATAGAGGAAATTACTCTTATAAAGGTGGCATATGTAACAATCTAAGATCCCCACGAACAATTTACATGCAAAGAACAAACATAACAAGGAATGGCATGAGTAGGAGATGAAAAAACAGAAGAAAGCGGTGTCGCGCACTAATAATTTTTTTATAAAGTAAAGAAGACGCAAAAAAATCCCGATTTGGACAGTACGAATCAATAGCATTCATTTAGAGGAACATTTCAAAAGTTATTCGAAGCAAATCGCATCAGGGGTTTAAAAGATATGAGTGATTTTGAAAGTACACTTTTGACGATATAACTAGAAATGTTTACAGCCATTGTTATCATAAGAAAGGTAATGTAAAGAAGCGGTTTTTCCTAAAAATTAAGAGAACGCGTAAAAAGATTGAAATGAAACTTTCGGGATTAACAAAGGAAATCACGTGGAAAATTATGACATTACTCGCAACTCTAAAAAATATCGAGGAGATGCCGTAAAGATGCAAATTGAAATTGTATATTTGGAATTTTATGAGAGAACAATGATGCGTCGCGCTGACGTCACAACTACGTCAAGGCACCAAGCGACGGAAATTAAGCAATTTTGGCGTTAATAAACATTAGGAATTCGTAAAAGAAATAGTAATAAGATGTAAATTGATAATTAAAAGTAGTAATAAAGAGAAATAGCCTGGAAAGGACAGAATTAAGTAAAATGGTATGATATTTTTGGTAAAGACACGTAAGCGATCGGTAAATGTTCCAGAAAAAAAAGTTGAAGACACAACACAACAATGCCCAGGGGATTGTGTGTAGCGAGCTTGCAGTCAGACGTGGGGAACAACGCTCCGAAAAAAAGATAAAATTTTAGTGTGCAATTGTGCGAGAAACACGGTGAACATGAATGGATATAGTGAGTTTAGGCAATGATGTTCGTAATAACAATGCGTAACGTGGAAATATTTTATGTGTCGCAGTATATTCAACAGTAGGACATTTTGGAGGAAATATAGCACGCGATAGACAGATAATCGCGTTACTAGTTGCGTAATGGAAATAGGAATGTAGGGGAATGAAAGGACATGCTAAGAAGATATTAGCGAGTTCAAGACATTTTTGGTAATGTGTGGGGATGGAGAAATGCTGCGGGAGGATGGATTTGGAGGATGCTGCGTAATATACAGCGAGGACGGCGCGCAACAATGGTTTGCTGCGGATTACAGCGTTTTCGGCAAAAGGGAAGTTCATGAAACTTTGTTTATTTGTCATGAAATTCACATTTTGAAGGAGAAGAAAGATTAAAATTAGCTTCTGTACAAGATCAAGTTCTGTCTTAACGTAAAATAGATTCAATAGATATACAGGCAGAATGCGCATTCGGGTGTGAATGAGTTTATTTATAATTGTCAGTATGAATGGAAATATTTTGGATTTTGTGTCATGTAATTTAAGTGTATTATATCGTTGATGTGTTTATGTGTTTATTTTGTTTGTCGTTAAGTGTTTTATGTGAGTCATGGGAGAGCAACGACCCCAGTTTGTATATATATTTCAACTGAAATAACGACTAGCACAGTAATTACAGAAAATAAATGACGGCGAACATCACTTGGTTCGACATTAAATTAAACGAACGTAGTTTAATTGTTGCATGTAGCTAGTGAATGACCTACGCCCACGTGCCCGAATTGTTGTTAGATCCTGTACAGGTCAGCCACAATCTCACACCCAGATTTTATGTGTAAGTAAGAAAATATCGGAAGTTCTGGGGGGAGCAGCTAGTCGACGGGCAACCTTGGAGGTGGAAGCTGAGTATAACCAGGGCAATTGATAAGAGCGGGTTTTGGTTATTATTTTGGCGTTATAACGCCGGGCGATTATAAAGATTATAGTTGATCTAGAGCAGATAGTGGTTCATTACATATTGTGATGCGCCTAATGAGGGGCAATTATTGTTGTTTTATAGATATAAGAGGAGGACGGTTCATTACACATAGGTCCGATTTTCACGGTTAATTCTGAATTTTCGAAACTTGCAAAAGTTTGAATTTTTTTCGATGTCTTCCTACAACTACAAAATTGAAGACAGATTTTTCCTTGAAATGAAATTTGTTGTGCATAAATAGTTCTTTCAATAAGGCCATGCACATTGTTTCGGAAATCATAGTAGTTTTCGCGCAATATTCCATGTAATATTTGCAATTTAAAAAAATTACAAAAGCAAGATATGTGAAAAACGGCTCCAAATTTTTTCTTTAAATACTAGTGAAAACCCGTCAAAATTTGACGGTGAGATCTGAGATAAATCTAAAATACTGTGACCAGACTAATGTTCACAATCCGTTGCATTGTTTGGATCTTCAGGGTATAACGAAGATGTTCTGTGATGTGAGTTTCCAAAATTTTGAACACGTATGGCCCATGGGCAGGTGGCAATGCAATATCGGTGCCAAATTGCACAAAAGAAAGAGCACTGTTATACTGACGGATATTATTTCTAAAGTTTTTTGATGTGTCATCATGTCCTATATACAATTTTTATTTCTTCTGGCATATCGCCTGAAGGTAAACTTATTTTCCTATTTAAGCAACACAGAGTAAATCGTTTGCTGAATTTCTCTCACATGCGAAGTGCAAAGCAGAACAAAACTGACATTTCATAGGCAACGACCCAGAAGAAAACGTCACGACACTTACGCTGACTTTCTCTTTCCCTTCGTCCAGTTAATGTACGTTTGCGTCTTTTGGGACGCGTGGGCAACGATTCGGAATTCGACATAACCTGTGAACAACTTCACTACTTCAGTACAACCGAGCAAAACACACTGTCCGAATGTTCTCTACAAAATTCACCACAAAAGCAAATACATGCACACTGTCAACGCCACAATGCAATAATTACACTGAAACAAAACCTTGATCAATTGTAAACAAATCTCAACAATCAAAACAAAACATCAAACAGCGCCACCATGAAGCATCTATCGACTCATATATATCGATTTTGAAACAGCCATCCTTTGGAAGAAAACAATTGACTATTGATAAGCGTACTATTAAAGAAATATTTAATTAATTAATTTACACACTAAATGTTGGTGAATCAACACAAACAATATCTGATAACACATCTAGGGATCACATTCTTTCATTTAAAAGAAAAAATACTACAATCGGTTCAGTAGAAGCTCTAAACGAAGCCATGGCAAAATACCTTATTTTTTTAAATATATAGATTTGGTAGTGTTAGTGCCAAACGAACCTTATACCATGACATAAACGCCATATTGCTCTATTATTTTTTTAACTTTTAAATATGATTTTTTTACTTGTCTCTCACGTCGTCAATATTTGCATTAAAGATAATTTCTTTACATAATCAGATTTATGAGTACATGTGATTTAAATAATGTCAAATAAAATTTCTCGAAAACTCAACCGTTTTCTGTACAAACGAGCTCAAAATTCTGCATTTTCAGAAACGCTCAAACGCCATTTTCTCAAAAAATGGCTCCAAATGTTTTCTTCAAATTTTTCTGATAGATAGTGCTGTGTGCGCTGTTTAAAATGACGTAAATTAGCGCTTCGTTATTCATTGTATTCATTTTTTCCCCCAAAATTACACAAATGTAATTTTTTGAAATACCTCTCACTCCTTTAGACATTTTCATTGATTTGTATGCATTATGACAATTGTGAGTGGAAGTGCTTCAAATGATTTCAAATGAACTTTTTCGAAAACCCAATAGATCCCTGTAAAAAAGAGCTTCAAATTTCGCATTTACAGTAATGCTTATTTGCCATTTTCTTTAAAGCCGCTCCAGATTATTCAATGAAAGTTTCTATTTAGGACGAGGTTTACTCTTCTTTAATATTCATGAAGTAATATTTCGATTGTACTACTAGGAATGCAAAAATTTGAGAAAATGTCAAATAATGTACTTTGGGCGACGATCCCAGGTCGCCGGTCCGAAAATAATTTTGAATCAGACTGTGAACGTGTTGTGTTAGTACTGTGTGGACAAAAAACGAAGTTCCTTTTCACGGAATATCTACTTTAAAATGTAATAATTAAAACCATTATAGAGTTTTCTATTATATAGTTTTTCTCATAACGTAAGTGCCTGAAATCTCTCCGTCCCAGAATTCTTATTCCTATTTCATCACCGATCGCCAAGAGAGTTTTATTTTCTAATCTGAGGTGTAGTAAAGAGTGCCAGATGATTTGCTGACAATATTGAATAAATAGGTAGAATGACAACTGAATGAGTGAATGATTTGGAAATGTATATAAATGTGGACGAATTCAATAAAAATAAATACGGAATTTCCAATTGAAAAGATATTGATATGTAAGAATTTTATTATGTATTTTTGTGTACTCACAGAATATGTTCAATATTTAGCTGATTTTAAGATAGTTGAATGCATTAAAGAAGGTTTCTATATATACTGAGATAATAAAAATTAGAGTCGCATAGTTGTTACACTTTACCTATCAGATGACAGTAGATAGCATTGAACTTTTCGGAGATGCTAGTTAACTTTTTAATTAAAATATATATTGTAAGCACACAAGGGATAACTATTTTGACAAACAAAAAAGGGTATAATTTAATATGAGTATGGAGAAAATTCGGTACACGGTATTTATTGAAAATACTAAATATTTACATTTAAAAAACTAGTTTCTTTTTAAACATCCCACCAAGGGAAAAATAACTGCGACATTTTTCAGCAGTGCACTGACTTATTATTCCCCAATATTGATAACGAATCCTGAACTCGAAAGCAAAATAGATGCAGTAGACGTGTAATTCGTGGGAAAATTATGTCAAACTGCCAAAATAGGTAAAATAAGAAATAGGGACAGTGCGCATGAAAGGGGAGAAACCGGTAATAGAACCTTCAATGACCAAATAATTTATATGGAACGTTAAGTTCTATAAATAAGAAGAATATAAGGAGATTAGTAAACTAGGAAACTCACTGAAAGAAGAATGAAGATCACGATTGAAAATGAATACGTAGACTGCGTATGGAGATCGATAAGACTAGATTACGAATATAGAGAAAATTGACATCAGGTTGGAGACCTTACCTGGAGGTGTATAACTCGCCATGAAATACCTGGAATGGTGGCTCAGGGCATCAAATGATGTCACTGCGGTGCCTATGATCGGGAGGTCCTAGGTTCGAGTCTCGACGGTTGCAGGGTTTTCTAACTAGCTAGATAGCTACGTCAAACTCAGTCATGGACTGGAGGAAAATTCTAGCGGCCGGTTGCTCTGAACGGTAGTTTCCATGGTTTCTCCTATGAACAACAGGCGAATCCCGCAGTAGTACCCTAACAAATGGGCCACGGACAGCGCGATCGTTCCTTCCTTCTCTTCGTCCTATCCTTACCCTTTACTTACACTTACATTCACTACACTGCAACATATGCCTGGAGATGGGTTGGCGATCGGCTGGTGGGAAATATGTGGTTGTGGGAAACCTCAGTGGCCGACGGTAAGTCGGCGCTGGACTAATGATTTTAGCATTTGAATCCCGAAGTCACCAATCAATAAAATCAAAATAGCCGTGAAGTAATAAAAATATTTTAAAACGCATACGTTCTACAGTTAAAAGGGACATCTCCCACCATATCATAATTAGTAGACTTCATTATCCTCAGAATTTTCGCTAAAAGTGTTTTTTAAGAATTTCAAAATAATTAATTTGTTGCTTTTGCGCTCTCATACACGTCCGATCTTCTAGTTGTATTTAATTATTTCGATATATTTCTTGAAACTCAATCCACTGAGAACAGATTTAAGAACATTCTCTTCGACAGTCTTAAAATCTGCTGACGCGACGGTACCAGAAAACCTTCCCTGGAACTTTGCATCAACAAAATGTGACTGATTTATATAATGTGATTCGTTTCTTTCTCCTTCATAGGAACGGCAATTTTTCTTCTTAAACACAGTTCCTTCGCAACAAATCAACTTATGAGACTTAGCAGCACCAAGAAACATCTCAGGGAGAAAATTTATATAAGGAATAACACGATTTTATTTTACAAAAACTACTGCCTTTCACATTTCAGATTGGATGGCACGTAAAATGTCGTTATAATCCACTTCACAAAACTTTCACAACTGTATTCTGTGAATTCCAACCTCTCGGCGAGCCGTTTAAACGTCGCATCTCCCGTAAGCTTGTACATTCAACATTTAAGAGAATGTTTTACGATCACAATATATACGATACATAAGAGCACAATACAAGAGGGACATGCCCCCCTGAAAATTTCGAACGAGGCCCTGTAGTCCTACGCAATATATTTTATTCCTGTAAAGTTATAGAATCACTTATTTTTTCCTTTTATTTAAGCTGACAAATTCGGGAATTTATTCACGTTATTGAGAAAGTTCCGACCCAACTAGTATCTTTGAAAATGGTTCAACATTAAATCAATTGTACTTATTAATTTATCATTAAAGTTATAATTTCCTTCTGCAGTATGTTCATGTACTTACTAGTAAAATATGTTGTATGTAAATAAAAATGTTTAATGAGAAAAGGGGGCTCAGAAATCCAGTTGCTCCCCCCCTCTACGCTGCGCACGTCTATGATCATTATTAAGAAGTTCAATATTTAACTCACAATGCAAGTAAGATACTATAATTTGAAGGCAGAATTCTTCACAACGTTTGCTATGACATAAACTGGCTTCTTATTAGAATGGCTTCTTTTTAGAATGTCCCTGAAATATAAATGCCGGGGATGGACATTTATTAACCAGCATCTCGCAGAAGACTTTTTTGTCTTGTTTGCATGGGCATGAACACGCATGTAGCGATGTTTCTCGCTCCAGCTTCTGCTCCCGTCAACTGAATTACTCCGCTTTATCGCCCCATTGTGAAACAAACGAGCGGAAAATGTGTTGTGAGAAGTGCGGTCGTTAAAAGTTCACGCAGTTGCAGTTCGGTTTAGTAGTTGATTCAAGAGAAGGAGAACTCTTCTGAAGCTGCAGCTCCTCACATGTCATTCTACTTAAACTGCAGAAATTGCTATAAAGCTCTTCAGAACTATTCGTGAAAATTTATCACATACAATGGAGATGCATCTCTTGTTTAAATTTCAAATCGTATATGCCTGTTTTGGTGACTGTTGTATAAATTTCAGATGTAAAGCACCTCTGAGAAACAGAAAAACGAGTTTACTGCATGAAGTAAACGCTTTAAAACTCATAACATTTCTTTATGTGAAAAAAGACTCGATGTGGTGCTATTCAGCGCAGATTTACACAAAACATCCCTTTCGAAGCAGAAAAGTCTAATTTGTACGGAGTTTAACGCTGAATAGGTTCAAATCCAAACCAATGTTTCGACCTTTGTTTACATCATTTTAACCTATCTTGTCGCAATATAAATGTTTCTAGTGAATTATCATTCTCTGAGAAAAGGCAGGATCTTGGAACAAAAAAGGCACTCATGTAATTGTAATCCTCTTTCACATAGACTATGGAAATGGTACCTGCGATTTCTTACATGTCCTGGGTGGATAATTTATCGGTCGCCGAGGAAACGGAAATTGCCCACCGTCCAGAAGAAGCGGCGTTTAAAAATATGCCTTCCTACAGAGGAGAAGTAAAGACGGCTGTTTCATGTTGTAGGTTTACTGCATGTAAAAGATCCTCCAGCCTAAAAAAGCCTCTGAGCTAAATTTAAAATCGCCTGTTTCGTCACCCGAATTATACCTTCTTTCGTTAGGTGATGAAAGGAGCGTAGGGAAAATTCGGGTGGTCAGACGGAAGAGCAGGCCTGATGGACTGAGTGTCGCCTCGTAACAGCAGTCCTCACTGAACTGAATAGAATTGAGTTAAACTGAATCGATCGCCAGGCTAAAAGCTTAAATAATTAGACTTAGAGAGTAATTAGAGAATTGGAGAAGATGCTGAACACGACGCCAATCACCTCAAATACATTTTTGAAACTTCCAGTGGATTTTTGAATAAACCTCGCAGGAATACGACGCTTTTCTCCATAATAGATCGCTGGATCACTTTTTTGAGTGGGATATTTCTGCGAACACCTGATTTTACAATTATTGCCAAAGTAAAAAAAGTCATAAAGAGTTAGGAAAGGTGATTTGGGGACCATCACTTATTTCAACGTCACTACTTAAAAATTAAAGGAAGCCAGAATTATAACGAACAAAGAATTTTGCGTAACATTGTTACAGTTATAGTTAATGCCTTATTTTACGTGGCGAGACTTGGGCCATCAGGCCCGCTCTTCCGTCTAACCACGCATATTTCGCTATGCTCCTTTCACCACCTAGCGGAGAAAGGAGGTATTATCTTGGGAGACGAAACAGGCGGATCTCAATTTTGCTCAGAGGCTTATTTTAGGCTTGAGGATCTTTTACATGCAGTACATCTACTACATGGGACAGCAGGCTTTACTTCCCCTCCGAAGGAAGGCGTGCGAATGATTTTTTCGCCCTTAAAAATCCACGGCTTCGATCGGGTTTGAACCCGCAAACTCGGGTCCGGTACGCTGACCGTTATACCACCGAATCCGCTACCCAATATTCTCTGCCGAAAAGAAAATACCATCATACCTTCAGAGTGTACAACGCTCTGAGGACACTGGGTTATCAGAATCACGGCTTCCTGAATTAGGCTCGCATTGGTTGCGGTGTACGGGTGTACGGCTGGACAGTCCTCGCTCGATGATGGTTCGCCTCGCCGAGGAGGCCGCATCATTTTCGGCGAACGATAAATTGCCCGTCCTGTAGTGATCAAGTAGTCTGCGTGTGTCCGTCCGACTGTCACTCATAGTTAAACCCCTATATGATCACCGTTTGGGACAAGCGATGTTTGGAAAGTTCTGTTCGAAGTGTCTCGGTCTTCTGAGGGGGGGGAGGCTGGACAATATTTTATCTTTACGATCAAATAATCTCAAACCAGGCATCTAAAACTAAAGAGAAAATACTTTGTAAACAGTTTAATACATCGGAAACACTGGACTGAGCTAGTTGTATGTATGGTCCTCAGTTCTTAAGCCTTCGTAGACTTATCTGAGATGCATGATTTTAAGAAGTTTAATTGAGGTATGAGAGACATGGAAAACGGAAAATGCCCAAAATCGCCCCTAGTGACCTTCACCAGAAATTAAACACGGATCGCCCTTTGATCCCTTGTATAAAGAGGTGGAAAGTGAGAAGGACTAGCATACAACAACGGTGTTTAAACGGAGGGTATCCGGAATTGCAGATGAAAATAGACTGGCTAGTTTTGGTGTTTCACGGATCATTTTGGATGTGTACATGCAATCTGCAAAACCCTATACATCTGTAGAGAAACGATACTTTCTTGTAAATGCTAAAGACGACATTATACAAGGTAAAATGGTTTCGTCAATTTGAAACATTGGGAATGAGAATTCTATAATGTTTCTTTGTGAATTTTTTACATCAAGGTGTTTTTACGAAAATTATTACGGAGTATTTTCACGATAATGGAAAAATTCTCAGGAAATGCATAAAAAATTGAAAAAAGATCTCCGTGTTTCTATGCGTAGAAGAAAAGAAGGAGAATCTACAGCGTTTTTAATCCGTTTCATCAAATTCTTAGTAATTACATTAACGTGCAGTCGCTATTACTCGAAAAATCTTGACAAAAGAATGAAGCTGCTTAATTTAAGCAGTTCAAACACCAATGTTGACTTATTTCAAATATAATAATTAATTTTTTTGCAGCGAATGTAGTGAACTTTATGTGCTAGCGAGAAAGTGAATTAGCCCAGATTTAGAAAATTATGGGTATTGGGACTCGGGTTCATGCAGTTACGTAAGTACTCGTACAACAGTAAGTTCGCGAGTTCTTAGGCTCGAGAACCGACGCTCACATGAGGTTTAAAGTAAGAGTTCTGTAAAAATTGCACTGGAGTTACGTCCATTATTTCTCGGGCTTTTATTTCTTTCTGAAAACTAACTTCAGACTAATAATTCTATTTGTCAATCTAATATTTCAATATAAAGAAATAACAAAAGCTTTTGTCATATATTTTTATATGTACGTTCGTGAAGTTAACAATACAAATAATTTAAAAAATATTTAAAAAAATATAATACACGACTTTAAATAAAAGACAAAATGAAAATAATTTGTTAGCCCACTTTTTACACTCTAAGGAACTCAAGAGAACAACTGATCATCTGCGGGGGGTCCATAAATTTTAAAGAATCAGAATAAATGGGAAGAAGTGGCAAATTACATAGTTGAAAAATTCGTTTCTCTTTGCGTTTCAGAATTTTAATCAGGCATTATACATCAGAATCCAATATGTAGGCAATGCTCAGTTATTATATGTAGGAGCTACAATTATAAATGGGAAGTTATAAGCGAGAAACGTTTTCGCTTACAATAACATAGAATGAAATCCATTCACAGATTATTT
The DNA here is from genome assembly GCA_011170035.1 of Teleogryllus occipitalis. Lineage (NCBI taxonomy): Eukaryota > Metazoa > Arthropoda > Insecta > Orthoptera > Gryllidae > Teleogryllus > Teleogryllus occipitalis. Next base: position 163,535 of record BLKR01001145.1, on the reverse strand, counting down.
TAAAATAACAAATGTAAAAATAGTACCTTTTAAGTGAAAAGTATAATCTAATGTTGAAAAAATTAGAATATCGATAGGTGGGGTCAGATTAATTAGGATTCAGGTATTATATATTCTTTTATCTTATTTTTAGTACACTTCAATCATTTTAATTGTGAGATTAACCTGTAATGTACAAGGTTAAATTTATAATAGTTTAATGAAATACGTGATATTCTTTTCCTTATACCATTATTAACACATAATTTCCTGTTTTACTTTGAAAGGGCACAATAGTTTCTTGTTTTCTCGGCCATAGTTTTCCAGATAGTTTTCAAAATGTCCAGCCTTTCTCTAAGGCTATATTGATTGATTGATTTTTTCGCGCCAACTTCTTTGGTCATTAGTCCCGTTAGTGTAGTGCATGTTTTTTTCTCGGGAGATGGCGGTAATTTTCCCCCGCTGGATGGCGAGTTCCGGCGCCGACCTGCCGTCGGCTAGTGGGGTTTCCCCTAACCAGAACTGTCCCACCAGCATGGCAAATCCAAAGGCAAAACCCCAGCCGAAACAAGTTCTAAACTCTCAACCAGCCTCCCGGAATATGTGGTAGTGTAGTGCATGTGAGTGTGTAAGGGGCGAGGATAGGTCATAGAAAGAGAAGGACAGATCGCGCGCGGTCCGTGGCGCGTTTGGTAGGGTACTTCTCCGGCATTCGCCTTGTGCTAATCGGAGAAACCACGGAAAACTACCGATCAGAGCAGCCAGCCGCTAGAATTCTCCTCCAGACAGCGACTGAATTCGACCTCGCTGAAAAGCTAGTGTCGAAAATCCTGCCGCCGTCAGGACTCGAACCTAGGACCTCCCGGTCAGAGGCGTTGCAGTGACATCAGTTGATACACTGAGCTACCGCTTCTGGTCTCTCAGGCTAGAGGTTTTGATTTTTTTACTTCAATATGCATAGATTTATTTTCTAAATTAAAAACTTTTCCAGCATTGTTCTTTTACACTTTTCTCCTTATATTTATGTCTAGTAATGAATCATTTTCTACGTGTAGTTTACTATACAAGTACGAATACATCCACTATTCACTTTATATATCATAATGGAAATTCTATTTACTATATCAATTTCTTGATATTTTATTCCACACCCAGTTTTCAGCCACTTCCTGCACAGCCTCCAATGTATCTAATAGATTTTCGCTTTCGTTCTATTTTTCTATTTTCTTTTAATGTTACAGTTGTATTTCTGAACACTCCCGTTTTGTTAATTTTATACAATTATTAATGATAAAGTAACCCAACCTCTGTTAATACACTTAAAATATGTTTTTAATTTCAATTAAAATCATTTTCAATTTCATTTCTCTTTGTCAATCGATACGGAAGCTACCAAATTTACAAATCCTGATACCCCAAAACATATCACTAAGCAACTAATCTTGGAGTTCCAGCACAAATTTGCTAATCATAGCCAATTTTTCACGGATGGATCCAAGCAACAATCAAGATCTAGTGGAGCTGTTATTTGCATTATCCCACCCCTTACGAATCTTTATCGTCTCCCGGATTTCTATTCCATATTTTCATGTGAAGCTTGGGCTATTATCAGAGCTATTGATATTAGCATCCTAAGACCATGTAACCCAGATATTGTTATTTTTTCTGACTCACTAGCTGTTATATCCTCCATTCGAAACCGACATTCCTTAAATCCACTGGTCCAAGAAATCCAAGAAAAGCTTTATCACTCCTTCCTTAAAGGATATCGCGTTACAATAGCTTGGCTTCCTTCTCATATAGGCATCCAGGGTAATGAAGAAGCGGATGTAGCTGCGAAGGCAGCAATCTCTCTCCCCGAAATTGATACTGAAGCTGACGGCACACTCTCCGACTTTAAAAACTACCTCTTACTTGCAGTTAAGAAGCTTTGGGACCGGAACTGGAAAATGTTGCCTTCCAAATTACAGGCAGTTAGGAAGAATATCGAGTAATATCCCATCACTTCCATTAGACTTAGCAGAAGACATCAAGTGGTTATAACCAGACTCCGTATAGGACATTTTAAACTCAGTCACAGCTACCTAATTAAAAAGGCTGCTCCTGATCCTTGCCCAAATTGCGGACTCCCAGTATCCACGAAGCCTATTATAGTTGATTGCCACGCGATGGCGACTGTGAGAACAAACCTTAACATCAATGATAATCTCTACTGTATATTAAATTCTTATCCCGGCCAAAAGAAAATCATAGAACTCCTCACCAAATTTAATATGCTAAATAGTATTTAGCTAAAGACTATACATTGTCTGCCCTATGTATAACATCTAGATTTAGGATTTGTGTATGTGTATCTCATGAAAATGTGTAACTAATATGTGAATTTGTAAATACTGTATTTTTGTAACTGTGCTCGCCAATGACCTAGCTGTTTATAAGGCGACCTTAAATAAATAATTTTAAAAAACATCATACCAGACCAAGTCAACCACACTGGCCACTTTCATGCTGGTGCAGTAACGTAAAAATAATTACTCCATGTTTTCATCACATTTCTGAAAAAAAATAGTGTAGTAAATATTCTCCTTTTTTACGAAATTCAAAGAAGAAGTGATAAAAAAAATCCACTTGTTATCGGCAAGAAAAAAATAAAATAAAACGCCTGCCATCTAGACTACATCCCCACGTATATGTAAGGCGGGTTGCGTACTTCCAGGTACTGAAACTTGGCTCTGAACAACTCAAATGTTCTTGAACTACAGTTCACTCAGAAAAAACCGACCCGTAGAGAAACTAACAAACAATTTTACCACCTAATCTTTCAGTTAGTTATCACTCAGCAAATCCCTACATATCACATTCATGAGAAAAGTTGGAATATTAGTCACATTTCGAATCGACGTCTGAGATCTGGATATACTTCAGATGTACTATCGGCTGACATTCAGAATAATTTTAAATACTTAAAAAGTATCATTATCTTCAACTTAAACGTTTTGTTTCTAACGAATGGATAAAACTTCTGTAGTGCTGGTACTGCTTTACAGTGCTGGACTATTCCAGATCCTGCACGTGTCTCCTTGGAAAAGCTCCTTCGAAACCCGTAGATCGATCGCGTTTAATTTAATCCACTTGGGTCGACGCGGTGTTTTATTCATGCACGCCCGAACTCTCTTCCGATGGACAACACCCCGGAGGCACTGAATCCTGGGGAAAGGGCTAACACGTACCACCTCCCTCTCAGCACGAACGAGCGAAGCCAAAACAAATAAAGGCAAGTCAATATTTGCCCACATCGTGCGAAGAAGAAAAGAAGATCAACATTTAAAATATGAAATATGATCTGCTATACAATTCTTAAATGAAGTATGACTAGGTGAACTTCTATCAAAGTGAATTGTATTAATAATTGTATAAAAACAAAGAATTACAGGTGAAACGTATACAGTATCATGAAATATAATGAAAACTTCAACAGAGTGAGCCATTTCAATTGCAAAATATTTTTCATAATATTAGCTATTAGTAAATATTTATACATAGATTTCCGTAGAAACGGGAACTTGTTTTGCATATGTTTTATACTTCACCAAATTCTTCTCAACATGTATATCAGCGAAACCTAATGCGTATCTTCAAGTCTTGAAACGCTGCTGTACACTCGGGAGGACATTTCCGTCAGTTGCGAACAACGAGACCACCGCAATTCTATCTGCCGGCTGGTGACATCGGCTGCCATCGCAGGATTTTTTGCGTTACAGGGCTGCCACAATGTGAACCTCAATTTTATTAACCCATAGACTCTGTTTGAGGTCTTTTTTGACCCCAGAGGCAAATAATGTTTTGCAACACTCTGAAAATAATTCACAGGAACTTATCCTTTCGAAAATGCTATTTATGTTCAGTTTTACATGTGTTGTTAACTTTTCGGGTTTTTATTTGCTTTCTTCGTTGGAAATAATTTGATTTTTATGCGGTTGGGTTCAGAAATCTCACATTTAACATATAAATAACGAAAGAGAAATTCTTGAAACATGTCCATTTCCGTTTTGTAGTATTATGTTGTGGTTTCTATGTGATAATTTGGAGTACTTGTCTATTACTATTTGGTAGCATTGTTTCAAATATTCTCGTGCTGGTAATATTGATGCCTATGTGTAGTTATGATGTATGTAACGTCGTACCATTCTGCTCATTGGACCGCACAAGGCCTGTGGCAGGCGAGGGGGAGGGGTTGGCTCAAGCGCCGAGCTGGCAGGGCAACCAGAGCTCTGTCGCCTTGGGAGGGTGCAGGCCACCGGGGGGGGGTGTTTGGGAACCCTGGGGCAGCTAGCACAGAATGATGTGTGAGAACAGCTCGGTATGCAGATGGTGGCAGGTCTCATTTTGCGACCGGCCCCAAAACTCAGTACTGAGGTGATGCGGTCCACGGGTCCTCAGCGTGGGAGGTCTGTCACGTGATTTCTCGCGACAGGGAGTAGTGTAGGAAACGGCTGGATTCGAGTTTGAAATGAATCGCTGTGCGGAGGCACTTTTGTCACCCGTGAGGGGGTTATCGCAGGCTTGCCAGGTATGGCGTTTTGCCACGGGACGGAGGCCATTAGCGGCGCTAAGGTTTAGCACGCTGGGGTACTCAGTTGGACTGGGCCGGTTTGCCTCAGGAATTGTAGCGCTGTGGAGTTCAGCGGTAGTTCTCGAGGAGTGTAAATATTGTATAGAAATTGTAAATAAACCTGTACAAAAAAACTCCGTGTCTATGTTTCACTCCATCACGACAATCACACATGCTACGTCACAATGCGACGTCACATTGTTTTCCTGGAAACAACATTATTCTTTGTTATTTAGTACGATATAGTACGTAAAACAAATAAATATCATCACTTTCTCAATAATTTTAAATAACCTCCGTGCATAAAATGCTTGTAAACTATTGTATAAAACGCTTGGGGGCAAAAAAGATCCCAGAGTCCACGTAAGTATTGAAGAATTAGAGCCGAAGACTTAATGCATTCATTTTTACCGACGTTTCTGTCTGATGCAAAGTAGTTTTTCGGTAATAATTGGAATTAATCCAAAGGTTTTGATTCTTATTAAGCACAACCTTCTGCAAATTATAGAAAAAGAGGAATGGTCGAGGGCGGGCATATACTAGGTATTTAATAGAAATTTAAAAAAGAAGCTTTTGTTATTCGAATGAAAGATAAGGCACAGATGTGTTGTTGTTTCTTTCACCTGAATTACTTACTTGATATTATGCTGACAATGTATTGGTACTAATTGTTGAGGATGAAAACTATCTGCAACGATTAATGAGCATTTCTTAGTTAAGGCTCACTTTTATCGAAACATAAGATTTCAAAAACCGTCATAAGATATCATTTGAAGATTTTGTTTCTACAAACGCTTACTGAAAATTACTCCAAGTTAATTGAATAATAAAAAGTACCTTAAATCAAAATATTAACGACACACAAGACGTTCGAGAAATTACATGTTTAATTGTTTGAAAATTCAGACTTTTGAATAAAAATGCTTCTGTTACTACGCAATTTAGTCGAATAGGTTCCATACATACAGTATTTCAGAAATACTATACAAAATACGAGTACTAAAAAATACATTAATTTAAAAGAGTGTATTCTTTTCCAGAAATATCTTCCTACATTCTTGAAAAATAAATGAAATATGATTGCAAATCCAGAAGAAAAGTAATATTTTGATAAAGTGTACATAGTAGTATTTACAATTCCTTTTACTATTCTCGAAATTTTATTACTATTACTTTCAATCATAAAATACTTTTTGAACGAGTGATTCGAAAAATATGTTCCATACAACTCAGCAATTTTACCCCAAATGAAATCCATCGGAAAAATAGTTCTGCCTGCCCCGGTGCAGCATCGGGAAACGATCGGAGCAGTTCGTTGGTGCTTTGCCTGAAGGGTACATTTGGACAGAAAACATCGCGGCCAACGCAACTCATTACGAAACTGAGCAGCTGGGCAGAACACATCGCGCGGGTGGCGGAGAGATGGGGCCTGAAGGCGGGAATGAGGGAGGTGACGGAGAGGGAAGCTAATTGAAAGTGGATAGAAAGGCGAGTAGAAGGGAGTGGGAGCGTGATGGGGGCTGGGCGGGGAGGAGTGAGGAAGGAGACGGGGATGAGAGGGGAAGAGTTAGGGTGGGGAAGGGCGGGGCGAGGGCAGGGTGAGGGCGGGGATAGGGAGGATCAAGGGTGAGGGAAGGGCGAGGAGGGAGCGGGTCGAGGACGGGGTGAGGGCGGGGAGAGGGCGGGGCGATATATTCGTTATTAACGTTTCTCAACATCCTTTAAAATCCCAAATTAAAATATTATTTGTTTTATTTCATATTTCAAACGTTTTATGAAATAGAGAATCTTCCATTTATCTTTTGAAATGTTTCACTTTATTTTCTCTAACAGAACTCCAAGTAACCCATAAAACCCAGTGGCGAAAACCCCGCAAGTCGAAAGTTATGTAGGCGGCGGATCTCACCATCCAGCGGGGGAATATCAGCGCCACCTCCCGATGATAAAACATGCACTACACTTACGGAACTAATAAACTTATCAGTTGACGCGCCCGGGATCGTCAATCATAACAAACCATATAATCATCAATACTAGATAGTATTTGAAGTAGAATATTCTTCCGCATTATTCGATACTTAATTGCAAACACATCGATGTTCTTTAAAATATTTTTAATTTTTTTCAAATTAAAGTGGTTTAGGGACGTTGTAGAGTAGCAGTCATCCACAGCAATATCGTTGTTTCGCGTCATCCTCTTTATCACACTGCATATTTCGCCTGTGCAATCTGAGAGAATATAAGGTGGTTTTATTTCGATGGTGTATGAATGGAAGTGAGTACAGGGTCAATTAGTCACGATGTTCTTTATTGTTAATTTTATTTTTTACACTCGATAATATTTTTTATTAACATGTGGCTAATCAAACAAAAAAATATATCCCTTATACGTTCTGTACTTAAAAATGGATCGGAAAATAGCATGTTTATTAGTCTATAATTAAAACATCTATCTTTTAAACATCGATGTTTTCATGGACATCGAAAACCCTTTGGCGATGGGTCGACACATCGGTGTATCGATGTTTTGGTAAAAGTTGCCATCACAATTTGGGACAGCGTTTGGATTCACTGCGCGGCGAGGAGCAAGAGGCGGGGAGCAAGTGGCGGGGAGCAAGCGGCGGGGAGCAAGAGGCGGGGAGCAAGCGGCGGGGGGCAAAAGGCGAGAAGCAAGAGGCGGGGAGCAAGCGGCGGGGAGCAAGCGGCGGGGAGCAAGAGGCGGGGAGCAAGAGGCGGGGAGCAAGAGGCGGGGAGCAAGAGGCGGGGAGCAAGAGGCGGGGAGAAAGAGGCGGGGGGCAAGAGGCAAGGAGCAAGAGGCGGGAGCAAGAGGCGGGGGAACGAGGAGGTCGCACTGTGGGCGGCGCTGTTTTGTTTCCGCCCACGGCCTGGCGCCGAGCCCAGCGCCGCGCTGATTACCTTCTACCGCGACGAGGGGCGGGGGGCGAGAAGCGGCGAGAGGGAGGAAGCGATCGATTTAAGCGCTTCCAAGACGCCCATTCAGCTGCTGCCTTCTGAGAGTTGACCCCATGATTTCACACGTTACTAACTTGCATTCATGACACTTCACCATAAGGTATTTTGTCATCAATTTAAGCGCTTGATTTAAAAAAAATAATGATCGATTTCAGCGATCACTATATGCGCTTGGAAGAATCTCATTTAGTTACTTCCTTGTGGGCGTTGACCCATGATTTCACAAGTTACTAATTCGTATTATGTAAGTGTTACCACCGAGGAGTGTCAGTACCTTCTGGTTACAATATTGACGTCACTCATGGGACAAATGAACAAAATATTTGACCCGCCCAACACACGAAATACATTTACTCGCTAACCTTAAAACCCTACAATTTCACACTTATTTTCGTTACATAAACTGCACACTGAGGTCTCACAGACCTCAAAGATTTTATTTTACAAAAGATTCAGAAAATTATGTATTATTGAAAAGTGTGTATTGTATGTTATTTTCATTTAATAATTCATGAAAACCAGAAAAACACAAAAGGGAATTTAATAAGGAAAATTTATCATATTTAAGGCTTTTCAGATTTTTACAGGAGGATTTCAAATACAGGTTGAAATCACTTCACACTATAATGGTGATGAAATGAAAATGTTATGAAATCCTATTGTCATATAGGAAGCACTACAGAAAGTATACTATTTCTATTTTATTATTTGTGTGCAGAACGGTCAGAAACTTCACACTGGGTTCCAGTAAACCCTAATTGCACCACTGACAAATTAACTTCTATTTTAGGTAAACTATTGGCACCATCTGAGGCAGTAAGTTGCTCTCTAGCGTTAGCCAGCGTTAACCAGGTGTAATTAAAATATACGTGAAGCGCTATGCGCCTGTCATCAAAAATTTCCACTCGGGATGAGTTTGAAATAATATTGGGGTCCAGTATACCCCAATGTATAGTTCTAGGGATACAGGATTTATCTTGCACAGTATGTGAGTACAAGGTGCTATGGATAAAGACAAAAAAAGATAAATTGATGATTAGAAATAATTAAACTCCAATCGGGTGTAACCTAGTGGCAGTTAATTGCATAAATAAGGTAATAAATCTCATGCAAAAATTTAATAATAATAATAATAATGGTAATAATAGTTCTACAATAATTATAACAATAACAATAATATAAAAACTGATGATTCATAAAACATTAAATTAAATGAAGAAAAAGAAAATAAACGTCTATAATCTAAAGCCACACTGAGTGTTTATACAATTAAGACCGCACTGCATTGGGCTTCACTTTACTGCACTTTACTTTACTATAACACTCAAAATATTTCCTTCATTATTTCTCCACTCTACACTGCACGACACCTAACTTCACTATATAACCTAATATTCTCATTTAACGCCCTCTTATAAAAATCGATTTGCTTAGCATCGGAGGTGGAATAGGGGTTCCAGGGGAAATTACAATACACGAAAGGAGGAAGGCAAATTTGCTGGCTGCTACTAACCCTAGGGTGCAAATGTCATTTTGACTTCAACGTTCAGTGCAGCTTCAGAAGCGTCAGCGTATCCGGTTGCAACACGATGCTCCCTTTGACGCAAATGGAATCTAGAACAAGCGAACACCGCACACATCAGCTTCAATTACTCTACGTTAATGAGTATCTCATGAAACGCACTCATTGCTGAAAGTACGAGGTACGCGATAGATGAACTATTCTCTTGGGGAAATTGAAATGTAATTATTTCTTAAGTAGCAATGCCTTAACAATTTAGCCAACCACGAAGGTCATTCCGTAAGCCAAGGCAACTGTAGTATATTATTTCAGTCAATTTATAGGCAGGGACAGAAATTCTCTGTGTACGATTAATAGTCTCTAGAATTTTATTTGTACTGCTAATAAACAAGTAAGTTTTCTCTGTAAAACAAGTTGTTATTATTAACAAAATGGTTTCTAGGTCAGTGCGCTATTTGTCAATGGAAACTAATATTGGTTGCGATGTCAACTATCCATAAACAAACTCTTGATGCAATTGGAAGTGACATCTCGGGCAGGGTTTTCAAAGTACATATGCTGATATAATCACATTTCTATGACTTATGGAATAACTGTCGTATAATTCAAAAGTAATTTAGGAATATTTACTATTATATCTCAATATACTATTTTATCAAATAGCATATTGGGAGTTCAGTAAATGATTAGACATACTGGGGGTTCAATTGTGAATAGTTGACGTTTTATTGATCTTGTGGTCACAGAAATGTGTACTGGGATAATGTGTAATAAGAAGTTGTGGATGAGTTTAACAGTTCTCAGCAGTTCATCTGTAGACGGTCCTTGTTTTCTCTGAGATGTCTACTAAAATACAGTTTAATCAGATTTCCCTAACGGTAGCAGACAAAAACTAATTATATGACATTGTCATTAACATTTAAGACCAGCACAGTGACTTTCACGGGACAAATAATATTTTTGCACTCAATTTTCTCACTAAAGTAATTATACTTGGACAAGGCAATGGTTTTGGGCGTAAAAAATACCCCAATGTTTCATGGCAGACTTTTTACTCGTAAAGAAACCCTAGCGCAAGCCCGGTGAAAATTGTCCGAAAATCCCCAGCATAATTTAATTATTTCTCGAATTTCTTTTAGAATGTAAAAAATGAAAAATGATAAGAGCAAGACGGGTACTACGTTGGTCCCTGGCAACAAATAAACTGTCAATCAGGAGTTCACACTAGAAATGTGTTATTTATTAAGAAATTCCCAGGTATAAAGTCCACATCAGGAATGACTCTTTGGACCAAATTGTTTGTTTTTTTCATTATTTTTATTGTAAGTCACATAAACTACGAAAGCCATGAGCGACTAGTACAGTAAATACAATTACAATTCTGAGAAAATATCGATATTTTTACAAAATTGTAACAATTTTTCTTGAAAACTTGGTGATGATAAGATGGCATTGAAAGTTTCATTTTCTAGGCACTTTTTTCTATCTTCGATGAGTATGGGTTATTCCAGAAGAATGTGTTCTAATGATAGATTTCTCTTGCAGATGGTACAAGTAAGTTGTGTAACTTTTTCAATTAAAATTTTAAGAGATAATTTAGAATAGTGTCATCGAATTCTTGACAAAGCAACTTGATCATGACGATTAATAGAGGAGTTTGTCCAAAGAAATTAGTTATATTTTTAGGAATTTTGCTGGATTTTTCGTTTAGCCATGATCCGTGCTATAGTATATATAATTTATTTCTAATGTATTTCCAAATATCTTGAACTCTGTTGGTTTCAGATGGATGGTTTTGGTGCGCATTTTTTGTGGCTCTTCTAGCTTCGAGATGGGCGATGTGATTACCAAATATATCTTTATGTACAGGTAGCCAAGCAATATAATAATGATATTTTTTTGAATTTGATATTTTTTCGTAATTTAGATTCATTAAAATAAATTTCATGAATATTGTTTAATAATTCAGATGTTTTAATGTTTGTGTTGATGCATTCCAAAATATATAATGAATCAGTAAATATAACATGATTTTTTATATTAATGGAGTTATTAAATATTTGTTTCATGGCTATTAATATGGCATACAATTTTCCTCTTTCAACTGATGTTAAAGGATGTTAATGTTCTAATTGTCCAAGGGCTCAATTCTGACCTACATACAAAATGAGCTTCATTAAAATAAGACTTTCATGAAAATTACTCACTGAAAAATTCATCCCAGTTTTATTTGTCTAACTATTAAATTGCTTTGGAGTACTGCGTATTAAAATGAATAATTAAAACGACGTTATTCTATAAATATCTGTAAAAATAACTCCCTGTACATAATACACTTTTCAGAACCGTTGCTGACAAAGTAACTTAACAAAGGTTTTCAAAAGAAACCAGTATTGTGCAGCTACTTCGTTCGGTGTCGTTTAGAGGAAGAAAAAAGGAAAATAGCTCGGCAAGTCGGCAGATGAAAAGAGAACCCACACATCTTCCAGTTGCACAAAAAAAAAAAAAAAAAAAAAAAAAATGAAAATGGAACACCTTCAACATGAACTCGAGAAGAGTTCTTTGTCAGCTTCAATGGCAATGCAAAATCTTGCATTCTTGATTTCCTAGGTTCCTGTGAAGAATTCAGTCACATTGACAATGTTCGACCTGAATTCATTTTTATCAGAGAAATTTTCAAGAAAATTTTCTTTGTTGCCTGAATTGCGAATTGTCATTTACCGATAACAAAAGGCGTCAAACTCTCGAAAGGTTTCGTGAATTGTAGAAATTTATTTTTATCATGAAAACAAGAGACTGCCATTATTTAATGACATTGTCTACCAACCATTGTAACCAAAAATTGTATGTTTTACTACGGAAATGGCCGCACCTGCTGTCGGCAACTGTAATAGGTAAGCGTGTTATACAGTTTCAATAAATAAATAAATAAATAAATAAATAAATAAAATAAATTGTAGAAATTTTCTCGTTTCTCTTTGCTTCTACAAAGATATGAAAAAAAAGTTTGTGTGAATTAAATTGCTACACATTCAAATTCGAGTGTATATGTACACATGCTTATTATTCGTATCATATAAAATTCAATTGAAACATAAAGTAAAGAAAAACAACTAAAGAAGTAAAAATCCACGTACTCGATTCAGACCATTGGAAATTAAAATCACGGCCTAGCAGAAACTGTCGGATTCACTCCTCTCTATACTGTATTCCGTTTTGGATTCTCCACCGAGACAAGTAATACCTCACATCCTGCATCACTGGAAATGTCATCGGACTGACGTACGTTCCAGGTCTGAATCCGCAGAGCCCTCTTTCGTCGTCCCCGTTTTTCACTTCCTCCATCACCGTCCTCACCCCCGCCTCACTATTACCCGCACTTTCCCCGTCCTCACCGTGTCCCGGTCCTTCATTATCGTGGTCGCTGCCGATCCCACCTCATTTTCGCCACCGCTCCCTTCTCCGCCGCCCTCCTCCTCCACCCTCATCTGCCGCCCTCATCCACCGCCCTCATCCGCCGCCCTCATCCGCCGCCCTCATCCGCCGCCCTCATCGGCCGCACTCATCCACCGCCCTCATCCGACGCCCTCATCCGCCGCCCTTATCCGCCGCCCTCATCCGCCGCCCTCATCCATCGCCCTCATCCGCCGCCGTCCTCCGCCGCTCTCTGCCGCCCTCCTCGACCGCCCTCCTCATCCTCCGTCCTCCTCCGCCGCCACCCTCCTCCTCCTCCGCCGCCCACTTTCTCCTCCGCCGCCCTCTATCTCCTCCGTCACACTCTTCCTACTTCGCCACCCTCCTCCTCCTCCGCGGCTGCCGCCCTCGTCATCGGCAGCACCTCCATCGCCTGGGCCGCTGCCCCCGCCTCCACCGCTTCAACCGACGCGTGGCCCCGCCCCCTCCGTTGACGTGCCTCTCCGGAGCCACTCGGCGGCTGGTGAACCACGACGAGTCGAAAGGCCAAGGGACGCTCTCTTTCGAAGCCACTCGACCAGAAACAGGGAAGCGAACTGCTCCATCGGGCACTTCGGTTGGACGACTAAATGTACTTCGGCTAAAAATACAAACTCTTTGCAGAAATAAAAAATAAAAATAATGCGTTTCTTTTATTACAAGGAAACAATTATTTTTATACGTGTGCATTCAGTTACTTGATTTTAGCTATTCGTTTTTTCTCTATACTTGTGATAGAAATAAATCAGTGTAACGCTGTAAGAGAATAAAATATTAAACACTACAGTACTAACATTCCAATATTAATATTTATAATGTTAGTATAAATAACAGACATTATTTAAGAAATTATCATTATTATTATTATCAAAGCAATTCATGGTTTTAATTTGTCATTGACATGATAAATAAATTTACTTCGAAGTTGAATATGCCACAGTTTTTCAAAGCATACACAATTTAAAACAATATAAAAATGTCACTCATTTCATCATCAATGTTTTTGTTATTTACGTCGGTAAACACTCGCTTAGCTCCTTAGCCACCAACCACCTAAACAACGTTCTAGGAGCGTGACCATGGTAACGGTCGCTAAAATGCTCGAGAGTCCATTAAAAATATTTTAGCGGACTCTCCAGTTCAGTGCTCATCTATTTTTGGATAAATGTGTCCCTTTTGTTTCATTTGACCCTTGTCCTTTTTGTCCCATTTCGTCCATTTTGTCTCCCGTGTGTCATTGATCCCACTCACCATTTTCCGTTTGTCCCTTTGACTCATTCTGACCCCTTGTCCCGTATGTCGCTAGTCCCATATTTCCCTAGTCCTATTTTGACGCATTGTCTCATTTTGTCCCCTAGTCCCATTTTTCCTTTTGTCCCATTTTTCCTTTTGTCCCATTTGTTCCCTTGAATCATTTTATCCCCTTGACCCATTTTGCCTCATTGTCCCATTTTGTCCCCGGACAGATAATCGGACGGACCGATGGGAAGACCGATCGAAGGAGGGAGGAAGGGAAGGAAGAAGTGCGGACGGACGGATGTTAGGGGTGGGGATGGACAGGGATGGACAGGGGTTACTCGATTACTATTTAAGTATTCTCAAGCAATTTTCTTTGTGCATTTACATTTTCAAAACTGATACAGTATTGAAGGGCAAATTTGGAAAAACCTTTTTCCTCTCCCTGTAGGAATCTGGCACAATGTAAGCGCTAGCGACCCAAGTTCCTCTCCCATCTCCCTCGTCTGGAAGATCCCCAAGAGAAAAGTTTGGCAGAGTCCAGAGCGCAGGTCTTACCAAGGCCTCGGGGGATTGTTGCAACATGGAAACAAGAAGAAGTAATTCAATTGGTCCCGTGCGTGGGCGGGCCCCAATCGCACTAACGATCGCCTGGAGCGCGTCCAATCGGGGATGCGGTGGGAACTCGCTGCAGGCCCTCAATAGAAGCATCGCCTTGCCGGCGGCGCTAAAGACTGAACGCTGAGCGATGAGGGCCCGGAAAGCAAGCGAGAGGAAGAGCACAGCATGCGGTTTACAGCAGTGTATTGATTCATTCTTTATTTTGTATTTCCGGGCGAGTCAGCTGCTTTGGTCATTAGTTTCGTAAGTGTAATATATTTTATCACGGTATGTAGTGAAGATCTTCCCTCTAGAAGCGTTGACCTACATGTAGGTTTGCGGAGTTTTCCCCATCTAGGTATCCCCAACCACCGGGGCCAGCTCAAAGCTCCCAACTGCGTCGACATGTCAGTAGGTGGAAGTGTGAGTTTCACGTAAACCACGGAAAACTACCCTTCGCTACCGGTCGATAGCCGACCGCTAGAATTTTCCTTCAGATAACGGCTGAATTCGACATAGCTCTGTAGTTGGTGTAGAAAATTCTGTCAACGTCGGGACTCGAACTCCAGAACCTCCCGATCAAAGTATCAGTTGATACCCTGGGCCGCCTCAGAGTTGACAGGGATGTAGTATGCAATTTGTGATCGAAATCAGCTAACAAACGTCCTTGCCAACGTGCATTATGATGAATTATTTTTACTTTCTCATGCATATGGTATCATGCACAAAAGTTTAAAATACGGCAAAAAATCGTTCAAAATGCTGTGTTGAGATTTTGACGGAATGATTCATTTTGGTGGTTCTGGATACATAATTAAGTAATTTATCAAGGAATTGTTCGTTCTGCCTTCAATAAAACGTAAAGTGGGATGAGACAATCGGCTTTCTGGGCACGAGATATACGTTAACTCTCGACATGAGTAGCGAATGATGACTTCTTAACCTTTTTGACTGCGCCATGTTCTTTTTTTTTTCAAAAACAACTTCAAATTAATTCTTTATTTTTTTACAGTTAGTACTGAGAGCACTGAATAAAACGAAATACAGGCCATTTTGAAGTATTCTTTTGATTATTAAAAAACACAAATATACTTTTCTTGAAATATGTCTCTCGTTCTTAATATTTACATTACGTATTTTTTATTATATTGTAGCGCATATGAGTGAATGTTCTTCAAATAAATTCTTATGAGGTTTCTCGAAAACTCAAATGCTTTCTGTGAAAATGAGCTAAACATTTTCTAAACGTCGCTAAAAACGACGTGTTTTCAAAAACGGCTCCATAATTTTCAACAAAAATTTGCACTTAGTTTCACGCTTTCATCTTCTATTATAATTTTAGTAAAATTTCGATTCGATTATTAGAAGATCGAAAATTTTAGAAAAGGTGTAAATATTTCTTTTAAGCACCCAGATGTGACAGCTGAAAAGAGGATGGTGAAAAAACGAATAGCTATCTCAGACGCATGAGAATAGGTAACTAACTAGTACGAAAAAACTTCTGCAGCATCACTTGTTTTTAAAATATGATTGTTCTCTAAAAATTAGTAGTTTTCAAATTATAAGTGAAACATTGAAAAAACGGTGTTATAGTTTCCTCAGAACGCATTGCATTTATGTGGTGAATTAGTATACAGTCTAATTCAGCACTCCACAAACATAAAGAAACAGCAAAGAAAAAACATTCTTTTTCCTGGACAGGCATCAGTTTCGTTTCTTGATTTTGAAAGAAACATTAAAAATATTTTACTTGCTTTCAATTAACCCATTTCAAACTAAATAGTTATTAACATCTCGTATAAGGCCGATTAACAGCCAATAAGAGTAGCGATTGAACTGTGTAAACCGATGTGTTAGTGAAGGTTTATAACCAACAGAATCTATTACTTGTATTATCGGCCGTATGTCGTTCAATACTTTTCGTAATACCATCTTCTTAGAGAAAAAAATCGTATAAACAAGAAATACTATTTATTGGAATTTATGTACTCAGAAGCCATATTTAGATTTAACTGATTTCTTTCGATAGTTTCTAACGGATGGCGGAGTGTTAAATCCTTAACGGACTCCGAACTTTTAAGAGTGGCTTTTAGTTTCTCTGTTGAATTGCGTTAGGTCGATGTAGCAGAACAGCATTACGAAAAAGCCATTTTTTCTAACTCCCCCGTGCCGTGTTTCCTATCCGTCGCAGCTTCATAATTAGGACACTTTCGACGCTTCGGTGGAAGCGTTCAGCATATTATTAGCCCTGGACGAGTTTCGTCTTTTTTGCACGGCGATTGAGAAACTCGCAGTCAAAACGTTTCGAGCAGTCGTGCATAGCGGGGTGTGTCGGGAATATAAATAAGTTCCCTTTCCTCGGCGCTAGCGGGACTTTTCTCGTTCACTTTCATCATTTCCTGCTTTCAAGACTATATTTCTTTTAGATAATTATAGCCAGCATAAATAAATCAAATTGCGATATTATGTGATAAATAAAAATTATTAATTTTATTTTTTTTGTATTTAATTCATATATTTACGATTTCGTAAATAAAAATATGTTATATTTAGTGAACTAAAACACTGAATAGGTTTTATAAAACAGCGTAAAAAGCGAACTATGTTGTTTCAAAAGGGGAAGTATAGAATTTTGAATCCTAATATGAATGAGAAATGTATCGCCAAGGTTTCAAAAAAATAACTACCACTTACTAATTCACATGATCATAGGTAATACCATGAGTGATTTGGAAATTGTCGATAAACCCCCGAAGAGAGGTGAAGATTTATCTGAGAATTTCCATAGCACGAGTATTGATTGATTGATTGATTGATTGATTGATTCGTGTTTCCGGGCGCGTCAACTGCTCTGGTCATTAGTCCCGTTAGTGTAGAGCATGTTTCCCCCCAGGAGATGGCGGTGATCTTCCCCCGCTGAATGGCGAGGTCCGGCGCCGACCTACCGTCGGCTAGTGGTGTTTCCCCCAACCAGGACTCTCCCACCAGTGGGGCACCGGTCCAGCCGGGACAAGCTCTAAGCTCCTGACCGGTCTCCCGGGATATGTGATAGTGTAGTACTAAGTGTGTGTGTAAGGGGAGAGGATAGGACGAGGAATGGGAAGGACAGATCACGCGCGGTCCGTGGCCCGTTTGGTAGGGTACTGCTCCGGCATTCGCCTGGTGTTGATCGGAGAAACCACGGAAAATTACCGATCAGAGCAGCCGACCGCTAGAATTCTCCTCCAGACAGCGACTGAATTCGACCAAGCTGAAAAGCTAGTGTCGAAAATCCTGCTGCCGCCAAGACTCGAACCTAGGGCCTCCCGGTCAAAGGCGCTGCAGAGCACGAGTATTATTTAATAGGACTATTCTACGAATGAAATTATGTCCAACAGAGTTCCAAAATACGCTAAATGGAAATTATTTACTTATCCAGTAGTGTGTGCAGAACACTCAATTCAGCGAACCCAAGGTGATGTTGGGGGTTGCGTTTTGCTTCGCTTCTTGTTTGTCTTGCATATGTTAATATTGGTCTAATTATTGATCGATATATTCAAATCTTCGAATCCTATTTTAGATTTTTATTATACCATTTTGACTAGTTGAAGGCGCCTGCGATTTTATTATCCTTTATTATTTGCTCTTTGATTTCTTTCTCTGTTTGTCCTGAAATTATTAAAGTTACTAGTGAGAACCCGTCAAAATTTGACGGCGAGATCTGAGATAAATATAAATACTGTGCCCAGACTAATGTTCACAATATGTTGCATTGTTTGGATCTTCAGGTTATAACGAAGATATTCTGTGATGTATAGTTCCCAAAATTTTGAACACGTATGGTCCATGACCAGGTGGCAATGCAAAATGTCCCACATATTCCAATAATACACGAAATGACACAAAAGAAAGAGGACTATTATACTGACGGATATTATTTCTAAATTTGTTTGATGTGTCATCAACTATATACAAATTTGATTAGTTCTGGTATATTGCTCGAAGGTAAACTTATTTTCCCATTTAAGCAACACAAATTCTGCAAACGTGTTTACTCTCTCTCGCTTGGGAAGTACAAAACAGAAGAAAACTGACATTTTCTGCGCTGACTTTCTCACTTTCTGCGTCCAGTTAATGTACGTTTGCGTCTTTTGGGGCGCGTGGGCAACGATTCGGAATTCGACATAACCAGTGAACAACTTTACTACTTCAGTACAACCGAGCAAAACCCACTGTCCGAATGTTCTCTATAAAATACATCACAAAAGCAAATACATGCAAACTTTCAACGCCACAATGCAATTATTACACTGAAACAAAACCGTGACGAATTGTAAACAAATCTCAACAATCAAAAGAAAACATCAAGCAGCGCCACCATGAAGCAACGTGGACTCACATCTAGCGTTTCATATAATCGATTTTGAAACAGCCACCCTTTGGAAGAAAACAATTGACTACTGATAAGCGTACTATTAAAGAATGATTTAATTAATTAATTTACACCGTGAATGTTGGTGAATCAACACAAACAATATCTGATAACACATCTAGGAATCACATTCTTTTATTTAAAGGAAAAAATACTACAATCGGTTCAGTAGAAGTTCTAAACGAAGCCATGGCAGAATACCTTATTTTTTAAATAGATAGATTCCCAAATACTTTATCTCTAGAACTTCTCTAGTTCTGTTATTTGAATATCCACTACCAATTTAAACCTAATCGGATTCTTAGCGTTTGTCATAGCTTTCTTCTGGGTAGATATTTTTAAGTTAAAATACTTACAATTTTTACTGAATTCATTCAACAATCGTTGTAAGTCATCTTCATTTTTTTATTAACAATGTGTCGTGGGGGTAACATATGATGTTTATATCATATTTTCCTATACTATATCCTTATTTTGGTCTTAATTGGTTTATAATACTATTCATTGTTACATTAAATGACAAAGGACTTAATGAATGTCCTTGCTTATTCGTTTCGTGCAGGTACAGCACGTGATATTTTTTAATCTTTACTTTGTTTTCTTTATATATATATATATATATATATATATATATATATATATATATATGCATATTCCTTGCAATATATATATTGTAACGTCGTGGGTAGGGATCTACTCCACAAGGAAACAGACACGAGTGAGGTATATACAATTTATTTACATTAATTTATGTACACTGTTTACAGACCTCACTCTAAGGTGTTTGTCGGCTACCTGCCGCAGCCCCCTTCTCCGCACACGCGCCTTGCGGCCGCGCATGCGTTCAGCCAACTCGGCCGATTTGCAACTTGGCACCTGGTGTGCCTCGGCAGACACTCTGCCCCGAAGTATCGAGCATACTTCACAGTGTTCGAGACTCGAACACCCACACGTGCCTGCAGCACTTCCGCGCCAGACTTGGCCGGACAAGTTTTGCGGTGTTTAGCCGCGAGGAAACCAGAAACGTTACCCAACCCAGGGCTTCTGCGACAGCCCTTTTATATGCTCGAGTCACATGACTTCCGCGTCATCATTCCCCCCACGCACTCGTCTTGAGGCGTCTGCTTCCGCCGTTGCAAGTTGCACCCGGCACCTACAAGCCCTCTCCCCTTTTGGACTTTCCCTGAAGGGTTGGCCTTTGTTTGGAAGCCTATTTTTGGCTCCCTCATCCCCATACCTTGCGACTTGTCTCTCCGGAGCAGAGAGTGAAGTCCATGACGCTACAGACTCCTCTATCCCCGGGGAGAATTTTTTCCGCAGGTAGAAACCACAGGAAAAAATTTATAATGAAGCAATTAATGACAGTTACAATTTCACAATTTCGCTGCTTCACATGTACTCATGGTGGTATCTAATTTAACCCTTTTTACACCATATAACATTACTATTTACAACATTTTTTCTGACTTCATAAATTTGACATTTTAACAACTAATAATAGTTTTTACGCTCTGGACTCTGTCCGTTACTCGTACTCTACCTCTGTTCTCTGATGTATAGTCATAAATTACTCCAATTGTCCAATTAATATACTCTTATATACAACTTTTTCATAGTAATCTTACTGTTTCTTGATGTGATTCTATACAATTTTAAATACACATATTCACTGATACTCTAATTTTTGAACAATCAATATACTCTTATATACAACTTTTTGATAGTACTCTTGCTGTTTCTTGATGTGATTCTATACAATTTTAAATACACATATTCAATGATTCCCTAATTTTTGAACAATCAATATACTCTTATATACACTTTCTGATAGTAATCTTGCTGTTTCTTGATGTGACTCTATACACTTTTAAATACACATTTTCAATGCATCTGTGAAACAATTTTTTACAATTCATCAAATACTGTTTTTCAAAAATACTATTTACACGATTACATTTAGACAAGATAGTTTCCAGTTTACATAGTGAAAACTTTACGTGATGCTATACAATACAAATAGGAGCCACTGAAGTGCAACCATTTACCTAACGAGATCAGTTCAGGTTCATGAAAACATGCGACTTAAAGCGTCGGCATTCCCATTATCTTTCCCTTTTTTGTGGCAAATTTCGATGTCATAATGTTGCAGCATTAACGACCATCTCAATAATCTAGGGTTGTTCCCGGAACAATTTCGCAACCACACTAATGGGTTATGATCTGTTTCGATCTTAATTTTCACCTGCCCGTCAAGATAATACCGCAATTTTTGCAATCCCCAAATAATTGCTGTACACTCGGCTTCCACCGTACTGAAATTTTTCTCCACATCCGTCAATTTCCTACTTAAGTATAGAACGGGTTTTTCATCGCCGTTCTCGTCTGTCTGAGCTAAAACTACGCCTATTCCTCTTTGACTTGCATCACATTGTATTTGAAATTGTTTCGTGAAGTCAGGTGCTCTTAATACAGGTTCGCAACATAAAGCTTCACGCAACTTATTAAATGCACTTTCACATTCAGGATTCCAATTTACTGTCCCCTGGCGTTCCTTCCCCCTTAACAAATCTGATAACGGAGCTGACATTTCGCCAAATCTGGGAATGAATTTCCGGTAGTACCCGCTCATACCGAGAAAACATCTGACTTGTTTTTTCGTGTGCGGTCTTGGAAACTCCCGAATTGCATGCACTTTAGCTTCTACAGGGCGCATTTCCCCGCTTCCTACTACGTAGCCTAAGTATTTTACTGACTCTCTACCGAACATGCATTTACTCGGCTTTACATGCAGTTTTGCCTGTTTCAGAATCGAGAACACATTTTGCATGTGTTGTAAATGCTCTTGCCACGAGTTACTGAATATGGCTATGTCGTCTATGTACGGTACCGCATATTCGCTGCACGGCGCTAACAGAGCGGCCATCATTCTACTGCATTGGTATGGCGCGTTCTTAAGGCCAAAAGGCAATCGCAGTGGGCGATATGTACCAAAGTTAGTTACAAATGCAGCCAGCCTTTGCGCTCTTGGCGTTAAACTGATTTGCCAATAGCATTTCGCTAAATCTAGAGTGGTGATTATTTTGGCTGCCGCCACCGTCTCGATTCGCTCTTCCATGTTCGGTAATGGAAAGTACTCTGTCTTGATTAATTTGTTTAACCGTCTATAATCGATACACGGGCGAGGCTTCCGACCCGGTGCTTCGACTAATATCATCGGTGACGTATACTCGCTATCACCTACTTCAATAATGCCGTCGCGTAGCATTTTGCTAATTTCATCCCGTAAAATAGCAGATTGTCTAGGCGAAGTACGATAAGGTGCACTACGCACGGGCGTTGACTCATCTGTGAGCTCTATGTCCATTGTAAGCGCATCGGTCAGTCCTGGTTTTTCGGAAAAGATATCATGATACTTCATGATTAATTGCTCGAGTTTCTCTCTGAACTCAGGCGGAATTTTCGTACCTTCGAGCATTTCCTGGAGATTGAAGTCGCTCGCTTCGAGATGAACGGCATATCTGTCAATCTCATCCTCTACCTGTTCGCAGCCTTGGATCGGTGTTGTCACATAGCTGATGTACTCAGTCCGCTGATGGTACTGCTTCAGCATATTCACGTGATACACCCGTCCGTCCTTTTTCCCAGGCAATAATACCACGTAGTTTGTGTCAGAGACTTTTTCCTTGATCTCGCCAGGCCCTACCCACTGTACCGCCAGTTTTCGGGTACGATTTGGCGCTAAGACCAGCACCTTGTCGCCAGCACAAAACGTGCGGTTTACTGCTCTGCGGTCGTACCAGACCTTCCTACGTTCTTGCTCGTTCAGAAGTTTGGTGTGAGCTAGTTCACGCGATTTCCGAAGTCTATTCACGAGACGGAATACGTACTCTACCACTGAACTGGGCTCCTTCTCCTCACTTCCGGCAATGTGCTCGTATAACAATGTGATGGGAGTACGCAAATTATTCCCATACACTAACTCTGCTGGAGTAAAACCTAAACTTTCGTGCACGGTAGTGCGCAAGGCAAATAATATTGCAGGTAATTGAAGCTCCCATTCCGTACCCGCTTCTAGGCACAGAACCTTCAATAAGCGGTTCATTGTTCGGTGCATTCTTTCCACCGCATTAGATTGTGGGTGATAAGGAGAACTCCTAATCAAACGAATTCCGAACTTCTGCGCGAATTCCGCGGTCAGAACGCTCGTGAAACAGGTGCCCTGATCTGTCTGAAGTTCCTTCGGGAAACCTATTCGGCTAAATAGCTCTAAGAGTGCGTTGATTACAGTTGCCGATCGTAAATCCGTTATGGGAATCGCTCTGGATATCTAGATGCCATGCACATCGCAGTAAGGATGAATTTCTTACCCGACTCGCTTTCCTGAAACGGTCCGCATGCATCGATATTTATTCGTGAAAATATTTCCCCTACAGGTGGTACCATCACTAACGGTGCTTTCTGTCTGTCTCCCGATCTGCCTACCTTCTGGCATACGTCACATGACCTGACGTACGTTTCCATTTCCTGGAAACATCTTGGCCAGTAAAAATACTTCGCTAAGCTATCCTTACTTTTGGTTGTACCTAAGTGCGCATTCGCGGTCTCGTGACACACTTTAAGTACCGTGCCTCGAAACACAGCGGGAACAACAATCATGTCGTACCGCTCGCCTTTTTTACTAAATCGAGTGCGCAGCAATAATCGATTACGTAGGAAGTACGATTCTTTTCCCGTCTCGGGAACTTCATTCTCGCATTTTTTATAGATTTCCGCGAGCGTACTGTCCTTACTTTGTTCGTTAATAAATTCCTCTGTCGAGATCTGAATTAATTCTACCTACAGGAGCCTCTATCTGCATAGAATTTACATTGTCGGCGTCGGCGACTTCCTCGTCGCCTCCGATGACATCTGCCTCCGCGTCTCCCGTTACCGGTGAGTCGGCTACCTGCTTTCCCTTCGCGTCGCTATTTTGAGCTAATCCGGCGCTCGACCCCGTCTCTGCCGCCCTCATCTCCGGCTCGGCAGTGCCCGTCGCCGCTGCCTTCGACCGAGTTACAACTGCGCTCACAATCTGCGGCTCAATGAAACCTCCTCGAATTTCCTCGAGTAATTGCGCCGTACGATTGCTAAGCAGATAGTAACCGAAATCACAGTCGCGATTCACTACTGCAGCTCTGGTTGTTACCTTCCCGAAAGGCCCTTGCAGTCGGATCTGTGCTACTGGTAGATTCCTCGGTTTTGAATCTAAGGGTTGAAACACCCATACACTTTCCCCTGTTAAATCAGAATCTTCTATAAACCGTTCGTGTACAACATCAAACGACGCTCCACTATCACGCAGAATAATACCGGGCTTCTCATTTATGAGTGCGTGGGACGTAAATGGTTGGAACAGCTCCGCCGCTGTCTCCTCCGCCATGTGGCCAACCTTTTCGCCTTTCTCCGCGCCGCGCTTTGTCGGGCAGTCCCGCGCGATATGCTGGGGTGACCCGCAGCTAAAGCATTTCCTAACGCTGGGTTTTTCGAACTCTTCCCTGACGTCACGGCTTTTGTGCAAAGGTGTCCCGGCGCCCGATACCTGCTTCGGTTTTTCCGCGCTGGCTTGAACTTCAGGCCCTCCGTCCCTTCTCTGGAACGGTTTCGAGAAAGTACGTTTCCATCCCGACCTATTGTTCTCGTAATTATCTAATTTCTTCGCGAATTCAAGTGGAATAGCAAAATTTCCCCACTCGTCAATGAAGTGTTCCTTTATTTCAGCTGGAACTCGCCGTTTCATTTGATCTGTCACGATTAAGTTGAGCAATCCCTCGAAAGTTGAGATGCTAAGCCCCGCAACCCATTCCTTACAATAATTATATAATTCGCGGGCATACACATTCCACGTAGTGTTTGTGGACTTCATGTGCCTCACGAATAACTGCCGAAACTTTTCTGCATTAAATTTATACATTTCTAACAATTTAGATTTAATGTCGGCATATTCGGTCATTGTTTTCCCGTCTTCTAACGTAAGCCATGAATTGATTTGATGAGGAAGTAGCCCCATAAGATTGGCAACCCAATCTTCCTCCGGCACTCCTAACAACTCCGCTTGGCTCTCGAACACGCTTAAGTATGTAGTGATGTCATCGCTATCGCCTTTGAATCGGTCCATAACGTGATTCAACCGTACATGTGTTTGCGTTTTCGCCTCGTTCCCTGAACTTACGCTTCCTGTCGGCGTCTGATTCGCTATCCGGAGTTTCTCTAACTCGAACTCGCGATCTAGTCGCTCTTCTCGCTCTCGCTCTCGCTCGAATTCTAACTTTTCACGCTCTCGCTCTCGCTCGAATTCTAGCTTTTCACGCTCTCGTTCTTTCGTAGTCTGACACAAAGCCTTAACGAATTCTTCCTCGTATTGGCTGCTATTTACTATAATGTTTCGCAACTTTACAATTCTGTCATCGTCGTTTGCCGTTTCCCCTAGCTCTCTAGCAACGTGCGTTAGGCACTCCTTACTAAACTGCGCAAGATACGCCATGATGCCTGAACTGTTCTCGAATTGCAGATGGCTACACTTACGTGAGTGGTGATCCTCGTGTACTCCTTCCGGTCGGCTGGCCTGGTATTCGTCCTTCCTGTCAGAGGGATGCCTTCTTCTTGACGTCGGCGCCTTCCGTCCCCAAGTTTGACTTGCGATTCAATTAAAAACTACCTCGTGTAGCTCGCACAGTCTTACAGCCCCCTACGTTCTCGGACTTCCTAGGATGCACAATTCCCGTTGATTTCACCCACACACGCCAGCTACGCACTCTCGTGCACTGCCGGAACCAGTTCGTTGCACTAGGCCGAAACTGTTACCACTATTGAACTGTGGTGCCCGTATCTTGTGAACTGCCCCATAGACTTTGGTGCATGTTCCGTTAAGCTGCTGCTACCATTACTATTAAAATGGCGCACATACCCCCGTGGGTTTTCTTTAACCGCTGCCACCATTAAAAACTAATGGTGTGCGCTCCCCCGTGGGTTTTCTTTAACCGCTGCCACCATTAAAACTAATGGTGTGCGCTCCCCCGTGGGTTTTCTTTAACCGCTGCCACCATTAAAAACTACCTCGTCTGTAACGTCGTGGGTAGGGATCTACTCCACAAGGAAACAGACACGAGTGAGGTATATACAATTTATTTACATTAATTTATGTACACTGTTTACAGACCTCACTCTAAGGTGTTTGTCGGCTACCTGCCGCAGCCCCCTTCTCCTAACACGCGCCTTGCGGCCGCGCCTGCGTTTAGCCAACTCGGCCGACTTGCAACTTGGCACCTGGTGTGCCTCGGCAGACACTCTGCCCCGAAGTATCGAGCATACTTCACAGTGTTCGAGACTCGAACACCCACACGTGCCTGCAGCACTTCCGCGCCAGACTTGGCCGGACAAGTTTTGCGGTGTTTAGCCGCGAGGAAACCAGAAACGTTACCCAACCCAGGGCTTCTGCGACAGCCCTTTTATATGCTCGAGTCACATGACTTCCGCGTCATCATTCCCCCCACGCACTCGTCTTGAGGCGTCTGCTTCCGCCGTTGCAAGTTGCACCCGGCACCTACAAGCCCTCTCCCCTTTTGGACTTTCCCTGAAGGGTTGGCCTTTGTTTGGAAGCCTATTTTTGGCTCCCTCATCCCCATACCTTGCGACTTGTCTCTCCGGAGCAGGGAGTGAAGTCCATGACGCTACAACATCAATGGGGCACGCGCTCGCAGAGCAGCACTTCAGTAATTTGGGAAGTTGGAAAATTGCTCGATGAACAGTTGCAAGAGACAAGAAATTTCTCTGGCATGGTATTCATAATATACCTGAAATGCGGGCGAAGTGTGTACAAGCCGAATGCCAATATTTTGAATGAACAAAAAATGAATTTCCCTTGGAAATACGTGTTTTCTTTTTCCACAAAAACCGGCAAAAACTTATGCATACACCTGGTATTTACGTACAGTGCGATCATTTTATAAGTGCCCAACAAGACTGGAAAACAAGCCTGTTGCAGGATCAGAACTTGTAAATCTCCCGGAAGCAGGGGAGTGGACCGCACCGTTCCCCGACGAGGGACGGACTGTGTCGGCCGAGCAGAGTTTCCCACGATGTCGGCACACTAATAAAATAGTCACACTCTATGTACTTATTTACTAATTTACTGAATTACTTCACCTATTTACATATTTATTATCCCTACTAAAGTATCACACAAACACAATCTAAATTCAACTCTAACGTTGTTACAGAAGTATCAAAATATACAATATTCCATCAAATTTGCGTCGAGTAGCGTGAAGGATAAGCTTTATAAAATGAGAGTGGTTTCAACTTGTGGCGGTTGCCTGTAAAAGTATCGCCAAATCGGGCGATTGAACTTACAAATGATAAACGACATATAAACCATTAGGGTGCACGATCCTGGATATTTAGCGATTGGGAAACACACTGCCATTACAATTCGAAACAAAATCCACTCGTGTAACATTTTAGGAAAACGCAATCAACACATGAACCTTCAATGATCATGTGATTATATCAGTTGTTTTCAATATTTACTTTCAACTTGTGTAAAAACTCTCGCATCACGTTTTAAGATAGCTGTCTACCTCAAAATGATGAAAATTATGATATTTCATGTTTTTCAATTGTTATTGGGGCGTATGCTCTATTTTATTCTCTTTTAAAAGCTTCAAACCGTTTCTGGGGACGTTTCTTAGTTTTTTAGGAAATAATATTTTTTT
This sequence comes from Teleogryllus occipitalis, assembly GCA_011170035.1. Taxonomy (NCBI): domain Eukaryota; kingdom Metazoa; phylum Arthropoda; class Insecta; order Orthoptera; family Gryllidae; genus Teleogryllus; species Teleogryllus occipitalis. The sequence goes on along the minus strand of BLKR01001145.1, from coordinate 135,999 downwards.
AAGCGAGTGTCAACTGTGAAACCTTTAGTAATGTTTCAGTTATATGATCTGAAATGTCCAGAATTAATTTATAAACAATTATTTATCTCAAATAATCAAAACTCGACTTTTTAGTTTTTACAGTACCTTTATCATTCTAGTTCATTCCCTAGAATATACAGTCGTGATTAATTTAAAAGAAGAATTATCAAAATATATCACTTTGTTGTGGAATTATGTCTGAAGTAAAAACCTTAATTTTGGACAATTATTTATAAACAAATAGAGAAAAAATCGGATCTCCAAAAGTCTAAACAAATCTTTTGTACAAGAGAAAACAAAATAGACACAAAATGCTTTAATTTTATTTTTCAGGTAGACAGCTTCCTTAAAGCTAATGTTAGGGGATAGTGTTAGGCAATGGACTGAACATTTATTATGCAAACCGGCATTCTTACGACGCTCAAAGGAAGGATGATTGAAGTTTAAGGAGCTTTTATCCCCGGAAAGTAATAGGTATGAAATGGAGAATCAGTCAAATACATTACTTCTTTGTGCTGTTTAAAGATTAAAACTCATGTAACTCTATTACCTATTTAAAAGTCGTATTTATAAAATATATTATTGAATTCATTGCGATTGTGAGTTGATTAGCATTTACCGCTTTTGTACTGTTCTACATATTATGAAGCACTTACTGCGGATTATATTCCAATGACAAAATAATGAAACTATTTTTAAACAGTAAGGGAGAAAAAGATCTACTGACGTGTCACACACACATAAAAATTCAAAAACGCAAATTGAGGGGAAAATGTCCGGAGCAAGACCTTCTGCGCATTTAATGGAATAAATTTAAGTGTACTGCGGTTATACTTATGAATGTATTGGGATAGAACACTCAAAGAAGGGAAAAAATGTTCTGAGCTGGCAATCCATGTAGTTTGTATCTTGCTACAACCAGTTATCACACCCGAACTATAAGAGAAAGGCAACTGGTTTGGATACAAACACATTGCAGGAGTTGTTCAAATCTGCTCCAGCCACAGCACCATCACACACAACCCCTTGATATCACACGCCTTGTACTTCGCAGAAAGACCATGGACAGTCTGTGGCGTCCGCAATGCATCGTCAAGTCTCGCATCCATCTGGGCCTCACATCCATCTCGGGGGCAGCATTGACACAGATAGCACCATAAACAGAGTGGCCGAACGCATGACTTTCTGCTCGAAGTGACCAGAAGGCAATGCATTCTTGGTAGACTATATTTTACTGGTGGGGCCTAAATAATGTAAGGGAGTAATATTGAATTGTTTCTGGATAGATAAATGGTAAATAAAATTCTTCAGAGATGTAAAGTATGTAAAGTTCAGACAAATAAATGAGATACTTCAGAAGTGCACATAAACTGACTCCCTACCGAGCGAGAAAAATTTCAAACCATTGTGGCAATTATACGTGAGGAAAAGGGAAGGAAGTTCATTTCTCTTGACATAGCGTTTCTCACGCCCAAAAGCCGTTCGCAAGGGCAACGCTTGCGAACTCTACCATGGGGTGAACTTCTAAGCACTGAAAATAAAATGTGTAATGGTAACTTGTGGTAGACTTGTTTGCACTGTAAATCCAAGCGCAACGCTATCTTGCGGTGAACTTCTAAGCACTGAAAATAAAATGCGTAACGCTGCCTTGGGGTGAATTTCTTTGCACTGTAATTCCAAGCATACGCTACCTTGGGGGGAACTTCTAAGCACTGTAAATCCAAACGCAACGCTACTTTGGGGTGGAACTACAAGCACTGAAAATAAAATGCGTAACGCTGCCTTGGGGTGAATTTCTTTGCACTGTAATTCCAAGCATAACGCTACCATGGGGGAACTTCTAAGCACTGTAAATCCAAACGCAACGCTACTTTGAGATTGGACTTCTTTTGCACTGTACGTCGCACTGTAAGTCGAGACGTAAAGCTATTTTGGAGGGAACTTGTAAGCACTGACAACAATAAGCGTAACGCCATCTCGTAGTGGACTTGTAAGGACGCGTGACGCTACCTTGGAGTGGACGTCGGCGTCGTGATTGAGGAGCAGCGCGACGACGCTGGCCATGCCGCTGGCGGCGGCGTAGTGCAGCGCCGTGCGGCCGCTGCGGCTGCGCGCGTTGACGAGGGCGCCGCGCTTCAGCAGCAGCGCCGCCACCCACACGCTGCCCTTCCGCGCCGCGCAGTGCAGTGGCGTCTGCCCCATTGCGTCCTGCCAGACGCACACACACACATTTTCACTTTCTCCTATACCTACGTATTGTGGGAATTGTGATGCGGTGTTGTTGGCGTTATTACACGAAGAAATAAAGGTGGTCATCTCCGTCAACTTAGTAAATTTATTGAGATAGCCGGCTTTCGACGGCCTTGCCGTCATCATCAGTCTACACTGTAAATAAAATAAAATAAAATAGCAAACTAAATTATACAATGTGAAATGCAAGGGGATATTAATATACAGACCAGTAGCAAATGATATTACAAAATATACAATGCATAGGGGGGTTTAATGTAATTAATAGATACATTGAAATTCCTCTGGGATGGCTTATGGGCAGCGTACTAGCTTCCCGTGCTGTGGTTCCCGGGTTCGATTCCCGGTCGAAGCAAAAGTAGAGTTGTAGCTTTCCTTTCAAATCGTCCCAGTTTCTGTAGATGTGTGACGAAGAAAAGCTCAAGCAGGCGGATCTTGCTAGTTACGGTGAAGAGAATATGTCATGTTCGCCTCATGTCGCTCTTACTCCCAAGCATGGGAATTTAACTAGGCCCAGGGAAGGGGGACACCGGTGTCTGGCCGGCAAAGTCGGACTACCGACACAAAACGCCAAATACATGCATACAATTAAATTTTAATTATTGCTGACAAATAGCAGATAAAATTGCGAAAATTGAAATGCATCGGGGGGATTAATAAAGATAGTCGATAGCTTTATTTGTATAATATATTTCTTTATTTGTATTTTATAATTTGTAATTCGAACTGCTATCTATCGCATTAACGTGCAACTAGGTCACAATTAGTAGCTGATAGTCTGTTTTTAGAATATTTTCGCTTTTTCGCATCTTATCTCCTGGCTATATAATGATATAATAAAGTATTTGCCTGCAAGATAGTTTCATCGCCAATCCCGACGGAAACCCGAATGATAATACCATTCCTTTTTACTTTCTATTATCCTTCGTACAGAATTTGGGCACCAGGACAGGATATCGTGCCCACTCCTGCAAATAACTTTCTTATTATTCAATGTTGTTGTAAGTATAGTTACAAAAGCGTAACTCAGGAGTGCCATTTTCATGCCATGCATTGCAGGAGTGCCATTTTCATGCCATGCTTTGGAGGAGTGCCATTTTCAATTTCTAAAATTTAAATATATCATTTTTGAGTTTCGTGGTTCGTTTGTTAAGTGTTTTTAAAATGATAGTGAACGTTTAGAGGAATAGTAGTTGGAATACTATTATATTACGTAGCCGTTACTATTAACCCCAGAAAGTACGCGCCGTCGTAGCATCACTAGTGAAAGATGCATTTAGATGTATTCACGTCAAAATGATGCCGAAATGTCAAGAAAATGCACTGCAGGGAATGAGGATGGCCGACACGTTGTTCATCAAGCGAAAGTTCTGAAGAGGAGAAAGGGAATATCGGAATCTTTGGTCATTAAACAAATGCCCTGAACAGAAGAACGAGGGATCCGAAACGTTGGCCATCAAGCAAATGCCCTGAAGAGGAGAAGAAGGGTCTCCGAACGTTGGCCATTAAGGAAATGCCCTGACGAAGAGAACGAGGGTGTCCAAAACATTGGCCAACAAGCAAATGCCGTGAAGAGAAAAACGAGGATGTCCGAAACGTTGGCCATCAAGCAAATGCCCTGAAGAGGAAAACGAGGATGTCCGAAACGTTGGCCGTCAAGCAAATGCCCTGAAGAGGAGAAGAAGGGTTTCCGAAACGTCGGCCATTAAGGAAATGCCCTGACGAAGAGAACGAGGGTGTCCAAAACGTTGACCATCAAGCGAATGCTCTGAAAAGGCGAACGAGGGTTTCCGAAACGTTGGCCAACAAGGAAATGCTCTAATGTAGAGAACGGTACCATCCTGTCCAAAACGTTGACCTACTTGGCGACGTGGGCGTGACTGTTGCTGCTGTGCGGGGACGCGCGCGCACCTTGTCGTGGACGCTGGCTCCTTTGCGGATGAGTGCGGCGACGGCGACGCGTTCGCCCGACAGCGCCGCCACGTGCAGCGGTGTGCTGCCCAGGTCGTCGCGGGCGTGCGCCGCCGCGCCGTACTGGAGCAGCAGCGGCACCAGCTCCGAGCGGCCCCCCGACGCCGCCATGTGCAGGGCCGTCAGCCCCGATTGGTTCTTGGCGTGCACGTCGGCGCCTGCGCACCATCCAGTAGCATGATTGTTGAATTATATCGTGTTTCGACTACTAATTCTTTTCTGTCCCCGATTGAAAGTCGAATTTCATTAGTGCATGAAGTTACTATTGTGGAATCCCGTATATCGTGCACGGAGGTGGGGAGTTGGCTGCCATGTGTTACTGCAGGGATGCCATATTGGGCAGAATTCCGCCAATTATCCGGAAAAGGGCATCGACTTGTGGGAAGAAAATGCATTTTGCGGGATTCCGCCCATTGGGCGGAATTCGTTGTTTTCCGGGAGGATTTTGGGCGATACGATGCTTGTTTTGCGTAATCAATACTTTTTTGAAAAACTGTTCAAATATTGATATCTTTTTAAAGATATACATCACGAACAAGGATTTTAGTTCTGAAATTCTAGCAAATGTGTAGTAATATTAAGGGATGTCTGAGTTCGCTCTTTTATTTTTAATTAAACAGGCTTGTAATCGTGTACTCTTTTTCTAAAAATTGTACAATATTGATAGCTTACGATAGGTAGGCTGTATGCCCAAAGATATTTAGTTTTAAACATCTTATAGAATTACAGATATTTTGATATTACCCGCCTCAATGTCAGAGTTCGCTTTTTTTAACCGCTCACAGATTTTCACCGTCATTTGGCGGAATGGGGCGGATTATTATCCCTCCGGTGACGGATGGCAACCCTGCGTTAATGCAGTAGCCGGCGGGCAGTTGAGAGCGAGCGTAAAAGAAGTCGTGTGAGATCGGTTGACCTTAAAAAGCTTAGGAGAAACTGTTTGAGATGTAAGCTCTATATTGATGCGTGGGTTGTGAATGGAAGCGACCGCAGCTGTTTTTATTTATTTATTTAGTCAAAAACTGTATGTGACGTATGGAGGAGAAAATGATCTGCGCACGCTTTCTTGAGTTTTACATACGTTATTTGAATCGCCCCCTGAATGTAACATTTTAGTTAATGAAACTATTATGGAACGTCTTGTGTTTTACTAACAGAGGAGTGAGATCTTCCCTACCAAACCCTACACTATTAGCTCTCGAAGGTTATTCACAACTATTTTTACTGAAATACTAAATATTTTACAGTTAATAATGAAATGTCAGTTTATCTGGATTGAAATGAACGTAGACAAGGCAAAACAGTCTTCATAAGCAAATCCCAGTTTCACCGTTGTCGAGCAGTAAGGTCGCCGGCTCCTGAGCGCCTAGCGCCGCCGCCCTGTGCAGTGGTGTGTCCCCGAAGGAGTCCTTCGCATCCATTTCGAGGCCCAGTGTCAGCATCAGCGATATCACCGCCGAGCACCCACCTCTCACAGCCGAGTGAAGCAGCGTGCTCCCATTGTTCTCCTAGAAGACAATATTAATATTGGAAATGCTCTTCTTTATAAGATGCAACAGCGCGAGGTATACCTGGGCCTGAGATCTCACTGTCTGGTACTTCATGAGCATATTAATTGAATCGTTTATTTCAGAAATCCGTCGTCAAACGCCAAAATTTAAAATGCGCTTTAGTGGTGGAATATTGTTCAATGAGGATAGACATATTGCTTATTCCCTATTTACCTGAAAAATATTCATTTATTAACTGCTTTAATATTAAAAAATATTTTGAAATCGGAAAAATTGGGACACTTTTTCTCAATTTTCTCGACATGAGAAATTTGGCGTTTGACGGGTTTCTGAAATAAACGATTCAATTTTGTTAAACAAAATTCCAGGGTTAGCGACTGATGTAAAAGAGACCGGCCAGATGCCACATTGCCATATATCGGAAACTTAAGGTATTACTCGGGCAACAATATCACAAGGAACCTAAAAAATTGCGTTCTACGAACATACCTTACGTAATACGTCAACAGGATTAACTTCTTTACTGTCCCTCCTAAGGAAATATACTAACGGTGTTTGAGACTCCAATAATCCGATTGATTGGGTTTGAACTGGAAGATAGGAAAAAGTTACTAAAAACTACTAAAAACCATTCCATCGGAATCGGCATTGTTAACATTTGAAAAAAATAAATTACTGTTCTGACATTTCATATTTGGCGAAGATGACTTGTCTATGTGGCGTAGAAAGAATAATACTTTTTTTCGGGGAGGAAAAGTGAATCAGTTCCGTGTTGGTCTACAAAGTCCAAGATAGAATGGCGAAGACCTAAATATGAAATCCGCACTGCAGAGCAAGAGACAGTATTCATGTCGAAGGAAGCTCATCATTAAGTCAGGATCCTCGTATGAATTCTCGATCCATCAATTAAAAAAAATATACCACTACAGAAATTACTTAATAACAAACTACCAAATAAAACTTGTTAATAGTATTTATTTCAATATTTAGCCTATAACATGCTTTCAGGAATTATCTCCTGGCATAGGTGCGACTAGATGAATGTTTTCCAGCATATGCTGAAATTCAAGACAAATCATTTTCATGAACTTCACAGTTAGACCTGCTGAGGAGAGTTCTGTCGTATTCCCTGTTAATTATTGATAAATTTTGTTACACTTGTTCTGAAATACCAGATACTGCCAGTACCAGTACAAGTTCTGAAGTACAAGTACAAGATCTCATCCTCTAGAGTTTCTCTCCAGGATAGAATTTGACTGGGCCTCGGAAGAGAACGTGTAAAGTGGTCAGAAATGGACGATAGTACGCAAATAATAATAATAATAATAATAATAATAATAATAATAATAGTAAATAAGTAAATTAAACAAAACAAAAGAAACCTTCACATAGCCTATATATACTACAAGAAGGCTTTTGACAGCATCCCACACACATGGCTTCTTGAAATTCTCGATGTTTATAAAATAAATCCGGAAATCCGAAACTTTCTTCAGTCCATAATCACAACTTGGAACACTGAGATACACCTGAGGAAAGGTAATTCAGAGATTGTGACTGGTACCATCCGAATTAAAAGACGAATCTTTCTGTGTGGCTGTTTGAGTGCACTCTGGTTTTGCATGGCTTTAAAGCCGTTAAGCAACATGTTAAATAATAATGAAGGAGTTGCAATAAGATGCCAAAGAAAAATACAATGGTCTCTCAGCCTCCTCTTTTATATGGATGATATAAAACCATACGCTCCTTCAAATGAGAACCTCCGAAGTCTTCTAGAAACTGTTGAAATATTCTCAACTGATATTCACGTGGAACTGGGCTTAGCTAAATGTCGCACTCTGCATATTGAAAAAGGTGAAATTGATATAAGAGAATCTAATGAATTAAAAATACCTAATCTAGAATATGTTGAACTTTACAAGTGCCTGGGAATAATGCAAGCTGAGGGAAATAAAGATTCTCTTGTTAAAAGTTATCTTCAGATGGAATTCAAAAATCGTCTACATGAACTGATGAAAAGTCATCTCACAGTGAAAAATCTTGTAAAAGCCATAAATACCTATGCAATCTCTATTTTAATATATAGCGTCGGTATTATTAAATGGTCCTCAACTGACCTCCAAAATCTTCAAAGACTAATTCGTACCACAATGACAAAATATAAAAGGCATCACCCAAAATCTTGTATAGATAGAGAGGTCTAAGCTGCCGAGAAGCCTGGGAGGGAAAGACATAATTGACATCCAGGAACTACACTGAAAACAAATCACTTCACTCAGAGAATACTTCCTCAATAAATCAAAATTGTCATTCATACACAAAGCAATGAAATACTTACCCCTCTATATCTGAACCAAGACTCTCTTCAAGAAACTACCTTTCAAACAGAGAAACGAAAACAAGACCAGTGGTCAGAAAAACAAATTCATGGTACAATCTTTCACGCACTTCATTATTCATGCACAGACTTCTCAGCCTCTATAAAATGGCTAACAGATGAAGATTTATATGCTGAAACTGAGGGTTTCATGTTAGCCGCTCAAAGTGAAGTTATTCCCAACCGAAACCACAGAAAACGAATTCAAAAAGATCCCAAGGCTCAGTCTGATAAATGCAGCAGATGTAACGTGTGGATGGAAAATATAGATCACATCATTTCAGGATGTGAAACCCTCGCACAGACATATTACACAATGCGCCATAACCAGATCGCTTCCATTATACAATAAGCATTCTCGGAAAAAATAAGGAAGTACAGCGATCTGGCATATCAAATTAAAGATCAATGGAAACAGGACCAAGTGTTCATTCTTCCAATAATTATCTCCACTAATGGCCTTATAGAAAAATACGTCAAAGAAAACTTTCAAAAATTTGATACCCCAGATTCTTAAATAAATAGCAAATAACACACTTGGCGAAAAGCTCGTTGTAATTTGAAAACCAGGTCTTCATGTGAACCAACAATGTGTAAACAAATAATAATAATATAATAATAGTAATAATAATAATAATAATAATAATAATAATAATAATAATAATAATAATAAAAGACGAAGAGAAGATGAGAAGAGAAGGAGAAGAAGAGGAAAAGAGAAGAAGAAGAGGAGGAGAAGGAGAAGGAGGAGAAGGAGGAGAAGGAGGAGAAAGAGGAGAAAGAGGAGAAAGAGGAGAAAGAGGAGAAGAAGAAGAAGAAGAGCACCTTGGCGAAAACGTCGGCGCCCGCTTGGAGCAGCAGGCGCACGACCACCACGTGGCCGTGGACGGCGGCGGCGTGCAGCGGCGTGCGGCCGATGGCGCTGGTGGCGTGCACGTCGGCGCCGTACGCCAACAGCAGGGCCACCGCCGCGTCCGAGCCGCCGTCCGCCGCCAGCTGCAGCGACGACCGCCCCTGCTGGTCCCGCGCCTCCAGGGCGGCCCCGCGCTGCAGCAGCAGCTCCATCACGCCCGTCGCGCCGCGGTGCGCCGCCACGTGCAGCGCCGTCCTGCCGTTCCTGCGGCCCTACATCCCCCCTCGCACAGCGACGGCAGCGGTGGGCTGGATTCATTCACGAGGCTCAGGCCATCCACTGATGTCACTGCAGCGCCTCTAACCGGGAGGTCCTAGGTTCGAGTCCCGATGGTAGCACGATTTCCGAAACTGGATTGTCAGCTAGTAGGTCGAATTCAGTCGCTGTCTGGAGAAGAATTCTTGCAGTCGGCTGCTCTGATAGGTAGTTTTCCATGGTTTTCCCATCAACATCAGGTGAATGCCGGAGCAGTACCATAACAAACGGGCCACGGACTGCGCGCGATCTTTCCCTCCTTTCCTTATCCAGTCCTCTCCACTTACATATACAAACGCACATGCACTACACTACCACACATGCGGAGAGACCGGTCGGGAGCTTAGAACTGGTCCCAGCTGCTAGGGCGGATCCCAGCTTCTGGGAGATTCATGATTGGGGAAAATCAGATCTTGCAAGCCAGCGGGGAAAATATTACTACACTTACTACACACTCTCGCCATAAAAAATGTACTACACTTACGGGACTTATGATTCTAGACGTTGACGCGCTTGGAATCACTAATCGATCAGTCAATCAAAATGAGCGATACCGGGTGTGTCAACTGCTAAAGTCATTAGTCTCGTAAGTATAGTGAATGTTTTCATCGGGGAAGGCTCACCACCCCAGCCGGGTCAAGCTCTAAGCTCCCCAACGGTGACCCAACAAGTGAGATAATGTAGTGCATGTAAGTAAGGGGTGAGGATCGGACAAGGAAGAGGAAGGAAATATTGCGTGCTGTCCTTGCCCCGTTGAGTACTTCTCCAGCATTCGCCTTGTGTTGGAGAAACCACGAAAATACCGATCAGAGTAATCGGCCACTAGAATTCTCCTCCAGACAGCAGCTAAAAATTCGATCTAACTAGTGTCGAAAATTTTGCCACCATGAACTGACACCATGCCACTTGAAGCCTAGGACCTCCCGATCAGAGGTACTACAGTGACATCAAATGATGCCCGGAGTCACCTTTTTTCGTTCGATAGCGGTGTCGATTGTAGGAAACCTTTATATGCCCCAGTCGTTTATTCTCCGATTTAAATTTCGTCACGTTCGACAGATCCTGAGTTAAAAGGGAAGAAGGCACTGGTATCCAATCGGCGGCTTCAGTTTTTTGATGACGTCACTACAGCGTTTTTGTTTGAACGATCATCGCATCAGTGTCGCGTACTAGACGCGCGAGCATCACCGCGCTCCAGCTAATGAAACGTCAGATCTCAATGAATGTAAATCGGAGAATAATGATCGCAGCCCAGAGCATGGCGAAGAAATTGTCGCAACCCGCCAACGCACTGGTGTGTATATCTACTAACGTTTGGTCAAACACTTCCAATTACTGCTGTTTGTAAGATGTCAATAACCAGTAAGTGGTCGGCTTTAAGCTTTGGTGTTAAACATTTCGTGTTGCAGCAACACCTGCAATTGACATGCAAAGGGGGACGAAATGGCTTTTATGACGTATTCAAAAAATTCTCGGGAGCGTGAGGCACACGTTCATGAAAGTGGTAATGGCTTCAACTTTAAAACCATAGTAAAAATACTCTCTCACAACAAGTGTTTTTGTGCAGTTAAATGCAGTTTAAGTGCAGTTAAATGTTTTTTATTTAATGTTATTAAAAAAACCGTGGGGAGAGCTTTAAGCAACTTACCTGCGTGCCCGCTTGGGTTTTATACAATCTGTGGAAATGAATGAACCCTATAACTGTAAAGCCCGGTATACACGGTACAGTTTTCGTGCAGATTCTCATACAGTTTCTATACAGAAACTTCAAGATTCCAAACTAGAAGTACAAAAGCTAAAAGCGGCGAATACACGGTCTATACATTTTCTGCACGAATCGCCATAGGCCGCCGCTAGGGGGTCTAAAGAGAAACAACTGAATTGCGCCATCCGAGTACTGTCAGTGGTGGTATTTCTGTGTGTGCGTTCTGGTTATGGTCTTTGTTTGGTAATAATTAACCACGAGGAGCATAGAGAATAAAAATAGGAAGTCAAGAATTGGGGAAAAGGGAAGTTTATCACAATATACCACTTCACACAATGCGCACACTTCACACTTCGCACTTTGACACACCTCACCATAAAATCGCAATGGCCGATCAACGTTAGTGAATCATTCTGCCGCTAGAGGCGCTTGAGTCAAACTGTAGGCTTTCTGCATGAAAAATTATGAAAATGTTCATATAGAAAACGAGCAGTCTGGATTGTACGTTTTCTATACGTCCAATCTGCACGAAAACTGTACCGTTTATATCGGCCTTAAGACAGTTACTTCGACTCCCGACAATAGGAACAACACACGCGATAACCTTTCATCAGTGGTGACTGGTACCTCAATAGACTGGATGTTGCATCTTGATCGAATGACGGAAACGTAATTTCCAAAATTCAAAATACGAATATATAATAAAAATGTAAACAATTCAAATTAATTAAAACTAAGTTAAATAAAAGTCTATGTTGTATCATTACTTACATAATTTTACGCGTCGGGTTCCTGTAAGGCATATGCCACCAAAAGGTTTTTTCGCAAATGTTCAATGTGCACGAACGAGACACTGTACGTGTTTTACACCTAATCAACGAACAGTACACATCCCGCACACGTGGTTCTGGCTTTAATTTCCACTGGAATTTAAGTTGGACTCCAACACATTGCAACAAGCACTATTGCTTTGACACGTTTCATACAAATAAAGTTATTTTATTTCGACAACATCACTACCCTGGCATATTTGGCAATAATGAAAAATCTCCGACACACATTCGTATCCACAAGAATGCTCGCAAACTCCTGGCCAGCTACAGTCTCCGCCTCCCCGAGACACTAAGAGACTTCCATTCACAACCGCCACCTTTACACAAACTTGTGTTCTTTCAATAACAAGCGAAAGTCATAAAATTACGTTACAACGAGTCAGACGAAGACGGAATTTGGGTATTCCCCTGAGACACCCTCCGTCGCCGCTCAGCGCTCGACAGCGCCACTAGTCTGCTTGGTGTATCAAGGGGCCGTATGTTTCCCGTGTTAAATCGAAGGGCCAAAGAGTAAACAGTAAACCCAATAATACAACCAAGATCGCGGTGCAGTTCCTGGCAAGGCAACAGACACCGGAGGGAGCACCAGTTGGACGCTCTTTGGTTTCAAAAAGATTTCATATATATTGCTGCAATATCTTGAATATTGAATGTCATTAAAAGAAAAATGTATATTCCTACGATATTAAGATATCTTTTTCGATTTTCTGGGGGTTGTGCAACTGTGCAACCTAAGCACGAGCGGCCACTGTCTATCACGCCCTGGAATAATTGACATTCACTTTGAAGTCCCTGAGTGACAATTTATATTTATTGATATAGAAGCTATATCATCTATAATTCCTGGGACTCATCAATAAAAAATTATATACCACGACTAGTCTTTTGGCCTTCATCAATAAAAATTATATACTACGACTAGCCATTATATAGGCTGTCCGGGATGAGCCGCGTCTATGTAGTGGTTGCTGACATTTCGACTACATGTTGGCCGAAACGTCAACCACCAGTACAGAGACGCAGGTCAGCCCGGACAGCCTAGATTTATTTATTTATTTATTTATTTTACGTCAAAAAAAACAGTTAAAAACTGCGTATGACGTGCTATGGGGAAAAGTGAAATGTGTGCACATTTTCAAAATTCTGTGATCCCTACACTAAGTCATATACTACTTAAATTTTGAATTTTTGAAAGGGAGAAAAAAAAACTCCCATGTAATAAAATCTATTTTCAAGGATAAACAAGCAATAAGTTTTGAGTTTTGAAAGGGAGAAAAAAAACAAAAAAACTCCCATGTAAAAAATCTATTTTCAAGGGTAAATAAGCAATAAATTTTGAATTTTGAAAGGGAGAAAAAAAACAAAAAAACTCCCATGTAAAAAATCTATTTTCAAGGGTAAATAAGCAATAAATTTTGAATTTTGAAAGGGAGAAAAAAAACAACAAAAACTCCCATGTAAAAAATCTATTTTCAAGGGTAAATAAGCAATAAATTTTGAATTTTGAAAGGGAGAAAAAAACAACAAAAACTCCCATGTAATAAAATCTATTTTCAAAGATAAATAAGCAATAAATTTTGGCTCTTATTACTTCCTGCCGCGACAACATGGAAACGATAATTTGAATAATTGTATTTCCCACTGAATTCTAGAAGACGTGCACAGAAAATGAAGTTACATTTATGTCCAGAAGCAAAACAAGGGGCCATCTCAGCATTTGCTCAAACAGATAATACAAATTCCATCCACGGAAGCCTACGCACTCATTACGACTAGTCAGGTGACGTTGACAGTCAGTTAAATTTTTTAGTATTTTCTCTACACATGATATTTCATTAATCATTTGTTCATTTATTCAAATTTACTTTGAGTAGTGAATAATGTTAGTTTTTAGACCTTTAATATATGATGTGTTCTAAATGTCATAGAGTCTTTGTCGTGCACAACATGAGTATATAATGTCACATTGGCAGTATTTACAGTTAATTTTAGAACACATCTGTTACCTAATATAGGACAAACCTTTCTCCAATTTTTCTTAGGTTTAGCTGCGATCAATAAATGACCTGTTTCTCTTAATTATATCACTTAGGTGTCTGGCACATGTCCCTTCAGAGACGACATTAAACAATTCTACCATTACGATATGATAAGGATTTGCTGTTATTGCCCAAAACAATATCCATGTATATATGTGTAAAGATCTTGGTATATATAAAACGTGTATATTCATGGAAATGCAGTATATTCTGTAGAAACGTTTCTACATCTCTCCTGTGCGATGTAATCGCACGGGTTCAGCTAGTTTCAAATAAATGACATCACACAATAAAACATAATGGAATAGAAAATGTGTAGTTTTGATAATTATCAGTCAAATGTCGCTTTAAAACAAACATCTATGCACATACCTGTCCTGGGATTCGACGTCAACACCAGATTGGAGAACTGACCGTACTTCTTGCACGCTTCCAACTTCTGCCGCTTTCAGGAGCGCTCCGACTTCCGGGGTTGAGTAGAAGGAATGTATAGAGAAAAGAGAGATTTTCTGCGCCAGGGGAGCGAAAGGGTTGGAGACCCTCCGGGGCCTGATCTGGGACGGTCTCTCCGTGAAGACGAGCATATTCAATGGTACGGAGGTCGATTCTTCATTTCCAGTTATTATCCTATCCTCTTGTAAATTGTGTTCCTCACTCATGCTCACGAGTGCTGCAGATGATAGAGCTGTGTTAAGTGCAAAAAAATTGAATAAGAATAGAGAAATAAGTTATTACTTCAATTAGCAATTTACACCACTTGTTAAAATTAGGGAGAGTTGTTCAGAAGTAAGCAGAGAATCAGCTCAACCCTCGCCTTGAATATCGCTGGGAAAATGACAAAAATCATGGTCCTTATTTATTTTGAGATATTTCACCTAAGAATTAGGGACGCACGATATTTTTTTTATTTAACGTCAAAAACAGATAAAAACTAAGTGACGTACTACGGGGAGAAGTATACTATTCTATGCACGTTTTCTTGCGTTCTTGAATACCTATCCTAATACAGAATTTGAAGTATAAATGCAGGTGGAAAAGAGCGTATACAATGGAAAAAGAGTCTCTTATCCTTGTTTTTCCACGAGTGATTCGGGGAGATTTACCAAATATTACTGTTTATTTTATGCGATAAAAATATCATTCCTCTTAATTAATCACTGTTTCACTGCACTTACTTTCTACAAACGGAGAAGAGATCTTGAAACAAATATATATCCCAATTCGAAATTTTTTCAAATACGTTTCCGGAATCCTATGGAAACACGCAGGTTTGAAGGTCAGAAATTAAGACTTCACATCGATTTGCCATAATATAAATGGAAAACACTTATCAATTAATCAGCAGCAGCAAAACATCTGAACATGTCCATTGGTTATGATCACAAAAACTAAAGAAAAATGACAAACGCGTTCCGAAAAACTTTAACAAATTGAACTAATATGAACAAAGAAAGTGATATTAATGAGAAATAGTAGTTGAAATGTGTTTGTAGCTTTAAATCAGAAATCAATGTAGGTAAAATACATAATATTTTCATCGAGTTATCGTTAGTGGAGGCACTTTTGTGCAATTCTTTTGGCACAAAGCTTTCCGTAAATATCCATTGGATTGTTACATGGGTTTCGAAAAATTCCCAAACAATATAATAAATACACCGTGATAAATATTGAGACAAATGTCTTGCACGGCGTGCACACCTCGACATCTAGCTTAAAAAAGTAAATGCAATGCGACATTACCAATATTTCATACACTACATTATTATTATTACTATTATTATTATTATTATTATTATTATTATTATTATTATTATTATTTTATAGCTAAGGTTCCAGTTCTTGAAACGAACATATGTTTCGTTTACCTGAACACATGCAATAAAACTTTCCTAAGATAATACTGATTTCGCGCTGGCTAGCAAATACTTTTCGATAGATATTCTCAAACGAAATGTTAAAACATTGTCGCCTAACATTTTCACTTACATTTACATGTAACTTATTTGGGAAAAATATCTAAAAATATTTGTGAAAATCGTAATTTGTAAAAATATTGAACTTATAGTTATGTAGTGCAAGATTATTTTGCTTGTTGTTCCTGAACAGTGAGGTTCCACCTTACAAAAGTATTTTGCGTGTTTTTAGCAACATTGTTGCTGCTCCAGGCCACTAGAAGTATCTAATTGTATAGAAACAATATGGTTGCCGGGTGTCTACTATTTGAGCGGACAGTCCGCGTTTTTCACATTATGTTCACTATTCTTTTCACAAAATAGAGGACTTTTTTTTATTCAAGAGCTTTATGATGAAATGTTACATAATGTAAAGCTGTACAGTCTAAGAGAATAAGGATAGGAGAATCGCGTTTTGTCTTTTTTTTAGTTAGAATCTGACAGAGATCGAATATCTATTGAACTCGATTCTCCGAAAAAACAATACCTATTAAAATTCAATTGTTTCACAAGACATTTAATATTAGTAATTAACGAAACGAGTGTATAAAGAGGGGGATAATTGCATGAGTGGTATGTTCAAGAAAATGAGCGACGATAGGAGCGAGTTTTCATATATACCGTGAGAGCAATTATCCTCCATTATACACATGTTAAGTTCAATATTTTTTCGTTCCCACTTACGGATAATAAAAATTTTAAAACATCCTATATGTGACAAGAAGGAAATAAAACAAATAGTAAAAATTTCAACATATGAAAAGGTAATTTTTTAATTAATGCATTTTTGAAAAACTACTATTGAAATTACTTTTTTACTATCTGTAACGTTGATAATAGAAAGTAGAACAGATTAAAAGTTATAAATAAAAATAAGTTTCCGGAGCGAACTGGCCTCCGCTTCCGCGCCGCCGCAGCCGCCGCCGCTGCACTTACCAGTGTTTCGTTCTTTCTCAATGGCTCTTTGTAGGTGAAAATAAACGAAATTTCTTTCATTACTCTTCGCTCGCTCAAAAAGTTCCATAGGAGTAATGGTGTGAGTTCCTGGGAGGTTTGCGTGAGTCATGCTAATGGTGACTGGTAAGGAGAAAGCAAAAAGTGAAGTGGAGATATAAGGTTTGCATTGATGTTATGTACTATTTATTATTATCTTAATTAACTACTTTTCTTAACTTTTTCTTAGTGGTATAGGTTTATTGCATTCAAGATTAAGATATTCACCACCAGTTACTACACTTAATTGGAATTAACAATAAAATCTAAAAAATATCATTAACGTTACTGAATGTAAGCCTCTGCAAACCTAGCTGCGTTCTCTTCTTTTTTGATTTCCACTACGACCATTTCAAAGATGAGTCACTAGAATTATACTAGGCTTTTTTGATATTCTGAGGCGACAGATCGCATATTGCTTCCAATAACACCAAAATAGATATTTTCTTCTGAGTTACCTCTGTTATTTTTCTCTTCCTCGCCCAACTTTTTTGCGTCTCAAGTCCCAATGCTTTGGAAAAACAAAGCCTATGAAACACATTCACAATCTTCGATCTTTTATAATAGTGTTTCACTACATAGTAATACGAGACAACTAAGCCTGCAAGCTGGTACTAGGTTCTCTTGGAACGAGTAGCCGGGCACACCCAGGGAATAAATTGTATGGCGATTGCTTGTTCTCTGCGTATCTCACCCCTGCCTGAAGAAATGCACGCGACTTAAGAGCGCAATCCGCGTACACTTTTTGTTTCGGAACTTACGCATTTTGTTAGATTCCATCACGGCAGTTGGCATAATACTTAGTCATTCGTTCTCCTTAGAGAGTACAAAAAATCAACGAGAAAAATTATTTCTTTTCAAGATATATGTATTTGTCATCTTTATCATAAACCAAAGTATTAATATGTAATATATTGTCGACCATTTAAAATTAGTTGGTTTATCTTTAAAACATGTGCCTATCTTTGAAGTTTCACACATATTGTAAACAGATCTTTTTATATGTTTCTACATTTTGTGTGCAGGTCTTATTTCCGCTGAATTCTGTAAATTTCTGAAAATTGCAAAAGTTGGAAATATTGCGAGTGTGTGTGTTTTGTAGCACCATCACTAATTTAAGAAATTATATCCGAATTGAATAGGCAATTAAATGTTTTATTGCGTGATTTTGTCAAATAACATTACGACTGTAAACTCAGATACAATTCGAATGAGCTAAAATAACTTTTTTTTTGTATTTCAAATTAAATTTTTGTGAAGAACTTCAAGAATCAGTGAAAGATGAAAAGGACTGGCGTGCAGATATTTCGTTGAAAACGTGGAACGGGGCAGATGGCTAGGGCCGGCTTAATACATTTAACCCGCAACAGTTATTATGAAGTCTTGATTATGTATTTTGTACATCGTCAACCGATTGTGCCAAAAATCATTTCACTCAATTTCCCCTGGCCACGTAATGCGGATGTGTGGAAGTATCTGGCTACAATGTTTTGAAGGCGAATGTATACGTGGAGGTGCACGAGAGGTCGGATCGTGTGTGACCTTTTCCTGTTTGTGCAATCTTCTGGTTATACACGTATACTTTCCTCCTCGCGCATTTTCTGCGCACGCAATTGGCTTGAAGCGGATGCCGTTCTCCTACCCATGTCCGAAAGAACATCTCGATTTAATTGAAAATCCAAACACGCATAACAAATGTTGGTAATATTAGCGATAAAATAATTCTTTTAATAAAATTATATATTCTTTTCATACAATCCGTAATAACTATTGTAAAACAGTAAACTATAATAACAATTTAATTCACTGCAATAACATATTTAATCATTATAATCAAATCATTTAATTATAATAATAATATAATGCGAGCTTGCATGGGATAAACAATCTACGTTAGTGTCTGGAAACAAGTAAGGGTTAATTTAACTCACAGTGAACAGAAATGGAAATAAATTGTAATGTACTGATGAGTAATATCGCTACCCTAAAATAATTTTCTTTATTCGACAGATTAACAAAAAATAACTAACAGAAACTCTTCTTCAAAATGGTGGATGACTTGTGATAAAAAAATCAGTGTGCTTTTTTCCGAAATTTGTTCGGAACATTCAATTATAAATAGATGTAATGATACCTAAATTATTCCATATTTGCAAATTTAGGAAGACGCTTCATTTTTTGTTGTGGTCTTATTTCTTGAGCAAATAATACCCGTTGGAAATGATGATCTCCGGCCCACCCAAACAGACTCAACTCTCCGAGATTAGCAGATGGAGTTAAAAGAAAGTGTACAACATTACCAAACAATTGCACTGTATTAGCTCAGTGGCTGTTACTGGTGGAAAGTCAAGAAAACGCTCTTGAACGTAATGTTGTCCAGAACCTGTCGAATAGTGGACAACATGCTTCTCAACTATTTACAAAAATTGCAAGTGTTTTTTTCAAACGAAACCGATTACTTCCATAACCTCGTCGGGAAATAGTTTTCAGCTGACTCATCGATGTTTTAAAGTGTTCCCCAGAAGAGGGAATAGCGTTCTTTTTTGTGTGTGTTGATTGGGGCCTCGCCGGGATTATTTGAATTACTTTAAAAATTCTTGAGTAGGTACGGCGGATTTTGTGTTTGTCCCCTCCGGCACATCACCGCAGTAGCGTCATGGTACTAACTCTCAAATCGTCTCTCGGCATGTGTGTGTGTGTGTGTGTGTGTGTGTGAGTGCGTGCGTGCGTGTGCGTGCGTGTGTGTGCGTTTGTGTGTTCGTGTAAGGAGAAAGGAGAGGACAAAAACGTGAAGGGAATTATGGCGCGCAGTTCGTGGCCCAATTGTTAAAGTACTTCTCTGGCACTCCCTTGGCATTGTTCGGAACCATGGAAAACTACAAATTAGAGCAGCCAGTCGCTAGAATTCTCATCAAAACAATGGTTGACTTCGTCCCAGTCACTTAGCGATAATAAAATTCGCCTCCGTCACAACTAAAACCCTAGATCTTCGCGCTCAACATTCGGCCTCTGAGCTATCGCGGCCGGTGGAATTCTCAAGTGGGCGTCATTCGACGCTGCCAAAAATGATTCCTGAGCTCATCGATGTACAATAGAACGCCTGTAATGTATCCAGCAGACGTCGTGTTTCACGACTTCAGAGTTGTCAACAATTACACAAAAGCTCCAGCCGATCGCTTTGGTGAGAAACGGAATGTTCATTAGGGTTCACTTTGTGGAGACGCGCGGTGCCGATGAATTGGGTAAATTGAAGGAGGCGACGCGCCGCGATCCTATGCGATGCGACGCGACCCTTTCTTGAGAGCGGGAGTGGCCAGGACCCGGCGTACAGTGGGCCGAAGTGGCCAGACACACGGACACAATAAAAAAGTAATGAAATATGATATGATCTAGGTTAGGACTTCTTAAATGTTTTTCTGACGACCCTCAAGCTTTCAAAAGAGCACTGAACTCACTCTGAAGGTGATGTGATAGTTCACAATCATAATTCTATTACGAATGAATCATATTAAAGGATGTGTTTTATTAGGGTGTGAAATTAAACTCATAGTGTTTAACTATACAATAAAATGCTCGAATCAGGGCGGTATAAAAATTTATTTCCAATCTGCTTTTCTATCTGATTTTTCTTACCGCTCCTCCCTGCTGGACAATAATAAGTTGCGACTCATCTATCTTAGGAAGCAGTTTGAATCGATCGTTATGGTGACGTTCAATAAACCGCGTATGTACTACTATAACTTAACTTCTTTTATTTTAACATGCTTTCAGTTATTTTCAAAATTTGGTGCATTTTGGAACTCTGATGGACGTAATTTCATTTGTGGAATAGTGCTATTAAATACCATCCGTGCTTTGGAAATTCTCTGATAAATTCCATCCTCGCTTCGCGAGGAGCGGATTTATAGACAATTTCCAAATCACTCGTGGTATTACCTGTGATAACATAAAATACATCCAGTAACATTGATATAACGTATGTAGGTAAGCTCACTTTTCCACAAATAATTCCCTATTTCTTATTTGAAGTTGCAGCTTCTAAATATTCACTTTATAACTAAACGCAACTAACAAATCTAAACTACAAAATAAAATACTTGTAAACTCACATATATAATTTTTGTAGAGTTTTGTATAATATTCCAAAACTATCAATAAATTGTCACGTAAAACTTATCCTATTTTTATATTTTGTCTTCTATTGTATTCATAAAGAAAGTTTTGAAATTGATCTGTCAACTCGTGACCTTGAAGGAACTTACTGTTTTAAGCTGAGTGTAACATGCAGAAGTTCATTCACGGGTACGGTAGTTGGTAGATCCGGAGTAATAGTTATAGATGTCATAACGTAATTGATGAATCTTAATCATAAAATAAATGAAAACACTTTTATCTATTCTGAAACACAATTGCCAGCTTTTATAATTCTGAAGACGACAAACGTATATATGTTTAATGTCCTATGTGCTAGTAACATGTAGTATAAAACTTCTTTGTTCAGGTACATCAATTCATCATGCGACTGATATATTAGAAAAATAATTATCCACCAACATTACATTATGTGTAAATAATAAATTGACAATGTACAGAGCCACATAACAAAACAATATTAGACATTATTTTATCTCAAGTGATAGAGATTATGGATCCTAAAATATGAATAATACAAACCAAGGACTTCCAATATTATTTGCTGAGACAAAAGTATTTTTAGACAAATTAATTTTTGCTTATTTTTGTTTTGAAAATATGAATGAACTCATTCATTGGGAGCAATTTATATGCAAAAGAACTTTACAGATTAGTCTTAATATTTAAATGATCATTCCTAAATTACATACCACTGCACAGAAATCCATCACATATTGAAAAAAATTTTACTGGGTTTACAAAAACATAAATTACTTTCCATTTTTCCAATTGATAGAGGAGAGCTGAATAACAGAAACAAAGGAGTCCCAGATTTTTTTATTTGCTTAGACAAAATATTTTTAGATAAATTAATTTTTTACAATTATTTATTGAAAAATATGTATGAATTCATTCATTAGGAACAAGTGACATGCAAAACAACTGCACAGATTAGTATTAATATTGTAATGATCATTGCTTAATTACCAACCACTGCACTAACCTTCTTCACATACAGAAGAAAAACATACAACTGCAATTAATATGACAAACAACTGTACAGATTAATCTTAATATGTAAATGATCATTCCTAAAGTACACACCACTATTCAAATATTGAAGAAAAATATTTACTGGATGGAGTGAAAACATATACACATTTTCCATTTTACCATTTTGAACCTAAGAACTGTGTAAATAGTCAAATTGAGAGTCCTAATGAACAGCTGCCCTACTACTTAGAGAATTATTCATATTTCTTCCCTTCATGCAGTATTATTTTCAATGGGGCGAGTACTTCAGCAAGTCGATCTTCCCTCTGAGTAGCCGATTCAAAGTTTTAGTAGTACTCTTGGCATTTGTAATCTGTTTTGACAATTGTGACACTGGGATTTCAACGAAAATGAGATCTGAGACTTTTTAAAATTTCTTTACATTGTTAGAGGAAAAAATATAATAAAAATGTTGGAGTCATTTTTGAGAAAATTTTGAAAATGTTTTTCTTGTAAAGTGACCCCTCCACACACACACACACACACACACACACACACACACACACACACACACACACACACACACACACACACACACACACACACACACACACACACACACACACACACACACACACACACATATATATATATATATATATATATATATATATATATATATATATATATATATATATATATATAGGAGGCTGGAGTTCGTTCAGGTTGATCGGGGAATATTAATTAGAATCGGGGAATATCAATCAAACATAGACTGATAGACGTTTTGCCGGCAATCAAATTGTTGGATTCAAGGACCCACAAAACATGGATTCTGACTGAACAGCGTCTTACAGGGAGTAATTTACTATTCATAGGAATAAGATTTATCCACTCTTGTCTTTACCAGAGCGCTACAATACGAATTTTTCTGACGAAAAACACCTGTTTTACCAGTTTTCTTTCTGAGATACTAAAAGGAGACCTATGTAGAGTAAAGTGTTAACCCTAATTTTCAAAGACTGCAAGTTGCATATACGCCACTTAAGTAACGACCTGGCCATAATTATGCAATCTGAAATGAAAATGTTAAATTCTTGAATGTGCGGGAGTTTGGGACGCTGCGAATTGGATTGAAACATTATTTTATGTACACAAATGCTTATGAAAGGGAAATAATGTTCTAAAAGGAACATCATCTAACGGTGAGTCTTGAATAATGTAAGTAAATTGATATCTTAAAAAGTTCACGATATGATGTTTTCTTGTTTGTCAAATCTGTATTAATATTACTTCAGTTCCAATGTTGATGAAACTTCTCTTAACTTATATTCGCTTTGAAAAAAATGTGAATGAGTCATTAAATAGAATCCAACATCTTTAAAATAAGATTAAAGCCATCCGAAACTGAACAAGGAAACCAAATATCTTACTTGATACCAGCACGTCAAAACATTGTTCCAAGAATGAGTAAAAAAAGGTCTAAAACCATTCATTAGAGTTAGACGTATATTCATAGAAGTTTGTCCTAATTTTCTAAAACGTGTTTTGTAAACATCTCTTTCCTGAATGAACTACCCAATCTCAGCTAATCAGGTGCTGTTTGAAAGATGGAAATCTTGGATATCTGCACGTGTAACTTACACATTTGTTTATGCTATATAAATATTAATAATATTTAAGCAATGTATTTTTTGAAATGTCGACATAAAGCTCAAACTGATGGTAAAATAAATAACCACTTCTAGCGATACCATGGAACAAGGGAAGTCGCAGCGCATTGTTTGTGCGCAAGGGAGAGTAATATCACAAGGGAGAATAATATAAATGTAACATATCGCAGTAAACACGATAAGCGCAACACTGGCCGAAGGAAGTGATGCAAAAACCCGATCGTTTAGGAAAAAGAAAAATATATTAATACGAGTGATTGAAGAGCGAGTAGCAGAGTACGTAAATGTTTTGTTCAAGTAAGAAAGGACACGTGAGAAAATCCGTGGAATAAGTAGTTTACGAAAAAGTAAGATGACAAAGGTCAAGGAATAAATAAATTAACATGGACGAACGAACAGCCAATCAGGATAGGAGTTCGTGCGCAGAATGAAATGAAAGGCGCACAATATGACAAAAGAAGAGAACCGACCTGGGGATTGAGGAAGACAGAGAGTAGAGCTGATGCTGATAGCAAGCGGATCGAGAGAGAGGGTTGCTCGCGATGTCGGCGTAGTTAAGTTTTAAAAATGGCAGAGTGTAAACAGCGTGACTAGGTGGGATGTGTTTTATACCACAGAACTAAAAGACAGTAACGAAGGAAACTTGCGTGTGTGGTGTCATGGACATCGAGGGAGTATAAAATATGGTAAATGGAATCGGAACGAACAACACATCGGTCAAGAAGGCAGAGACTTCAGAAAAGGAAGTAAAACGGGGACGCTTTGATTGAAATTTTTTTGATGATTAATGTAAGAAGATCAAGTCTTGGGATAATTAAAATTAAAATGTATTATCATATTTGAGAATTAATTATAAGGAGGGAACGGCCGAGCATGCAACTACGGGGAGAGAATTGTAAAAAAAAGTTCTTTCGTTAATAATAACAAATTGTTGTGTCAAGTGTGTGTGTGTGTTTGTTTTCTTTTGTTGTTTTTCTTGTTAGTCAGTCACAGCAAATGTGATATTAGTTACAACTGGAATCGAAGTAACAGGATCAGAAAACAACATACAATTTCCTGTAATAAATACTAAGAGTAAATACTATTAAAATACTACGTAATATTTTTTGGTTTTAACTGAATTCCTGTCGAGGCAGACTATCGAACCCACGATAATATAAAGTTACCTGATAACAGATAAACTCTATAAAATAATATATATTAGAGAAGAAAAGAGCAGTTACAGTAGTGCAGTTTGAAATCGCATTTGCGTTTTTCAGCGTGTGTTTCCATTACATTTCTGAAATGGCAAGTAGAATTTTCAGGACGAATGCAACGGTAATCGTAGTGAACAAGGCAGGGTAAGGCGCGCAGGAGTGGGTGAGGCGATGACTGTAGAAAAGAGCAGGATGGGTAGGAGTAGCTCGGCGTAAGGCAGGACAAGGCAAGCCAGGGCGGGGATACACTTTAGATAAAATTCATTCCTTTTCCTGTCTGAATAGATGAATATGATAAATAAATACCCGGGGAAGTAAAATTGAATTCGGCTTCCCGTGCGATTTAATTGCACGAGTTACCACTATACTTGGATTTATTCAAAGCTGCATCTGACGCAAATCAGCTGTTACGGTGTCATCCAATCGTAAGGTTGAACGCCTCCTTAGTGACGTGTAAGCTCCCGATTGAATGGCACCAGCTGATGGCCTGCCAGACGCAGCTCTAAATAAATCGCAGTATAGTATTCGTTAAACACCTTAACATTTTTGACTTTTGAGACGATCGCTGACCAATCCCCAAATGAATATGTTGTGCACACACTCAGTGTCATTTCGGCGTACTGTGCGGCGAGAGCTCGAGTGCGCGAGGCGGCCGCGAGGCGCGCCACCGTCGCCGGCGGGCGCGCGCCTTCGCGGAGCAGCTCCGCAGTGTGTGCGAGGCCGCTGCACGGGCGGCGGTGGAGGCGGCGGCGTGAGCGTAGGCAGCAGTGGAGAGGGACCTGCTGAGCGGCAAAGGAAGCAGTGACCGACGATCACCCGGAGGCCGGCGTGGGTGTGCGCAGACGAAGCGGCGACGCACCCTAGCGGTAGGTGATTTCAAGTTCTTTTTTTTTTAAATTTATTTATTTTCGCGCCGATCTTAACGACCGTTCGTGATTTCGCAGGCGCGTTTTTTAGTGTTATGTTAATGTGCTGGCAACGGACCTGGGTGAAGAGGCTGGGTTAGAGGTGCGAGGCGATGCGCTAGCGAGCGCGGCAGGGGTTGCCAAACGGCGTCACTCACTTTCGGGTTGGAATAGGGCGACCTTGAGCGGGTGCCGGGGCCGCGACCGCGTTTTCAGAGGGAGCGAGGGTCCACAGCAGCTGCATCTGGAGCACGCCCGGGTGGGGAGCGGGCCGTGTCACTGCGCCGTGAAGCTGTTTGATGTTCCGACTGATGAGCTCAAGAGCTTTCTTGTGCGAAGAACTGTCTTCACGAAACATTTGGGATTTGTTCACTGATGGTTGTGGATTTCGTGATGCCCTAATTAGCCATTTGTTTAGCTTTAGAAATATCAACTTTTAGGGTACACATAGTTAATTGTTGCTATTTGAAAAAAAGAGGAAATTGAGTGAATACTTTTGTGTACGTGTGTTTACTAACCTTATTTATATCCACAATTAATTATTGCATGTTGAAACTGTAATACCGTTTTCACATTGTTAATATATTTTCCATTTCTGAAATTTAAGGTAAACGGCTAAAAGATGGACGGCGTTTTGAATGGGAAAGCGTTGACGCATTGTCATTCTAGGAATATACTTGTTGATGTTCCTCGTACACTTTGAATGACCTCGACTCCCGTGACATTAGCAATGACGCAGAACGACACACATATTGTGCTCACTTTCACTAGGCGCGACTGGCAAGGCGAATTCAAAGATTGCGAAGCGATGGAATTGATTTGTGAGTGCTGTAACAATACATCGGCGTGGCGGTTGCAAATCCTGACACCCCTCACGGTGTTGGGCACCGTTAGTTTTCATTAGAGCTGGCTAATGAAAACTATGCGAGACATCCTATTCCCAGACTATTGAACTTGAACTTGTGCGTGAAACGCCAGCTCCTTAATTTGGTAAAGTGCTGATTAAAACGAATCTTAAAAAATGTACTCAGTTCTGATATATGAATTGACTATTTAATAAGAAATAAACAAATCGTACTGTGCCTACTATTGCCACAGCTAATTATTGTAAACAAAATTGGATTAGGTAATGAAAAATATATTTTCTTCGTTCCCTAAAAAGCCATTAGCCACTCATTTGTGACTTCCTCCGTTACTTGTGTGATCACTATGAATTCTTATTATATCAAAATCCAGTATGTATGTATGTATGTATGTATATATATATATATATATATATATATATATATATATATATATATATATATATATATATTCTCTAGAAAATATATCCTCGCCAAGATGTGTCAAAATTGCATTTTTACCAACAAAAAAAAAAAAAAATTACCAGTTGTGTTTAGTGGCGTCAGCAGTCTATTACTCCTGAGGGCTTTTTGTTACAAATAGAAAACATGCTGAACTAAAGCATTATTTTAGTTCAGTTAGTTTTGTTTACAAGAGACTTCACGTGCTTCCGCGGTTAATTTCTAGAGAGTTTTGGCGAGCTATTTTTTAGTGTGATTTGTATTGTTTTGTTATTACTTCAATAGCAAAACGATAAATTTGTCATATGAACAATAAAATAGTTCGAAAAAAAAGGCAAGAAAGTTTTGTGGAAATCCACACACTACAAAGAAAAAGGATAAATGAACATGCAGGTGTTACAGCTTCATTGCAATATGAGAGAAAAATCTGCTTGTTATTTCTCAAACTTCCATTCGAGAGGGAATTTAGTGCTTTGATTTTTGTGATTTTGAAATGAGATTGGCTAACGTCTCTTTTGCCTTGCCCACTTTATATGGTAACTTCTGGATTACCAATTTATGTAAAGAGAAAGTGTACTGCTGTCTTTCCGAATACGTATAATTAAAGTTTTTTGTGTATTACTGTAAGTGATTTTTTATTGTGTATCATTGTAATGGGAAATAAATCGAATTTTTTAGATTCTATAAATTGCTCAGAGATCGCTAACAACTAGAAGTTAATGCGATTCGTTTTTTGTTGAAATCGAAACTTTCAATATTTTTGCAATTTTTCCGATTTGTGGGGTATTAAACAAAATCACAGGCACAGTTTACATGTTCGGAGGCTACATAGTTTTCTTTTAATTACTACGCGCATTGAAAATTAGTAATGTAGAAAGTTCTCTTAACTGAAGAAAAATATTATAGAGCGTCATTTTGCGAAAAGAATTCTTATAAAATATAAAATGGTTTTGGGGACACGGTTTCCAGGTTAATTCCGGTTTGCAGCTGCTTTATATGTATGCATGTATATATATATATATATATATATATATATATATATATATATATATATATATATATATATATTCTCTGCTCTGTGTAGGCATGGATGTAGCATTCTGTGTAGTGGCATGATTAGAGCATTTCCAAACCTCCATGTGTAAAGGATCTTTATACCATCTAATATAGACCCTCCCCCCACCGACCGCCGCCGTAGTTAGGATGTGGTCGGGCGATTTGATCTGCGTGAGGACAGGGGGAGTAACGTGCTGTCAATAGGTTCACGGACCGCGCACATTGTGCGTGCCCTTGGGTCGTTGGCCGCTGTGTTTGTCGGAGACATTATGGGTCTACGGATCTCACAGGTGTGAAGGTGTGGGAGGCTGATGAATGTGCATCAGGATGTCGAAGTGATTGAAGTGGGGGCAATAGGATGTGCTAAGCTCAATGATTCCACCTTAGTTTAGCTCAAAGCCAGCACTGTCGCTGAGTCTGCTGTGATTCTGATCGGAATGTCCTACGGTTCGACTCGACTCGACCCCACCCGACAGTGGCAGGATTTTCGACACTAGCTAGATGGCTAGGTCCAACTCAGCCGCAATCTGGAGGAGAATTGTAGCGACCGGCTGCGATCGGTAGTTATCCGGAGTTTCAATCTAGGAAGATACCCAAAAAATGTTCCCTAACAAACGGTCCCGGACAGCGCGCGATCTTTCATTCCTCTTTTTTGGCCTTTGTCTCTCCTTACTTACACATACTTACATGCACTACACTACCGCAAATATCGGGAGTTTAGAGCTTGATTCAGCTAGGGCGGTGCCCCTCTGGAGAGCTACCTGGAAGGGGAAGTCCTCCGCCAGCCGACGTGTATGTTGACGCCGGATCTCGCCATCCAGCTACGGAGGAACACCGCAACCTCGCGCGAAAAAGACATGTACTGCACCAATAGTAGTCGACGTGCTCGAAAGCATCAATCAATCAACTGATGTGTTCTGGGTAGACAGATATCTGACAAGAAGACTAAGAGTCGGCCGAAAGTAGCACCCCTTCCTCGATCCTTCCCACTATGCATTCCATATGTATATTCATAATATGGTTCATATTTATTGATTATCAAGGTGCTGAATATTTACAGATTGATTATTATGTTATTTAATATTACCCTTCGCGTTTTTCATTTGTAAAATCTTCCTTTGCATGTGCATTTTTGCATTGAGTACTCCGTTCGGACGAGAATAGAACGTCCCATGTTGCATCTATATGAGCCTAGTTTTTAAAATACTAAAGAAAAAATTTATAGAATTCGACGTTAACATTTTCTTAAATGTTAGTTCTCTTATATCGATAATGTAATTACGGGGTGCGAAGAAACGTTAAATAATAAAAATGGTTCAACCCATTATCCTTCCAGAGTTCTAGTTTTCTTACAATTTCAGCAACTGTATATGTTTCATTTGGACTGCGTTCACCGCAGATACAGTGGTTTTAGAAGCCAATATTTGTAGGCGTTCCTCCTCCCCAAAGAATGTTACCTGTGTGCGTATATCTGGTCTCCGTTACCTCGTTTGATTTTACTGATAGCATACTGATTTGTACTTCATCGGTTGACTGCTAATAGAAGTTGTGAGAACCTGTTCCGTTTGAGCGGATTTTATTTCATTATTATTTTCGTAATTAAAATATGCGCGAAGAAAAAACTTTCACGGCCCTTCCAAATATTAGATAATGTTCTGTGCGGAAACAATGCGATAGATACTGCATCCCAGTGGCTAATCGAAAGAGCAGTGTCTTTAGCGCAAGGATTCTCTCATTTTTTAATTTTTTTTTCTTTCTTTCATCGGCTCTGTTAAGAAAATTGTTTGCTTCGTCGACCCCCTTATCTTTTGTTTAATGTATGCAAAAGAGGCGGGATTTCGGATCTTTTATTAGGGGAGGGGGGGCAAATTTGGGGGTATATTTTATTAAAAAAATTAAAATTAGTCTTATAAAAAATTAATTAAAATTCTCTTTGTTTAAATAATGTTGATTTTAATAAAAATGTACGAAAAGCAGTACACGGTATGCTTGTATTAAACAATTTACTTTTTAATAATCTTGTATTGCTCGCAGTATGTATTTGATCATAATGCATAGATATAATATATGCATATAAATATAATACATTGTAGCTGCTTGAATTTTGTTTTATATTTTCAAATAATACATTGTAGCTGCTTGAATTTTGTTTTATATTTTCAAATTTGAGAACTAAGAGTCGTATGTATATAATAAATGGGAAATACTCTTTTTGAGAGTTAATTCGAGTGTTATGACTCATGATTTTTGGCATGACACTGTTTAATTTGTAAGTAAATAACATTTAATAGAAAAATATAATCGAAAGATGATTTATTGATACTGGATATTCACAGTAACGCTGAACATTATTCCGTGCGTTTTATAATGCTGACCTATAGTTCATCAATTTATTAATGTATCTTATTAGCTCGGCTTAATAAAATTATTGTTCGCTTAATTATTTTTAAATTTCTTTTCAAAATACAGAAAAAAGTAGATCTTTTATAATGCATATTTGAAGATCGGGAAAATAAACGTTTAAATACATTTTTTAAAATTTATTCCAACATGAGGGGGGCAGTTGCCCCCCTCCCTGAATCCCGCCTCTCGTATTTAGCATCTACAATCATAACACCAAAAATGCACGTAAATTCCTTAAAGATAATAATTTCGTCAATCGATATTCTTGTAAATATCTCTACTTTCTATAATCAAAGACATTTCACTTTTGAGAAGCTGAGTTTCTAATCTTCTTTGTGGTGCAATAGTTACAAAATGCTGAATGTTTTTTAAGGAATTGCAGCAACATTTCTCCAGTGATTGCGAAGATTATTTTCTTGCGCGATAGAGTATCGTTGTGAAAGTGTACTTATAATTTGAGTTTTTTAAACATTTTAGCTCCTGAGTATAGACATCGAATACGAAAGAATAGAAGCAAATTAGTAATTAATTATTAGTAGGGCCCGAAGTTTTAGGTAAATACGCTTTTTTCTCTGAATCTTGGGCGTTGAAAGTTAAGTGAAAATTCAAGTAGCTTCACATAGTTTTCATGTACCCAATTGTGTATCACCTAAAAATAAATATTTTTATTAATTTGTATAAAACAAATATTTTCGACCAAACAAATATTAATTTTCAAATTGAAATATTATTAATTATCTATTTCGCTAAATTGTACATGAATAAATTAATATTTTGAGTATTTTGAAGTTTTACATTTCAGAGTTATTGGATATATGGTGAAAGACGTGCCAGTTTGGAATGGACTTCCCGTGATTGAGTGGAGTGAATCCGGGTCACGACCTGTCAAAACGTCTAAAAGCCATTTGTAACCCTACTGTTGGTTCAGGCAATTAAACAGAAATTCCTGGCATGTACGAATAAATAAAAATTGAGGCTTTCAAGTAATGCGTAAAGTTTCACTAACATTTTAAATGGTAACATTGTAGAACTTCTAAAAACTATGAATACCGATGATATAGCATTTACAATAGCAATAGTTTTATTTTTAGCACTTATTATCCATCCCTTCCCGTTCTAATTAGAATGGTGGAAATCTAATGTCTTCCAGTTCTTTTTGTTCTTTTAATATGGATAATAAATAATATTCTTTTCGCCCTTTTAACAGATTTTTTTACTTTCATCACATAAAAATAAATATTTTCCTGTTTTATAGCACCTAAAAGTCCGAGCCCTAATTACTAGTTTACGTATATATTTTGTTGCTTTATATCGGGAAACAATTAATAATCGAGTTAATTAATATTTTGTTTGTGATCAATTCGGTCTTCATTATAGTGATCAGCCGCCAGTTCATATTCAGCAATTGATCCCCCAATCGACCCCTTGATCATCATTGACGCTCTTCAAAGTTTCATCGACCCCCCGGGAAGTCGATACCGACCCCTTTGGGAACCACTGCTCTAGCGGAAAACGCATAACATTCATTCATGCTCATTCGCCCGCTGTTCCCTTGTTATTATAATTAAAATATCACGAGAGTTGTCGTCTGCCCGCGTCCGCGGTTCCCCCGCAAGTGTGCGCGCGGCGCTGGCTGCGGCGAGTGCATGCAGCTGCGCAGGCTGCGGCGCTGCGCGTGCCAATAAATCCAGAGGCGCTTGCGTCAGGGGAGGAGCTTCTGCAACGCGCCGCACCGCGAGGGTGATGCGACGCAACGCGCCGCGCGCTTTTCTGATCGGCGGCGGCTGCGGCAGCAGCGAGGCGAGCGGACGCGTCACGCGCGGGCGGTCAACGTACGGATGCGGGGATGCGGAGAAGCGGGATGCGGAGAAGCGGGATGCGGGGAAGCGGGATGCGGGGAAGCGGGTTGCGGGATGCGGGGAAGCGGGATGCGGGGAAGCGGGATGCGGAGAAGCGGGATGCGGGAAGCGGGTTACGGAAAAGCGGGTTGCGGGTTGCGGAGAAGCGGGATGCGGAAAGCGGGATGCGGGGAAGCGGGATGCGGGAGAGCGGGATGCGGAGAAGCGGGATGCGGAGAAGCGGGATGCGGGGAAGCGGGATGCGGGAGAGCAGGATGCGGGGAAGCGGGATGCGGAGAAGCGGGTTGCGGGGAAGAGGGATGCGGAAAAGCGGGTTGCGGAAAAGCGGGTTGCGGAGAAGCGGATGCAGGATGCGGGAAACGGGATGCGGGAGAGCGGGATGCGGGGAAGCGGGATGCGGAGAAGCGGGATGCGGAGCGGGATGCGGAGAAGCGGGATGCGGAGAAGCGGGATGCGGAGAAGCGGGATGCGGAGAAGCGGGTTGCGGAAGCGGGATGCGGGGAAGCGGAATGCGGGGAAGGGGAAGCAGGAAGCGGGAAGCGGAGAAGCGGGATGCGGAGAAGCGGGATGCGCGGGATGCGGAGAAGCGGATGCGGAGAAGCGGGATGCAGCGAGAAGTTGCGGAGTTGCGGGAAGCGGAGAAGCGGGTTGCGGAGAAGCGGGATGCGGAGAAGCGGGATGCGGAGAAGCGGGATGCGGAGAAGCGGGATGCGGAGAAGCGGGTTGCGGAGAAGCGGGATGCGGAGAAGCGGGATGCGGAGAAGCGGGATGCGGAGAAGCGGGATGCGGAGAAGCGGGATGCGGAGAAGCGGGATGCGGAGAAGCGGGTTGCGGAGAAGCGGGTTGCGGAGAAGCGGGTTGCGGAGAAGCGGGTTGCGGAGAAGCGGGTTGCGGAGAAGCGGGTTGCGGAGAAGCGGGATGCGGAGAAGCGGGATGCGTAGAAGCGGGATGCGGAGAAGGACTGCGGTAGAGGAGTATGGAAGAACTAGGAATACGGATGCGGAGAAGGTATGCGGTGAAGAATATACTGCGTTTTTTTTTTTCAGAGCTGCTTTTGAAGTAAATCAGCTGTTTCGGTGCCATCCAATCGGAAGGCTAAACGTCACCATGATGACCTCACTATAGTGACTTGAAAGTCCCGATTAGACGGTACCGTAAAGGCCCATTCACAATGCAAACATAAGCATAAGCATGGCGTTAACATAAATGTTAGGACTACGTCTACAAGTGGACTCATTCACAATGCGTTCGCATAAGCATAACACGTAAGACGTTAACTTAAGAGCTTGCAAGCTTCAAGCTTCTGTGCTATGCTTATGTCAGACATAAGGAATGAGCCAATCACAGTTCGTTAACTCAAAATCGAGTATCGAAGTCGATCGTGTCGATTCGTGTGCTGCGTCTCATAGCCAATAGAAACTCTTATTTTGCCTGTGTTTATGTTCGACATTGTGAATACGCCAACTCTTCGCTTGTGTTAATGTCTATGTCTATGTGTTATGCTTATGTTTGTGATTGCATTGTGAATGGGCCTTAACAGCTGGTCAAATGTCATACGCAGCTCTGTAAAAACCGCAGTGTAGGCGGAGTGAGCAGTTTTTGCGCAGAGAGAAAGGACAGGGTATCTAGTTACTCTATGCTTTACGTGTGTTTTGCGGCTGTTGGAGGCGTCGACCGTCCATAAGACGATGTGTAGCGCAAGGGTTCTCAATGTGAGAGG
Organism: Teleogryllus occipitalis; assembly: GCA_011170035.1. NCBI lineage: Eukaryota > Metazoa > Arthropoda > Insecta > Orthoptera > Gryllidae > Teleogryllus > Teleogryllus occipitalis. The sequence continues at coordinate 101,936 of BLKR01001145.1, read as the reverse complement.
CGGTAGACAAGAGTGTCGGTACAGAACTCGGGAGAGGGGGGCGGGCTACCTACAGTTTAAAAAGGAAGATTTCGATATTCTTTAGCGAACATGTAGTCCCTTAATCCAGGTATATATTTTCCGTTCCTGAGATGAGAGCTTACAAGTTATTTGCGCGTATTTTTTTAAAGTATTTTCGAAGTTCTATTTGCACCTATTAGTAATGCGACGCGCGCTTTTATAACCGGCAGCAGCGAGGAGGACGCGTCATGCGCGGGCGGTCAACGTACGGGTCGGCAAGGGATGCGGAGAAGGATGGGTGGTGTGAGTTTTGCGGCTGTTGGAGGCGTCGACCGTCCATAATGTGACGTGTGGCGCAAGTGTTCTCAATGTGAGGGGCTGTGAACACACGAGAGCCAGTGCAGAATTCGAGGGGGGTGTTTTGCTACCTACGGTTTGAAAAAGGGTCGAGATTTCAATATTCATTTGTGGACGTGTGACCGAATCCAGCTACCGTTACTCATATCCTTTCTTTATCTGTGTTGAGTTTACATAGTATTTGCGCCTACCTTTTTTTTCTTTCCCAAGATCTATTGAACCTGTTATTTATTTTCCTACATGTTTGCTTATTAATTCATTAAAGCGTAGTATTTGCATATATTCGATTGTTGTAAGTCATAAAAAATCAAAATGAACGAAGTTTATTCATTTGACTGAAGTCCAATTCTATTATTTTGTATTATATTGATTATTCAGTTCTGTCAATTATAACTCGGGGATACCGGTAAAATTGACGGGACGAAATAAAATTTCCAGTAATATTTCAGTGTAATTGATGACTGTTTTCATGGTATTATTTATATTCATTGTAATGAATAATAGAACGCAGTTTAATTTCTGAAATGCTTTTCTTTCTTTTCAAAATATTCAGTAATAGGTTATCGAGGTCGCTAGCGATTTTAAGGACACAATGAAGATGGCCCCTCTCGTGAAATTATGAGATAATTGGCGCCAATGTTGCGGGGAAGAACACCATTTTTTTCCTCACACACACCATAGTGCTCTTTGATAGTCGTTTAGGTATAGTGCGTTCTCAGACTTCAACAGCTCATGTATCGAGGATTAGATCAACTGTGTTTCAGATACCTTTCGCAGATTCAGAAAAGTCAACAAGCCATTGTGTTTCAGTTACGTGATTCTGTATCTATATTTATATAACATCTATAATACCTTTATTTCAGAACTTATAGTGCAAATATAGTTATTAGTCAAAAATGTTTTACTGACGTAACTCTCGCCTACATGCTAGTTCGAGCTAATTGAAAAGGGTCGCAAAGCAATCCAAAATATAAAATGATTATCACCACTCACTCAAACTGCAAAACCGTTTTGCACGCGATTAAAACTACCTAATTTTACCGCCACATGTCGTTCAAATAGTACCACATGCAATGCAACCCCATTGGATTTTAATTTTTTATTCATTTGGGGACGACCTATCCGAAAAGTGTTTTCTGATAACATATCCTTAAACCATAAGTAATCATATGCAAAAATCAAGCTCCATTTGCTCAAATAACAACGTGTTGGGGACGAAGAAAATTATAGATGTTTAGAAGCTGTCAGTGAGCATGCCGAATTACGAAGAGGGGGGTCCATATGATCTGTTAAGTTTGAGATATACTCGTTTTTTTTATTTCTCAATCATTCCGTCCATGCCTTGATTAACGGTCTAATTTTCCTTTGTCCAGCTATTTTCTTTCTGCTTCCATTGTGCGATTGAAAATAACAGAAGCCAAAATATTTACATCACAATCAATTTTATTACAGATAAATATAATAAAGTCTCTCTAATTTAAACGGAATTGCTTAAAACGGTATAATTGTAGGGCTTGAGAGAGTATCAGGATAAACCATGCCAATCACATGAAACTCTTGTTACTGCCCAAGCCATTTATAAATATCAACATCAACATAAATATTGACAATAACATAACATATTAAGTCTCACTTTCAGCAAAATTGATATTAACATTTACAAATACCGGAGAGGTTGGCTCATCTCATTGCGGCCCACCAAGTCCTACAATTCTATAGTTCAACAGAAGTACTGTTTATTTTCACGCCCTAAACTTTAGTGCCTTGGTTTCGCGTCCATTGAGCCCATTTTCCAATGTTTGATTCCGTATCTATTTGCAGTTCTTGACGTTTACAACTCCTTTCGCATTTCATGTGTTAAGCAATTCTTGTATACCTTCGGGCGACTACCATCTTGTAGAACACTCGAGATAGTAAAATTAAAGAGACGCACATGTTACGCATTCCTTCCTATACTTTATACATAATAGATATATTTTTCATATGAACCTGGCTCGTATTATGAAAATCATAGTTCTTTTATGTGTAATGTTATCTTCAATAAGAGCTTAATGTGATAGTCTACCTATCAACTTCTAGAGGATATGTATGCAAAAACTAGCCTTTGCTCGCCGCTAAAAATGTTTTTGTTTCTGCTCTTCGTTTAAAAGATGATTTTTGAGGGTTGAAATTTATTTTCCTTTTGTGTTTCACTTTCATCCAAAGTGACTGATTTACTCTCCTTTTGTACGCATCCGTCACAATTTAAATAATAATATTTTCCTTAAAGCTACACGAACGAGCACAAACATATTAATCTGACACTGAAATTTGGATTAGCCAGAAACCTAAATGTATTAAATAAAAATATTATTTTGTTACATTAATATTAGAATATTAATGCAAAATTACTAGTAGTATACAGTTCTAATAGTACTCACATGTGCTATTCGTACATGTACGAATTGTGCGGGCTATAGCTGCTATGCTCTCAACGCCGTCACGTAACACCAGGAGTTTGGACACCCATGCAAAAGAGCGAATGCTTGCGGAAGTTTGGAGCAACCTTCTGCAGACCAAGCCCGCCAATAAATAAATAAATCCTGGACGTTTGCCCGAGTCTCTGAACTGGCATCTTCGTCTGTCGTATTCTCGCTCTTTGTTGTTTTGACGGGGGCTCTTAGTCACACTCCATCTGTTCTTTCAAGACGCTCAGAAGGACACCTTCCCGCTGGGAGTGTTACGTGTGGTTAATTGGCAATTGAGAGGTGCATAGGAAAATGTTAACTGCCTAGAACTTAATGAAAAATTCCACAAAACGTATGTTTCCGAACCCGAAGATTTGCCAATCACAAATCGGGTATCTGGCTCTAAAACTACTTCATTGCCAATATCATCGTCTCTGTTTTGGATAAACAAATTGTACCAATTCTTTGTCAAAGCTTTCGTGAAATACTCAAAATAGTTTGTTTAATTGAAACCTTAAGTTAGAATTAATATATCACCAATCCCATTATTAAACCACTTAAAGATATCAATAGTAATGCCACCAAAAGCGTTGGCCGAATATACTTTGATCCGTAATCTACAACTGTCATTTTACTGTCTGCGTGTACTTAATCTACATTTGTATTAAGAATATTATATTGGAATACGTTCATACATTTTGTTTGTTATGTGTTTTCCACACTTTCGTTTGTTCATGTTTTATTAAAATTGTAAATATGAAGTTTTTCCCCGTTTCTCCTTTCTGGTGATCTCTGTTAATTTTGTAGGGCAGTTGTGAACGTAAAAAAGGTGAATAACAAAAAAGGTAAATAATTAATATGCATTACACATTCGCAAAACATTCAAGTTTTCGAGTCTGACAGCATTAAACATTGCATCATGAGGTTACAGTAAGGGCTGGTTTCCTAAAAATCGAAGTAGTTTCATTCGTGTTTGGCCGGGCCCATACGCAGTCACATTTCACCTAGCAATCAGTTGTGATAAATGAAAGAATTCAGTAATAATCTGTAAATCAATAATTGTAAGAAATTTTATGTTGGAAAGAATTACTGCAGTTTGTGAGATAGCTGGCTGAATTTGATTGTTTTAAATTATTTTTAAAACTTAGTGAAAAAGATGGGGCCTTTTTTTGAGGGGAGAGATGATAATCACACGTAAATACTATAATTTAGGAAATGTGAGTCTGCATATTCATAAATTAATTGAAAATAAATTGAATCACCGATTTGAAAATGGAAGATGGTTAATTTTTATAAAAAATTAAATGAAATATCCATTTCCTCTTGAATCCAACTACCCATTGGTCAGAGCGAAAAGAAAGAAAATACGATTCTTTATTTATTTCTTTTACGTCAAAAACAGTTAAAAACTATGTGACGTGCTATGGGGAGAAGTGAATTCTGTGCACGTTTTCAAAATTCTGTGATCTCTACCCTAAACCATATACTACTTTAATTTTGAAAACAGAAAGAAAACTAGCGTTTTTTGCAAGGATTGTTAACAAAATATTCGCTCCAATGTAATAAAATTTATTTTCAAGGGTAAATCAGCGATAAACAATCACCTTACAATGAAGTAACAGCCTGATAAAGTTTTCATGACAGGGGGGGGCAGGAAGCGTTTCCGAACTTCGTTTTCTAATCTAGAGGGTGTGGAGGGAGTAATCGAAATAACACTTGAACGGTTCCTGAAGTACAATGACGGGCAAGTTTAAAATAATTCAGCAGAATTTTCCTGTTCGAGGCCGCTTTTTCCTCTTTTGCGATTGGGATTTTTTCATAAAGAAGAAGGGTAAACAAAGCAGAATTGCAGAAAGCGAAAGGAAAACAAGGCAAAGGTAATTTTTAACTAAAGAAAATCGCAGAGTGCTTTCCAAGTAAAGATTGTTAAACACCAAGACATCTTTGATTTTAGATTGGTGACACTTCTGAAAAAACATTCCCCTACTTAGTCCCTTCAATTCAATTGCCCTAAATAGTCAAACAAAGGAGTAGTTTTCACTTGCTACATTAGGAATGTGCATGACGAATACCCATGAAAACTTTGGCTATGTCGTCTCTTCGGAATGGATGGATGTGGATCGCAACACGTAGACATATTAAGGATAAATAGATACCGTGAGTCCCCAGAAATATGGATACAATTAGTAAGTAACTAATTAATTAAATCCGAATATCAAGAGTTTTATAATAACATTTTATAATAAGTTTTATGATAAGTTTTATAATTTGTGATGAAGAAAATCTGTACTCTTGTTACAATAATTTTAATTAAAATTATTTATTTCATACATCGCAATAAAGTTTTACTTATAAGATGATTGAAGGAAATTAAATGTTTCAGTCTATGTAATCAGTAAAAATTTAAGTAACAATAAGGTTCAATCTGAATTAATTTCTTTTTTATGTAAATTATTCAAGAGGTGAAAAATTATTGAAACAAGGAAGAATGTCCACCAACGACAGGAGAGGATGAATTCAAAGATATTTATCGAAAATATTAAAACGACTCGCCTTCCAGTAGTCGCAACGTGCTTCTACAAATTTGTATTGCAACACAAAACTGTAGGAATAAGTTTATATGCATTAGTCATTTTTCTCAGTTTTCTCTTAATATTTGTTAATGGAATTGGTCCATTTTTCAGTCAATAATGCAATTGTAGTCGAGAATTTAGTTCGATGTACTACACTTCTACAAGAGGTCGTGGCTGTGTAAATACATTTCAATGTAATGTATTGTGACGTACTAGGGTGAAAAACACAGACGACTGTTCTGATTGATATATACAATATATTTACAGAATATTTACAATTAATGTACAATGATTATAATACAAAAATCTAACCCCTTGGCAACCTTTCAGTTCTCTTAGCCGCGAAACCCCGCGACCGTCCCCTAGGCCTCGCCCAGAACCACTGCTTCGGAAGCAGCAAAAAGCAACGCGAGGTGCGAAGCTGTCGGCCCATAACTACACCAGTTACATGGCTTGTCGCCAAACCGATCTTCGACCCGAAGATCACGTGCAATGATAGCACTGGAGATACCTCTCGTCTTTCGACACCCAGCGTATCCCGCGAGGCGATAGCAAACTTGTGCAGTTTTGTGAACGCACGTAAGGTGCAATGTACGTTCACGCCACCGCGGTGCGGCCATTCCTACCCTTACGGGCATCTATGGCCAATCCTGTAACATGAAAAGAAAAAAACAGATCAGTTAGATTTTAGCCAACTGGCGCGCGCATTGCGTGTGCTGAAATTCAAAGCTTATATTTCAAGTCTCATTTCGCTGTTTCAGATTTCTCTTACTCCAGGAATTGTTTCGGTCGCTTATACTTCGCCCGCTGATCGGGTTCGTATGAAGCGACCTCGGAAATGAGAGTGTTTTCCGAGTCAGCGGCTTTTTTGAAAAATTTTGTACTAATGCTTTTAAAGTGCTCTTTTAGCAGTGGCATTGAGACATCGCGATGCAAGTTTTGAATTAAAGTATATTTAGGGGCGCAGAGGGCGGCCCTAAGGCATTCATTTTGAACTACCTGCAGTTTATTTAAATGAGTTTCTGCAGCAATCGCCCAGCTAGGGCAAGCGTAGTCCATTTGTGGCCTAATAATTGCTTTATAAAGCGTGAGGCAGTTTGCCGTTGACAGTTTGCTCCGCCTATGAAATAAGCATCGCAAGCGGCCTCTGGTCTGCCGCGCTTTCTTCCGCACGTTATTTATGTGCAGGCTGAACGTGAGTGAGCTATCTAATGTCACTCCTAGGTATTTGACATTTTTGGCCCAGTTGATTACATCTCCACTAAGCGCGAGCGGCCTCGGCTGCGTGAATCGCTGTCGCCGTGTAAAGAGCACGGCCGTGCTCTTATTCACATTGACTTTGACCCGCCACAGCTTCAGCCACTCCTGGATCTGAAGTAGATGTTGATCCAAGTACTTCTGGAGAAGCTCGATCTTTTTGGACGTGGCTATTACAGCCGTATCGTCTGCGTACAAGGCGAGTTCCGTCTGCGGGTGCGATGGAATATCACGCACATAGAGGCTGAAGAGCGTAGGAGCTAGCACGCTCCCTTGTGGCACTCCGGCCCGTATGGCGCGGCGGGTGGATTTAGCATTCAGAAGCGTTACTTGAAACGTTCTGTTTGCTAGGAAAGAGTGGACAAGGTGTACTAGGTAAGTGGGTAGGTTCAGGGTATGGAGTTTGTATAGGAGGCCGACGTGCCAAACCTTGTCAAATGCGCTGGCAACGTCGAGGAACACTCCGCCTGTGAATCGGCTCTCGTTGAAGTTGCGTCTTATGCGGTCTGTAATTCGCACAAGCTGGTGTGTTGTGCTGTGGCCCGCGCGAAAGCCAAACTGCTCCTTATTCATTAATGAATTATCTGAAACATATTTTACAAGTCTTTTTAATATTAGTTTTTCACACAATTTTCCGAGTGTATTCAATAAGCTGATTGGTCTATACGACTCGGGCAGTTTAGGATTTTTTCCCTGCTTATGAAAGGTTAGTACATGAGCATGTTTCCACTGACTCGGAAAGTGCTGAAACATAAAAATTGAATTAAATAGTGCGACAAGAAACATTATGGCTTGTTGCGGCAGCTTCTTCAGGACGTCGTTACTGATGCCGTCTGGGCCGGGAGCTTTTTTGGCTTTTAGCTCTGCAATGGCCGCTTTAATTTCTGCTTCATCTGTGAAACTCGGCTCGTCGGCGGGCGCGTGCAGTGCCGCCATCACCGTTTGTTGCACTTCGACAACGTGCGGGATTGGCGGCGCCTCCTCTACCGGCTGAAACTGAGATTCTAAAGCATTAGCAAGGAGTTCCGCTTTCGCCTCGTTCGACTCGGCGTATTCTCCTGGGCTGATTTGCAGCGGCGGCATCGTCACTGGATTCCTGGAAAGCATGCGGGAAATTCTCCATAATGAATTATCCTCAGGTTTGAGGCCTGATAGAAATTTTTCCCATTTCTGATTGCGAAATTCTGCTAGTTCGATTTCAACTTTCCGCTTTAATCGATTTAGCTCTCGCTTATCAGCGGGGTGTCGCGTGCTCTGCCACACTCTGCGCGCTCTGTTTTTCCTAGAAATTAAATTGCAAAGAAAAGGTGTTAATGGCTGCTCCTTCTTAGAGGAGCGCTGCTTCTCAGCTGCGGCGTTGAGGCTGTCCGTCACAGCTTCGGCGAATTTAGCTGCTCCAGTTTCTATCTGCTGCGGATCTGAAAGAGCGGATGCGTCTGGAATGCGCTGCTGTAGCTCCGTCTGAAATTGTTTCCAATTTGTGCGCCGCTTCTGCGTCGTAGGTGCAATAGACAGTGCAGCGCCGCCGCGTCTCATCTCTGCGATTACTGGGAAGTGGTCTGAGGAAAGTTCGTAGGTAGTGGTTAGAATAGGTGAATAGTGAAGTTTATGGCAAAGCGCGATATCTAAAACATCGGGCTTGCCATTCGTCTGGTGAGGATAAAAGGTAGGTGAGGCGGGAGCAAAAATCTCGCAGCCGTTTGCGTCGGCAACTGCTTTCAGCTTACGGCCGCGAGGGCAGGTGATGCGGGAACTCCAGGCCGTGTGTTTGGCATTGAAATCGCCGGCCACAATTGTTGGAGTTGAGTGCGCCTCTACTAGTTTAGCAATATCTGCTGCTAGTTGGGAGCACGTTTCCGCGGAGCGGTCAGGACGAGCGTAAAGAGAGACAAGCCGCAACGGCCCGCGCTCCGTCTGCACGACCACAGCGGTGGCCTCGGCGTGCTGCAGCTGCGGGAGAACTGAAACATAATGATTTATGTTGCGTCTTATTAATATTGCTGTTCCGCCTCTATTGTTGGCGGCCGTCGTATTGGCTGCTTGCGCCGCTCTGTCGTTCCGGTAGCAGATATACCCTGGAATATGAAAAGAAAGATGCGGGATAAGCCATGTTTCACCCAGCATCATGACAGAAATATTATGCCGAGCGAGAAAGCTGTGTAGTTCTGACTGCTTCACTCGCGCGCAGATGCCGTTGCAGTTCCAGAAAGCAACGGTGCAGCTGTTCCTGTAAAAAGAAGGAGAAGCAGCCATTATTTAAGGATCCCGCGAGGCTCCTGTCGGCGCGGCCTTAAATATCCGACGGCTCGCCCCCACCCTACAAGCAGCGGGCGTCATACGGCTCGCTGGCCAGCCTTTCCAGAGCTGCAACCGACATCTCTTAAACTCGCCCCCGCGCGCGTCCTTCCCAAGGAAATTCCAGCCGGGATTCCTAAGGGCTTTTCCAACCGGCGCGGCGTGGCGCCGCCGCTCTCCACCCTCATCCACATCCGGCTTAACGCGGGTTTCCCCGAAGCGGCCCGACGCACCGGCGCCGGACCAGGCGACGCTACAGTATTGGAATCGGTTTAAATGTTCTTAAATCAGTAAGTACTACTGTTCAGCTGCCCATCTTCAATGCTTTGGTGCCGTCTAGTTTAATGAAAAAGCTCTATTGTAAGAATGCATCGAAAAGAAATCGATAATCTTTTGAATAATTAAAAGCATAAAACTCTAACCTACAAAAAGACAATAAAAATTTTGCTATAACAAATGTACTTTTTATAATATTTTAATTACGATATAGTACACAATTAAACATTAAAGTTATATTTCGTGAGTAAAAAGCTGAAAATCCTCCCTGTGTTGACAAGAGCGCTGTAGTTATAAATTTTACAAAATACTGCAGAATGATTAGGTTACACTATAAAAATTGCAATAATTGTCCAAAAGCTACTACAATGTTTTTTTTAATATTTCTATTATCGGTGAACAATAGGGTATATTTTTTCTCAGAAAAACCTAGACATTTCTTGACCCGTAGCACTTGATACTTTAAACCCTTAAATTGAAGTTGTATTTAAGATCAAATCTCCATCATTAATGAAACACTCTTCTATCTATTTTATTATGCTTTAAAATTTAGTAATATGTCCCTCCGCTTATCCTCCGCTTAAATTCTTAATCACTTGAAACGAACAGATGCTAATATTATCGACACCGATGATAATATTATGACTTAGCGCGTTTTACTTCCATAGATTTGGTATCATCTCTTAAAGTTTTCTCCTTGGAATTCCATCGCTAAAGCATTAAGCGCTTCCCCCATTAATGATAGTATCACCAATGGCACGATACTAATCCACCATTGAAGACAATTGTTCAGGGGCTTGTCGCCTGATATAAAGGATAATCTCGGAGTGAAAGGGTGACGATGGTACGCCTGGAAATTAAGCAACTAACGACGAGTATGTGTGTCTCAAAAGGTTACGCTCCTATCAAGCACTTCGCGAAGTACAGATTGGTGTAATTAATATGGAGATCGTCTTGGGGCGACAGCTTGTCGTAAAATCTGGGACAAACTTTGTCAGACGTTTGTGCTCAATTTTGGTCCACTTGAATATTACAGAATGTTTTCACTTCTTTCGCGAACAAAAAAAATTTTCTGTAACGAAAATTCACGGTTTTCAAGAAAACTTCATCACTAATCGTATCACATTTCTTTGTTGACTATTTGTGTTAAATTGGATTGAACACAAAACCATATTTTCCTGAGCAGTTCTGGTGTAGGCGTCACTTTGCTCTGAAAAGGAAATGAGGTTTTCCTGTCATCGCTGGCCACTTAGAAGAATGAAACAGGGATTATGTAACTATGAATTAGAGAACTTGACCTCGTAACTGCAATTTAATCTGTATCCTGTCATATTTAATGGGCAATATGCCTCAACTAATAAAATGATACGGGCGCTTAATAAAAGTCAGCATTGCGTTGATCACTGTGGTTACAACCATTGGTTACAATAGACTACAAAATGCTAATGGAACTAATTCGTTGTTTCAAATGATTGGAGCGTGCCGGAACGGTTCGCGATGTGTCGTAAACTTTCTGTTGCGTTCCGCTTCGGAAGCTATTACTCTGGTGGAAACTACCGGCCAGGTTTCTTTTTAATTGCAGTAAATCCCCCCAAAAAATTCCAGTTTAACGTTTCCAAGGTCCGCCCGACGCACAAAAAATAAGGCATATCAAAGAACAAGATCACAGTTAAATTATGAAATAAAGAAAACGACCGCACTAAAAAACTTTCATCTATGACCTTGCTCCGAAGTTTCAGTTCTGATCACATCCCCTAACTTTTTTATCACATCTAACTTATTTTTATAATTTTCAGTTCAACGATCCGATAATGTGTGACGAGTGCATTCAATTGAATACTACGTATAACAAGCTTCAGTTTTGCATTAGAGTTACAATGCAATAAAGCACTAGTGTCATACCGACTTCATTATAACACTTTTCTGCACACGAGAAAAGTGTTGTTTGAAACGAACGAGTGATGTTACATCAAATAAGTGGATCACATAATTTTTTTTTAAATAAAGATCATTGCATAAATGCATTAAACAAAAACTAAAAATCATTGTGTCTCTCAGTATCCCTTGAATCTGACGAGCAAATGGTGGGACGGCACTCTACTTTTGCTTCTGGTCAGTAACGGAAGCTTGTCTTCCCTCCGAGTCTCAATTTTTGTCTTTGAATAAATAAAAAAAATCTTGATTTTCTTGCCCTTGCACAAATACTCCAATATTACACCCGCTTGTTCAGAAGTATCTGCGGCGTTTTCTAATAGAAGTGGGTATAAACGATACTTCTCACCAACTCTTGTTCATCTGATGTAGTTTCACACGATATTAACACTTCAGACAAATGGATGGTGCTATAAAACGATCACGCAAGTGCTCAACGCAACCAGTAAGCAAGTAGCACGCAATACAAAGAGACTGGCACGGCGTGGGAGCTACGCAGAAGAAAGCGGTAGGGGCTGTAGCGAGCATACATCATAATGCGCAGGTGCGGTGCAGTTTATCATAAGTAATATCACGAATGATTCTAAAGGGACGATTAAGTCACGTCGTCCAAATCCAAAGCGGAGAATAAAGATATAAATATGCACCATGTTTGCGGTATAGTTCATGACGTAGGTTCATTTGATTGTTGGAAGCAAAATTCACGTCATCATGATCACGTCAATAAAACTCTGTTAACGTGTTGATAATAAAGTCTCGAGTTGGTTCAACATTTGATATAACTGTTCCAGTAATACACGGGTGAATTAATCGTAACAAAAACGTCACTGGATGTAGGGATAGCAAAAAAACCGATGTTTTTAAAACATTAATATTTTCGAGCAGAAACATCGATATTAGAACATCGATGTTTTACTTTCGATGTTCTCTTCAGATCGATATATTTGTGCAGAAACATCTATGTAATAAAAACTGTCATGATCATGGTGGAAAGACTACAATGGTCATGATATAAATAAAATTTCCAGTATCTATTTTCTTTGTGGATTGATCGCAATCAACAGCCGTTGACAACTGTCACTATCGTCGATTCCCAGGCGGCACGAAACGCTATTTGCAATCTTTCTCCAGTGTTGATGCCTTTTTTTATTATTTTATACTATCGTTAAATTGGTAATATCGTTAAATTGCAATTTGAACCTTGACTACATAGAATATTGATTAGAAAATTAAAATGGCAGTCAAATTTAAGGCGAAAAATACTTTAAACTAATGTTGACGTGTTACATGTCACATTAGAATCAGAACGTTTTATTTCGAAATGTTTCATCATATTTAAGACATCGATGTTTTTGTCAGATGTCGATGTTTTTATCGACAACAAACTTTTTGGTGATGTATCGACGTTTTGCTGAACTTTGCCATCGGTATAGTTGGATGCATAGTTTCAGTTATAGTTGGATGCGCCTGCAATGTATCAACGGGAAGTGAAGGTGGTCGTTGCCCCGCGCGCCGTTCGCAGTCCCCTGCGGTATCAATAACGCGTGACGCGGGAGCTGCACGCGGAGCAGCGGGGCGGCGCCCGCGTGGGCGTGGCACACACTGCTCCCAAATGCGTACGAAAAAAAAAGAAGAAAAAAAAAAGAAGAAAAAAGAAAAAAAGAAGAAAAAAAAGAAGAAAAAATAAAAAAAGAAGAAAAAAAAAGCTCGACCCAGATGGACAGGGGTTTTGGAAAAGATCGTTCGCGTGGTTTAGGCGTTAGTAGTGTTCACAGGCAGACAGACACACGGACGGACGGACGGACGGACGGACGGACGTTTTGAAAAAAAAATAACAGTTTTTCGGTATCAGGGGACCTCAAAACGTGTATTTCCGTTGAAATCTCGAAATCGATTTTTCGCAGCATTACCTAACTTTCTCTATACTACTTGTATTACTCCCGTATTTACGTATGTATACGAGAAAGTAAGAAGAGTGAATGAAAGCTCGACAACACTCAGGTGAAATTGTACTACAGTGCATGGGATGCCAAAAAGCTATCTTGTTAAAAAAAATAGTAATTTTCATTAGTACGTGGAAGAAAGTGGATGTTTCCGTGACTAGAAGGGAGAGTTCCCGGACGAGGCCGATTGGCCAAGCTTAGGCGTACCCTCGTGTCATGTACATTTGTGAAAGTCGCTTTAGCCGTATGATGTACAATATTTTGGTGCAGGCCTCAACTTTATACAATTTGTCCGTGTGATATCATAATCAATACAATATTGACGATCACGAGAACATACTACGAATTTTTCCCCTTCTCTTTCGGGTATTAATACGTTTGTTTTTTGTCGTTGTTTTTCTAATCGGTGACAAGTGAGTTGAGTGTGAGTTGAGAAGGATGTTGCGTACCAGTTGCAGTGGAGGGAAAACTATTTCGACAATTTATTTGGAACTCCACCAGATATTTTGGAATAAGCTACAGCAACTTCTTTGCGAAGAAAATCCAGAGGACGGTGTGAATAAGAATGATATTTTTACAATTGGAGAAATAGGAGAGAAGTAAGCATTGTTACGAAGAACGTGTTCCTAGCGTGTTTTTCAGAAATGAATGCTGTAGATATATACAAGCCGTCGACTAAGTTCATTCAGTAGTCTATACAGAAAACTTGCTTTAGTTTTAATGAAAATAGAGACTTTAGTAAGTTATTATTAAAGAAACAAAAGTTTATACTGAAGTTTCTTAACAATAACATTTAGTTTTTTTTTTAATTTTACATTTTCAAATCTTTTCGTCCGATTTGTAAATATGTTAAAATCCAAATTATTCTTACAAATGACATTGGAATATCGATCTTCACGACAATGAACGTTGAAAATACACCGTAACATTAAAGCACTTTGATAAAGAAGTGTAATCCTTTTATTTTATTTTTTTTAATTTTATTTACACGTGTGTAATAAAATATCCGTCGGTTGAGAGGTCTGCTTGAAATTCACAGAAAATAGGCGGTGCTGTCTCGGTTAGAATCGTTTGGGCTCACTGTGAGGTCGCCAGCCGGTTCTGTTTACTCACAGAGCGATGTATCTCGGCCGTGCTGTGGTGAGCCAGGGCTGCTCGCCTCACACCCGCTTTGCCCCGTGCGGCCCCTCACTATAGTGTATCGGCCGCTGCAAGGATCGAAGTCGACGCGAGAAGAATATTGCATGTTGGCATTCGACGGTAATTGAAATGAATGAAGGGATGGGGTAATGGGGAGGGTTGTGGGGGGGGGGGGGACATTTGAGCGGGATTTTTCTTCTCACTGCAGTTTAATACGGCGTGAGATAATTTTCTACAGCAGCTTCGACTTTGTGGATTCCCTTTAATGAACTTGGTGACTCGAAATAACTCGAGTATTATTTAACATTTAACATGTAACCTTAGTAGAATTAACTCTTTCGGTATCTTAAACAGGAATAGTACTTATGTCTCCCAATACGTACGCATACCCGAGATAAAAATTTCAATCACTTTAAAACGATTCCTCCGCTCGTCATATGCGCCTCAGTACTGGGCGTTGTTTCTTTCTTGTTTTTCCCTTCCTTTTTTTAGGGGGTTTATTTGCTAGTCGTTGTTCCCTTTTTTACTTTCTTTCCGGATCCTCGTTTGTTTTTGTCTCTTGCATACTATTTGTATATGCGTTTAGGAAGCTGTTTTCTCGTGCTATAACAGCGACCCGACTTGCAGATGGATGGCTGACGATGACGATGAGTGCAGCGAATGATATCGATTTTTGTAAATAGATAAAACAGAAAATTTCAAAATTTTGGTATTTGAATTAGTAATTAAAAATATCAGTAAGTAAATAAGTAAATCACAGTTCAATAAGCAACTTCACTCATTATATTTGAAGTAATTTGTAGGAATGGATATTTGTAATTCTCCTGGAAATTAATCGAAGGTAATAAATGTACGTATTCTTAAGCTCTTTTGCCTTATCGTTTCCTAACTTTCAATGTATAAAAATACTCATTTGATTTTCAGTCTTGAAAAGATACCTTTTTTACCTTGTGTAACAAGAATTTTGAGCATATAAATTATTTTAGTTGTTATATTCACGCTGTAGTATGAAGCTCTCGGTTTCAATAAACCAATGGAAGTGAATTTCACGCTATTTGGTGGAAGGTAAAACTGTTAGGAGATTTGACATCTAAAAAATCTTCCATTATAATTATATTGCAAAATATGTTTTTTTCAATTCAAATAAATGTTTTGAAATACAATCTGAGAATTAGAAGATGTATTTGAATGGCATCTCGATCAATATTTAATGTCTCAATACAATTTATTTGTCAGTTCCTATTGAATAAATCGAAATGATCAGTATTTTGTAGGACCTTCTGATTTTATTTCAATAATATACAGTTTTATTGATTTTGAAGGAAATGGTAAATTTTGGAAAATTAAATATCACTGAACAAAATACGATTATTAAAATATAGTAGATTGTGCAATAAGGTGCGACACATGTGGGTTTAGAAACCCTGAACTCAAAATTTGAAACTCTTCATTCTCAAAGAAATGGATCGTGACATATACAGAATTTTCACATATTCTCACTTGCGAGACTAGATTTTTCAATAGTTTAGTGCGTTTGAAAAGTTGGACAAACAACTCAGTGGATGTCTTGAAGCTTTCGGTCTCCCCGTTGAGCATCCCTGAGTTAGGCCGCGGTGTCGGCGAGAGGGTGGGGTCGCAAGATACCGGTTATTGGCGAGCTCCCCTTCGCTGATGCTGCTGCTCTTGGCAGCGTTGTCAAATTCTCGAGTTACCTGCCTCCGCGCTGGGGTAGCCGGGCGGTGCCTCGCGTGTGGGTGCACGCAGCTGTTGGCAACTGCGCCTCGCATCCGGAAGCGCCACCATCGCCTCTTCTCCGAAGATGCATTCGCAGGGTCTCAAAAAAGTTAGGTTTGACTCACGTGTGAAAAAAAAGTTTAAAAAAACCAACAAAGTCATATTCCGTTAACAAGTTTTAGGAAGCGGAAAAAATAATAATTGTACGTGTAAATAACCTGTAAATAAAATACCGGATGAAATAAGGTATATGTATAAAGTCGCAAAATATTGTAACAAAAAATTCGTTATTGTATACCAGCATTATAAACAATCTGTTTCGATGAACAACCTCGTCTACAATATGGCATAATATAGCACGAATCGTTACGTCATCACTGTTTCTGCACGAAGTATGAGTCATCGGTGTCTTAATATTCACAGCTTCCCTTTACCTTCTAGCTTCGGAGCATAAAGGAGGCTTTGGTATCATGTATAGTAATTTACATCACAAGGACCTTTTCATGACGAGACTGCGGAGTTCATCCGCCGAAGCTGCCAGGCCGAGGAAGGGAATCCTTGCAGGTCACGAAAAGAGACTTGTGCGGAGTGATGTTCAATATTTTATCCATTGCAGTTGTCTAAACCGTCATGCATCTCTTGTTGCCCCTGACAACATAAACATTACTCGTATTCTCTTGTGAATTAACAGTTATATTTGCACCAAGAGCGTTATAAGGGTTCCAATGATCGAACGGCGACAAAAAGCTCGAGAACCTTTAGCCTGAGGATTTTGGATTAACAATAGTGAATTTTCTATCTCACCTTTTCTTTGCATCAGTAATTTTAATTATTATTACATTTCTATTGTCTGAAATATAGTCAATAAGCATTTTGCAGATTTGTGCCACTGCAAGCACCAAAACCTCCCATTATTAGGACAAGCTTCTCTAAGAGATATGCATCATCAGCTTTGTGAAGAAATTCGCCTATTTGTTCTCTCGACTAAATGTGGGACGTTTTCGTCTTCAACCCATCTGACTGTATTTTTCAAAAGGCCTTCACCTTATCGAAGCTACTAAAGAATTAAAACAGAAATAATTACAGTAAATAATAATTCTCCAAAATATGAACATTTTCTGATCATATGTTCCTGCCTTCCAATACGGAGATATTCTCTGACAGAAAGTCTGTTTTAGCATTGAACTGTACGTCCATAAGGAGTATGTATGTATGTATGTATATATATATATATATATATATATATATATATATATATATATATATATATATAACTATTTCAGCGAGTATGCTAATTTCGTGTCTTTATTGACACCTTTCACACGGTGCTCTTTCTTCCAGTTTACAAAATGTGTGTACTATTTTTCATAGAGTGACGCCGAGTTCTGAGTAATTAAACATTTTTCTGCATTTTGTGCAATTTATAGAAAACATTTTGTGCTTTACATTTTTTCCTCGTATGTATCAAAGAAGGGTCAAAGAAATTGGTGCTAGTCTCAGTTCGGCGAATTCTTAAAAATTCTTGAAAATTCCAAAATGGTAACATTTGAAGTCTACAAAATTTGAATGTAGAGATTTTACCTTAAACAAAATCGGTTCTAAAAAATTGGCTCTTAAAAAAGCGTTTACCATTTTTTGAAAAACTATTAGTTTTGCGTAATTTGTGATTAAAATTTATGCAATTTGTAAAAATAAACATTTGAAAAAATTGCTCAATTGTTTTCCACGGATAGATCAAGAAACGGTTAAAAAGAATGACGTAGGTCTTTTTTTCGTTGAACTCTGAATTTTCGAAAATTGCAAATTTAGAAATAATGTGATAAAGTATGTGTTGTTGAAGCACCACTCATTTCCAATGGTTTAGTACATACTATGTGTATGGTCACAGATCAGTTCGGTCTGTCAACAAACACTTTGATCAACAAACCATTTCGCATCAGATTTGCGAGCAAGATTGGCACGTCCGGGTAACAAATACATTTAAAAAAATGCGATGCTGTGTGTAACACTGGATTTTACTACCATTAAAGTTAATATCTTAAACATACTATCTTAACCTAACTTAAAACAAATATATTCAGCCACTTTGGGCGATTATGAGTTTAAATAATAAAGTTGTTGATTGATTATGGATAGTTCTTTAAAATGTTGATCTTTTCGTCAGATAAATGTTTCTTCTTTTCACCGATAAATTCGTCGCGTTCGCGCGTCGTTTTGAATGCGTCCGCCGTGGAGAGCATGGCGCGACCAATCCCAGACGCACTTCGGCGTCCGTCACGATTGGTTGGTTGTGGGCGGGGCCCGGGTGGTGCGGGGGCAGTGGGCGGCGGCGGCGGCGGCGGCGGCGGCGATGCCGCCCGGCAGTGTCAGCGTCCCTGCCGCCCCGCGCCACGCCGCGCTGTGCTGTGCTGGGCTGTGCTGATATGCGCCACCTCGGCCGGCCGCCGCCGACTCGACGGTGTACAAATTGGGTCACGCGGCGAGAACGCGATTGCCGAGTGTTAAGTCATATCGGCGAGTGGGAAGCGCTTTCATCGCGTTTTTAAGCGGTGCGCGGGCGACGGAGTAAAGCGGATTGTGTCGTTGCGCGTGTGTTTTGTGCCGACTCGTCCGCCGACCCGTTACTCGCTGCTGGTGGTTAACCATGTGGTCTTTTAGCAGGTATGGTTTTACATTACTTTTGTCATAGAGTTCTCTATAACGTGAGTGGATGTTGTCACTTACGTATCCTATCCAGGCCCGATATTATGATGTAATGCAATAGGTGTGTTTCAAAGGCTACAGTGCAGGTAATATTTCCTTTTGGTGAGAAGTGAGCAAAATGAGTGATTTCCCTCAGATGAGACTTACTGTCCTGGCTCGTAGTGAGAGGGAGACGATTTTCGCTAACTACCACGTGTTTAGAAATTTTTTTAAATATATAAAGTAGTATTGATAAATCAAATCTTCATGAGGTCGATATAATTCATCCAGCATACAGACGTATAATGGCAATCGTTTTTACAATTTTGTACTTGAATTTATTCTCTTCTAGGAAGCCTCTTTCGGGACATTTTTGAAAATCTCATTGATTTCAAGAGCTGTAGCGCTTAGAAGAAAGAATAATTTCGTATTGAATTTTTTAAGGTGTTACGTAAGAAGTTGTAGGTTATGAATTACACGTTGCCGAGTCCGAGCGAAATCGCGCTTCGAGCTTCGAAGAGTTTTTGTTATAGTACTTTCACCGTGCGGTTTCTGTTGTGCGAGGCGTTGCCAGTTTCCGTCAGGTACGTTGATCTAGATTACTGAGAGGGACCGTGGCTTTCTTAAGTTCGAGGACCTTGAAAAGATAAGTTTGAAGGGCAGGTCCTAAGACAACGCACTTTGCTCTTATCTTTATTGGAAGGACTTCCGAGAATCAGCACTAGATTCCTGATTCACTGTCAGGTCAAGAGCTTCTCTGACTTCTTTGCCCTTGTTTGTGCTTCCTATTTATCCTGCAGCTATTTTTTGAGAGGATAAATATTAGTGCATGTGCTAATGATTAGGAAAATGTCGCGTACTTTGGCGCAGTGATGTCAGCGTACAAATGTGAAATGTTTGTTAAGTGGTATATAAAGATTATGGATAAGGGACGTGTGCGTCATGTTAATGTGTAAAAATATTAGATTGTGGGCACTTTTGAAATTACTTATTTTTCGTTCCGCTTTGAGTAGTTTTATTTTTTCGAAGACATTTTATTTCTATAAAAAGTAAATGTTGATACCATAAGACAAGTGTTTTGATATTGACTCTTGGGCAAACGGAATACTTTCTATTCAGTTATTTTCGATCTGATTAAATAATTTTGTAAATAATGTCTGATGGAATTTGATATTCGTCAGATTACTGATGGCAGTATTGATAGAAAATGATGTTCCAAAGTAACCAATGACATTCTTTCTTTGGTTAGTCTTTGATCTCCATATTCCATGTTGTTTTTTTCTGGGCTAAAATTATTTATTATTAAATTAATACTAAAGAGTAATTATGATTTAATAGTAGAAACTTACAGTAAGAATCAATCACAATCAGGTTTCTCTACGATATAGGTATCTCTTCTTTCCTTCTGATATTTTTATGCAGCTTGTCGAGCATTGGTGTCCACTAGGGTAATAGCAAGAAAATAATCTCTGTAATTTCTTTGAAGGGAGCTCTAAGAAGTCAATTAGCGTAAAAATGAACTCGACAAAGTTTCAGCACCACTGCATCACCTTTGAAGTATTTAAGAAAACTTTTATCGAGATTTTTCGTCTATAAAATTATAAGGATATATCCTGAGAACATGCTATTTTTTATTTTGTAGAGGTTGATTCTGACAGTGGCAAACGCACCGATCGGCTGAGATATGTTTTTCATAGACCAAACACGCAAATTCTCTTCAACAATTCTTAAAATTTCCTAAAAAGATGGTAAAATAGCCGTGGTTTTGTTAACTCTTGAATTTTTGGCATTCAAGCAATAAGTAATGTTCCAAAATAAGTTGTTTTTTTAACCAAATCTTGTCTCAGCTGAAATGTTATTTTGGAAACGTTTTTTTTTTATTTTTCTTCAAAAAATGTGTCTTCACAGCAGAGATAATTTCAAGTATAAAAATCTTCTTCATAACTTACATTTTCTTATACCTTAAATTGAACCTAAACAAAGAATATCTTTCAAACTTGGAGTAGGGGGAACCTTAACCTGGCATCCCTGTGGCGCGCACAAAAGGGCGGCTGAGGAGAAACCGCATTCCAGAAGAGGGGGGCGAGGAGTCAGGCGGCACGAAGGGACTGCGGTGACAAGGGGGAAGTGGGGGTTCTAAGAGAGTAGCCGAAGGTTAAAAAAATGACTTATTAGTGTAAATCGCTGAAAAAAGCAAAAAAAAATCTCTATAAAAATGTGTCATTTCCTTTTGTCATAACATAATAGTTATTTATGTATCTAGGGCGTTAAGTAGATGTTTGTGCCCCGAAGGCGACTTCCAAGCACGAGGGCCTCTTGCTCGAGGGGTTGGAAGTCGCCTGAGGGCCAAAAGCATCAAATAACGCTCGTGGTGCATACAAAACATGATGGTTTACTTGTTCATTGCCGAATAGAACGAGAATTTGAAACATTTTATAATTTTTCTAGCATCTAATGTGAAAAGATGCATTGTAATTGTCATTTGTCAATATGACGTCAGATAAACAAAACAAAGTGTGTACCTAATTACTATTGCATTATCGTTATTGGACTGATTTGTTCGTTCAAAGTGAAAGAATATTGTGAAGTTCCTGCGGAAATTCTCGCAAAAGCTAACAAAACTACGGACTGGTTTCCAGTAAAATTTCGAAAAATATATGAAAATGTTTATGGTGTATTTGAGAGTTATATACCAGTGTGAATAACAGTGTAAATTGCGTTGATGAAACGGTACTTTTAGTTTATTTGCTTCTATTACCAAGAGGAATTTAGAATGTCATATCACAAAAAAATAATATTTCGAGAATGTTAGACGATGTGCCTTATACATCTTATTAATACGAGTAGTACTGCTATTCAAGAAGCATATACTATGTCTTTTAAAAACAAGGTGATACGTAACGGTAAAATATGCGTGACTGTGGGTAATTGTATATTCACGGGAACATTCCAAAATTGCAATTTTCATATCGTTTAAGCAAAATAAGGTTTATAACGAGTTATTTTACTTATTTGAGCATTATGCCATTTATTTATTGTATTTGATTGCATCGTAACTTTAAATAATCGAATTCATAAAAATCCATGAGTTGTGTTGGTATTAGAGCGGGCCATAAAGTATTCAAAAGGCCCGTGGACATAAAGAATTAGGAAGGCCCGCAGTGATATTAACAATACCGTTACGTGTTTTGTTTGAGGTCTGTAAACACACAGCAATGAACTAGTAAACCATAAAATTAATTTCTATACTAAACGGCATTTTTCTAGAGTTTCAACATGTTATATAAATGTAAAGTGCATACGCGAAGAGAAAGGCACAAGGAAATGCTGAACAGCGCGGCGGCGCCGCGGCGGTCCTACCTGCAATTCCTTTTCCTCAGATAGTTTCCTTACCTGAGATGGTTTGGTCCGCAATTTACATATAGGATTAGAAAGTACGTTTCACGAGATAAAACGAAGGGATTATTTGGTCCACAATTTACGTCCGAATTTTCGGCTGGGCCGCACAAGACTCGTCAATCACGTGACAACGAATTTAGATAAACAATTTCGATGAATAGCAATTTTTCGGTGACTGAGAAATACTTTATAATAATGAGTTCCTAATGATGTATTATTTTCAATTAAAATAACATGACGTTTTATTATCCTACGTGTAGTAATCGGGTATCCATAAGTGTGTGTCCGCGTATGCGTCCGTTGTTCACCTTCCGATCGAGGCAAAGGACATCCCATTGGACCAGTCTCGATCTACTGGTGGGAACTGACAATTGTTTCGTATCATTTTTAAACATTTTAATATAAATCCCCAAAAATTGTTTTTGGTGGCTTTTAAGGCCATAAACAGCGATTTTGGACGGGGGTAAAACAGTTATGATCAACACACATGGTCAAGCGTGTTTTAAAGAATTTAAGATACCTACACGGTGAGGCCCATGATATTAGTTTTTTTCGAGAATCCTCTCAGAAAGTTCTCGAAGTATCCGGAAAATCTTTCCGATGTACAATATATTTCATTATGATTTTATTCACCAAATTGAAGCTAAACAAACATAATTTTGTAATGAAATATAAACATGTTTAATGTGTTTGTCTATTTTTATATGTGTCTGTCTATTCCCGACGATATATGCAACTGCATTACGTTCAACATTTCTTTTCAATATGAGCTAGTACCATAGCACAAACACGTATTTTTATTATCAAAACTGACACCGTTAGCGCCGCGCTATAGTGATAAGTAGAGACCGGATTCCAATGCAAATGCACATTTCCTCTTGTAGTCAGAAATTATGCTGACTTGATGAAGTACCTCATTTATAATTATTTAACAGTGATTCTATGATGCATGTCTTGTGTATTTTACCTGTTTTTTTAACAAGCGACATAATTCAGCAAATTTCTCTTGGCGTTTTTTGCTTGAAAACGTTCAACGTATAATTATTTACTACTAACACCATATTTTTATCGCTCTTTGATACATTCGAGAAAAAAATTAAAGAAATAATTTGATGCCTTTTAAAGAAAAAAATCGTTTAAAAATTGTCTATATTCCGCGCAAAATTTCGCGAAAACTACTCATATTTTCGAAAAATAGTACATGACCTTATTTCAAGATATATCGTTAAAGATTTAATTGAGAAAAAAAAAAGTTGTATCTTCAATATTATACACTAGTGAACCCGGCAATACTTCGCTATTGAAGTATATTACACAACATACACTACCGGTCACGCGATTGTTTATCACGTTTTACGTTATGCTTTGGAAAAATTCTAGTAGATGGAAGACTTTCTCGCAAGTATAGGTTAGTTCTATGTCCTGGTTTGGATATGTTTGTTAAGTATCCTAGTGTTAAGACGTTCTCAAATTTGGGCATGCGTTCGCCATGGCACTATCTTGGAGAAATTTGATTTACTAGTTCGAGATTCATGTAACCATTTCGGCCGATATATCACAATTGCAGGAGCAGAATACTAGTATGCAGTGAAGTCGCACTTAATCCTTGACGGTAGGGCGGGTTGCGTAGAGTTCAGGGGCGCTTGAGTACTCATAAACAAATAAATCAACAACGCCCCGACGTGTTCGCTTTAGTTCAAAACACTCTTTACAAACACTTCAATTACTAATATAAACAAAGTGTGAAAATTTCGGCAAAATCGGTCGAGTAGTTTTTGCGTTTATGTGCGACACACATACTCAAATTCCCTTTCATTTGCAAGTATATATATTTTTTTAATATTTTATAAGGTGGGTTTCTTCATACGTTCATATTTTATAAGGTGGTTTATTGAAGCTAATATCAATTTCATGAATATCATTTATATGTATGATATTTAACAGGTAAAAAGGAATCGTTTTGAGTATTAGATGCCGTCGGATCAATCTTGAAAATCGGAATCCCCCACGAATGTGAGCGAAATAGGAGGTAAAAAAGGAAGAACTTGAACGTGGAGAACTTGAACGTGAAGAACGTGGCTGCTATAGGTTCTCAGAATTGTGTTCAAGCGTAGTTGTAAGGCTCTTGTTAAATGTATTTAATTGCAGACATTACATTGTGAAAACTAAAATTAATCTTTAAAATTACATTGAATTGTACAGAGAGATAAAAGTGCGGGATAGTGCTTAAAAAAATGAGAAACTATTATGATAGGTATATCATTTATTTTATAGGGTACATTTTATGGCATAGTTTCACCATAAATGCACACATATTTCATAGATTATTAGTGCTTATAAATCCGGTCCCTGGTCATAAAGACTGAATTACTGGTTAAAGAGACCCTTAGCGTAGCGGAGAGTTCGCTAGCTTTTCTTGTTGCAAATCCTGAATTCTAATTCCATTCGTTTCGTGCGGAACGTATGGTAGACCAATTGCATTCATGGCGTTTCCTCATCGTTTTCCCGCCTCCTCAGTCTCACGTCCCACCAACAGTCAAAATACCCACTGCTCACCACATATCCCGAGATCATTATCATATTCATCAAGGCATCATCCTGAAAATCATTTTACCAAGATAAGATGGGTAAGCTCAAAGATATCGTCTAGACCAGGTGGTGACCTCTTTCTCATTTAAAGACCCCTTAAATAACAGCTAGTGTGCTTTCAGAATTTTCAAAAATCGAAAAATATAAACGAGGGGTTGCGTGACATACCGTAACTTATCTCGACTTGTGAAATGCAAAATTTGTGTATGTAATGATTTGAAGGAAATATATTAGTTCCTACCAAGATACTGTTAACTTGCCTGACGCCCGATCCTACTCATCTGCCCGACGACGCATCGCTACAGATTATTATTATTATTATTATTATTATTATTATTATTATTATTACTAATAATAATTTTTGGCACTTTCTCGTTTAATTATCCATTCATGTTAATCTTATGAACTAGTGATGTGAATGCTGGAGTCGAGGGGACCGGTATAAGGCCTTCATTCTGCCAGCTCTCGTACTTTAAGCAAACGGTGAAATTATTATGAATTTTGCTCTGCTTTCTTGGTACAAAACTCCTCTCACACATTTATCCAACTTATACATTCACTTGTAGCCAGAGTTGCTATCTGTTCTCCTTTTGGAGGACATGTGCTCCTTTTTTAATATTGTCCTCCCTCCTTTTTTTAAATTTACATGGATTGTCCTCCTTTTTGTCCTGTTGAATTGAAATTAATACTGGCATTTGTCCTTTCGGCAATGGCTCAGCTACTTTTTTAAATTTATTTATTTAAGGTTGCTTTATAACTTCGAGGTCATCAGCGACCAGGCTCAAGTATTGTCTGTCGTCTCTCGACAGCTTTTCATTCATGATGGACGTTCTTGACAAATGTCATTGCTGTTACACTTATAAATGGCTACACCCATACTTTTCGCTGTTGAATCCTAGCACGTAACTACAGTGTTAGAGATAACGCTCAGCGAAGTTCGGAGCACTTGTTTACGTCGCGTGCAAAGCGAGAAGAGAATTTGGCACCCCAACATCTGCTAGAATTCTGTTGTGACCTAAGAGATCCCCAGTTAGTACTTCTGACCGTTCGCCGCACGCAATACCAGTTTGTTTTCAGCTCGAAACTCAGGGCAGTGTACGCAGCTCTTTTGTTTGCCTGGAGAATTTTCAGTTTTCCGATTTTCGAGCGTTTCGTTTTGCTCTCGTAGATTCTTGTCCAAAAAAATTAGATCTACAAAATAATCACCTTTTATTTTGCATATGTTTGTAATATGTTTACAAGTTCCGGGGAAAAATTAAAATATTTAAAATTGTACTATTAAAATAGTACTACTATGTACACTTTGATACAATGTAGAAATATTACTTGCTTCCCATGTACGTATTATGAAAAAAAAATTGGTAACTCTACTACGATTCGGTTTCGGCAATGTTTATTTATATGCCAATTGAATTCACTCTTCTTTTTGTAAAAAAAAAAAAACAACTACGCAAAGACCATTCTCTCTAATTTTCTGCGCAATTGTTTGTATAATATTGTTATTGTCGTAATGAGGTCTCTTAGTGGTGAGACTCGGACCAAGTGACCTGATTATCCTTCTAACCACTGAAGGTTTATGACTTAATATTTTTTATTGAATTATTTCTGTTGTTGCCGAATCGTATCATCCTGTTTCACACAAGATTTAGCTTATTACTAGTTTATTTTTTTATACGTAGAACTGAAACCACCATCCTAATCGTTTTTTGTCTAATTTTTTCTTATTAGCTTAATATATGTATGTACTGTACTGTACTGCTTTTCACACCAAAATGTAAATATTTTCGATATTTTATGTCGAGTGATTCTTGAGTTTAGGACAATGAAAGGAAACCAACACTTTACATTGTCGACGTTTCGGCCATTTATTCGTCATTCGTCCTGTTAAAAAATAGATTTTTTATACAGGAGAATGTACGGTGACCATTCATAGTTTAAAAAATTGGTTGCATTTAAGCAATTTACTTGTAGGATTATATGTTAAGTAAATCATATATTCTATGCTTTTTTTGTCCTATGTGATAATATCTCACATAATGAATAGTTTTTCTTCAACTATATCTAACATTCCGCAAGTGATGTGCAACGGCATCTGTTTGCATGTGTTACGATCATGAAATAATTTTGCCAACATGTCAAACATGAATATAAGAATATTTCATTGTTACTGAACTCAAGAACCACTTGACGTATAATTTCAATGAGTCAGGAATCATTGAATAGATTATCGGTATTATTAGTAATTTTAAATTACATTCAAAAAGTGAAAAAATATGTGTGTAGTCTTCAGGAATTTTGTAAAGTGGGCAATAAATTTCAATGTGTCCATCGTGAATAAGATTGTTTTGTTTTCCAAAACAATCGCATTCAATTGAGACAGCACGTCTGCCTGCGTCTGCCACGGCCGGAGCCGGCTTGTCTGAGTGTGGTGAAGAGTACCCGAGTCAGGCTCTGGATGCTGCGTGCTGCGAGCCAAGCTCCCGAGACTTTTTTTGTTGTTGTTTCCCCTCCACAGTAACCCTGAGGAGGTGGGAATTTATTTACAAATTACAAATGTACAAATTACGCTGCTGCCTTGCGGCTTAAGCAGCTGAGAGGGAGAGGTAAAAAGCTAATACTAACTAAAGCTAACTTAATTCTAGCTTAAATCTAATTTAATAATTATATAGTAGCACTTTGGCATACTTAATTGACACGAAAAATATTGTTTTTTTTTCTTAATTCTAAATGTTTTTGCAAGGTTTTCTACGTGTTTATTTT
The DNA here is from genome assembly GCA_011170035.1 of Teleogryllus occipitalis. Taxonomy (NCBI): domain Eukaryota; kingdom Metazoa; phylum Arthropoda; class Insecta; order Orthoptera; family Gryllidae; genus Teleogryllus; species Teleogryllus occipitalis. The sequence continues at coordinate 74,552 of BLKR01001145.1, read as the reverse complement.
CTAATTTATTTTTCATTCACGCATCATTCATTCAAGCTCCCAAGACGGACTCGCGGGGAAGGCTCTGGCCAGTCGAGCACGACTCGCGATGCTCCGCAAGCGGCCGAATTGGGCTCGAGGTCCAGGCCTGTCATGGATAATATGGATAGCCGGTAGTTGGTGTATGATGGGTAGCTATGCTCACACGAAAAAGTCTGAGTGGGTAAAATCCCCATCTGAATTTAGGGTGGGAGAAATATTCCATAAACGTCAAATTCCAGAAATTTGAAGTTTCTGGGTGTGGCGTCGACTCAAATCGTATATGCGATCAACTATTTTGCAAGATCTGCTCAACCATATTACGATGTTCCATGTGTTAACGACATGATCGAGAAAATGGTTTTGCAAAAAATGTTAAATGAGTTTATATCAAAAAATGCAAAGCGCAGCTCCGTTTTTGCATAGCAAAAATTAACTACTGAAGCTACATAAAATAAATGTGATAACAATTTAATGATAAACATAACAATTTGAAAAAAAATGTTTTGTAATTTTCTCTTCGTGTACATTTCCGGTGGGAGATGGGGGGGGGGGTAAACCCCACCAGAATCAACTACCCACTGGGACTTAACCTAAACGCCGGCTCTGTTTAGGTCTCCCACCCGAGGTAGACTCCAATCTGGCGTCGCTGATGTACGGAACCTTAGGTGCTTGCGTGTTAGTAGCCTTGGTTGTGGACGTAAAACTTTAACGACGTTTGATCTAGAATTATCTCTAGACCTGTTTTCAGCATTGTTGACTCAAAAACGTTTCCGTACACGTGTTCCAGAAGTGTATGGTGCGTCAGACGTTAGTTTGCTTTGTAAAGCAGTGCAGAGCAAAGCAAATCAAAACCTTATCTCTTGAATCTCAGAAAGGGCTTACACTATTGTCCTTTTATGCTTTGAATAGAGATATAAGCTATTTATTATAGGTTTATTTATAGGATTCATTCTGAATGTGGTACGCAGATTGAAATTGTTGAGATTAGGGAGAATTGCAAGAAGCATGTAGTGCATATTCAAGAATAATGAGGTTATTAGAGACTACCTGAGTATGATGAAAAATCGTGAAATTTTGCGATTTTCAATTTTTATTGGGTCGTATGCTCTGTTTTATTCTCTTTCAAAAGCATCAAACCGTTCCTTGCTATGTTTCTTCGATTTTTAGAAAATATTTTTTTTTCGAAGGGAGTGTCAACTGTCAAACCCTTAGTGAGTCTTGCGAATTTTCAGCATGTCAAACATCATAAATCATAAACTATTAAAGATAATGATATAATTATCTTTTCATCATGTCACCCTTGATTTGCTTTAGTTAATGAACTAAAATAGTCTGTCACTAAAAATTTCAATTTTATAAACTGAAATGTCCGGAATAAATTTATAAACAATTATTCTTTCTCAAATAATCAAATCATGACTCTTTAGTTTTCACTGTATCTTTACCATTCAAGTTCATTCACTAGAATATTTAATTGTGATTAATTAAAAAAAGAATTATCAAAATATATCACATTGTTGTGGAGTTACGATTTTTTAAGTAAAAACCTACATCTTTGCCAATTATTTATAAACCAATATATTTTTTTAATTATTAGATGTCTAAAAGCATAAAGAAATCAAATGTACAAGGAAAAACAAAATATACCCCAAACTAGATTTTTTCTCAGGTAGACCGCTACCTGAAGTTGGCGCCTAGCAATACTAGCCTTCGGACCGTAAAGCAGTCGTTACGAATTAATTACTCAAAGTGAGTTATGAGTAATATGTATGGATCTAAAATACTGTAAATGGTAAAACGCATTTTCGAAAAATTATGGTGAACATGTATGGTTATAGTGAATATGAACATTATGGTGAATAATGTATCACAATTGTGTATTAAATGAAATTGCATGAACCATTTTGAAAATCATTCAAACATCTCGATAATTAAAATAATTCTTCGAATTTTTGCTGTCTGAGAAGATTTCGTACACAAACTATTAAAAACCATTATTACATACGAATGCGAATTTACACTCGCAAAGACCAATTGAAAATGTCAATATACATTCAACGACGTGAAAGAGCTTCACTTCTAGAACATTAACATGCAGCGAGTTCCTTCAGCAAGAATAAATGAATGGCAGCTCAGGGCTATCCTTGAGACAGTTGCGTAACTATCTCCTCTGACAGAAGAGCGGATCCGAAAACGAAAAACTTGAATATTACGTTGACAATACAAAAAGTGACTTTTTCTCCACAAGCTTAACCATCAACATAAGCAAACTTCATTTAAAAAGACCTGCATACTTTCAGATAAATAAGTTCCTAACCTTTAAGTAAGCACGTTTTGGAAGATAATGCTTTGCTTTAGGTCGATCGTGGATTTTCAGAGAAAGTCCAATACTTTTTAGTCGCGTTACGTCAGTGCCGTTTGCGGGGCCTAAAGTTGATTCTACTGTCTTGGTTAGCAACCTCTCGGAAATGCTTCGGAGGGTGAGGGGCGGATCCAGCCGATCATTGGGAGAAGGGGGCGATCATTGATTTTTGTTAAATAATAAACATATTTGTTATTATGTAGTATATTATTTTTGAAAGTGTATAAATGATACTATACAATATTATTTTTTAAAGAATTACACAATTCTAACAATTATTTAAATCAATTTTCCTCAGCCTTTACCTATATCGCTTAACTTTCACGAGAAACTGTAAATAATCCAAAACCACAAAAATAACCCAATAATGCAATATTTGCTCCGGTCACGGAATAAGTCATTTGCCTCACAAGTGAGATATCGATCGTATTGTGTTATATACTGTGATTAATCTGAGAAGTGCCTTTACTTTACCACCCGCATGTTGCAAAACGTAAATGATATAATAAAGTGATCCAAGTAGAAGTATAACTCATAACATAGAGTTAAAAGTAAAGTTGGAGTATCTTGTTTCTGGTCTTGGTTGAATGCGCTGAAAGAGAGTAACGCAATGCATTACAAACTTTCAAATAATTAGGGTAACTTATGAAAATACTTCTTATCAACAACCAAGATCACTTAGCAAAATGTTTTTGTCGCCTGCAAATATTGTCCGAAAGGGACGTAAAAACGTACTCGTACGTGCGAAGAGACCGACATCAACGACCTGTTCTTGTGCTGCAAGAATGCCGGTGAGCGCGTGTGTGGAGGTGGCTTCAGAGGTGAGCGATTGCGCTGGCGAGGCCGCGGGCGGTGGAGACGGAGGGGCGGAGGGCCGCCGCTATTTCCGCGCCCTGCAGCTGGCGCGCGCCCAGCGCCACGTCGCCGGCCACGTAGCCCGCCCCTCGCTCCCCGCCCCTCGCTCCCCGCCCCTCGCTCCCCGCCCCCGCCCTCGCCGGCGACATCCGCCCGCCTCCCGCTCCCCGCCAGCCGCGGCCGGCGCTGCCTCGCCCCGATCGTCCCCCTCCCCTCCCCAACGTCCCTCACCCCGCCCATCCCATCCGTCCCGTCCCGCTTCATCCCATTGCTCCGTCCAGTCTCTATCGGGAGAGGTCGCTCAGAGCATCAACTGATGTCGCTGCAGTACTATTGACCAGGCCCTAGGTTCGAATCCCGACAGCGGCAAGATTTTCGACTCTAACTTATCAGCTAGGTTGAATTCAGTTGCTGTCTGGGGGAGAATTCGAGAGGCCGGCTGCTCCTATGGTAGTTTTCCGTGGTTTCTCCGATCAACACTAGGCAAATGCCGGTGTAGTACCCTAACAAACGGGCCACGGACCGCGCGCGATCTTTCCTTCATCTCCCTTGTCCTATTCTCACCCCCTACGCACATTTACATAAACATTCAGTACACTACCGTACATGCCGGGAGATCGGTCGGGTGCTTAGAGTTTGTTCCGGCTGGGTCGGTGCCCCGCTGGTTGGGGGGGGGGGAACCCCGCTCTCCGACGGTAGGTCGGCTCAGGAAAAAAATGCACTACAGTTACGGGAGTAAGGACCTCCGTAATTGACGCGCCCGGAATCACTAACAACCAATCATCCGTCCGTCTAGTCGTGCCCTTTCCGCTGCCCCGGCACACACGGCCTTATTCCGCCGTCATCCTCCACTCCAATCCCGCAACTAGCCTTCCTTTGCATCTTCTCCCTCTTGAAGCATTGTTTCAAACATGGGTCAAATCCACAGTGAAATTATTTCGGGTTTTCATTTATCGTTTTATAAGAAAAAATTAAGTTTCAAATTTTGTTAAGAGGAATAGTGCCATTCTTGTTATATTTTAATTTATATTTTTTCTCTGCCATCTCTCCTGTTACTTTTCTTCCTTTCTTTCTTTTATTGTGATCGTATTGTTCTCAATCGTGTTATCAATCTTTCTCAAATACGAACAGATAATTATCAGAATGTTTTCTCTTCAGCTACGTTATTAGAGATGGTAATTAGTTGTTATGAACTGGTGATGCATTTGGTGTTTTATCAGTACTTCACACTTCAGAGACTGTCTGGACTTCCATTACTTTTTGCGCTTTGCGAGTATCTTCAAACGGAACTATTCACTTGAGACGTACGAAAGTGTAGATGAACACGTCAGAAATGTATAAAATAACTTGGTCAGGGTAAGTTCTCATTTTTATAGGAAGAGTAAGGCACCACTTTTTCTCTGACTGATACCTTCGTGTCCCTCTAACGCAACGTAAGAGTGCCGTCAAAGTGTTCTCTCTCATCACCACTCTTTTTTGCCTGAAAACATCAATTTTCAAAATTTGAAATTATGATGGTAAATATGGGAATTTCAATGCGTGTTTGCGGTCTGCGTGCCGTATAGTTTTTATCCACTTTAGTTATCTTAAGTCAAACTTTACGAAACAAATTTGTTTGATTATTGGAACCCAATAGTCCATGACCCACTCTCAACAATAATCACGAGTTTCGTAATGAAAAGGAAAAGCGTTCACATAAGTGGTATAATATTTTATGCCCTCCTATTAACCATGTCAACATCGGTCTACCACATTTCGCAGGGTTAATAGTCAAATTTATATGAGGATTATAGTTCACTGAAATTTAAACAAAGTGAATAAAACATTGTACAATATTCGTACCGTAACATCTTATTACAATACTCAATTTGTTACATTACTGGGTCTAATGACCTTGTTCGATATTTCTCTAATCCACTTTAGTAATACAATGCCATTCTATGCTTATTACGAAAATAACTGGTATTTTATTTTCATTTTATATTAGATATGTGCATTCTGTTTTTGTCTGAAATCTCAGCGTAGATAGAATTATTCATAGGGTTTAGAATATTTACGTAAATAGTCAGGGGGTAATGAATTACATTTATGGATAAACATACAAATACACTCATTAGGAGAGAAAAGGATCTTGAACACACATACTTGCATACAATGAATTCACTGGAAATCTACGTTAACTAGCGAACCCGTGCGAGAACTCTCGCATGATAATCCCCTCTATCTTCCCTATTTTTCAATTTCTGTATTAAGCCGTAATATATCTTTTTCTTCAAAACCCTCTTATCCTCCGTCACCTGTTCTACAAACATTCCTTGTGATTGATAACAATGTAATCCAACCATGTCATTACTAACTTCTTATTTAACTTTATTACCGAACAGAGAGATACACCCGTGCAATTTAATTGCCTAGAATATCAAGTAATTAGTTTAGTTTCACATACAGTGGCGGGTTCTGTACGGCTATGAACAGGTGGAGTAGAATTGAGAAGCGTCGAAGCAGCAAAAATGTAATAGAATGTTCAAGATGTCGTCCTGTAGATTACGGTATGAAGAATGTTTCTTTGAGGTCTTTAGCCTCAAACTTTTACTTTTGAGAGCTCTAGAAGGCTTCATTTAGAAGTTATTTAACACTCTAGATTCAAAAACGCAGGAAGTGTTACGGGTTGCATTTGACATGAATATTTAGATGCGTTTTTTAAACAAATCCTTCGCACTTTAAAAACCAAAGTGCATTTTGTCACTTCTCCGTAAAATTCTCGTTCTTTAGAGACCTCATTTATAAATGCAGAATGGTTACTGTTCATACCAACAACACGAGTACAGCAGAGGACGAAATGAATCTATTGCAAAATTGTTACATTCAGATTGTAGACAAGAATTAGACTGTGGCCATTCACCTATATTTTTGTTTCAAGGTTTGCTTCCTTTTCCAAGAATTGTCTCTGAACGATCGAGACAACATGCCTCTCATCCTTTACACACTTCAACGCCTGAGTGCTAAAAGGAGATGCCCTAAATTCCTGGAACTGAATCCTCGAGGGGGGAAGAGAGAGAGCTGTTCAGTCTGGTCAAAGGCTTTACAGTAATATTCGTCACAGTATTGCATTCTACATGACAGTTATTAATCCATTTTAATGAATTTATTACGTTATTATATTAAAGCTAGGTAGACATTGTGTGAAGAAATCGAACAAATTACGACATTAAAGAACATACATTTTATTGAACCGTAAATTAAATTAACTAGTGCTGCCAAAACAGCACGTGTTTTCTCGTCCGTATGTTTAGGTAAAATTACGCGAAAAGTATTCGACAATTTTCGACAAATTGTACATGATCTTATTTCAAAATATATCTTTAAGAAACAGATTACATCAAGGAAAAAATCTCTATCTACGTAATTGTAACTGCAGGACGACGCCGAAAAAAATTGAACTATTGCAATTTTCGAAAAATCAGGATTTCAACGCACATGAGACCTACTCCATTCTCTTGAACGTTATCTAGGAGCTTGAAGGAGTTTCATGAACGTTCATGAAGGAGCTTCATGAAAACAACCAAGCCACAAAACTAAAATATTGGTTTCAAATTCAAGGGGCCGCGACATTAGCCAGATCGATGGGGAAATATCAATTTTGGAGAACTTTTTTCGGCTGAACGGTTTAATTGCTAGTGTTTGTTCATAGACGGACGGACAGACAAGAGGGACAGACGTTTTGTCGTCAATCGACTTTTCCGCTTTCATGGACCCACGAAACATGGATACTGAATTCCACGTATTAGAATTTTTTTAAATTTAGCAACTGGATGTATCCGCTTTTTCGTTACCAGGGTCCGGCAATAAGAGTTTTTCTGTCGAAAATTCGCCGGTTTTTCGCGCAGCATTACATAAATTTCTCTCTACTCCGTAGCGATAAAGTAAAATTTGAAATAAAATCAACAACAAAAAGTGAATGTATATTTTACATTTACAAAAACCTTGAAATTTTGTAATAGGAATTAAATAGAGGCAGTCTTTTAAAACACGTTTTTAGGGAAATAGGTTTCCCAGTCTTTCAAATGAGCCCCACTCACCTCTAAGGTATCAACCCTTATGAGAGCTTCTCCCAGAAAACCACAAGAACAACAATCAACAAGTCGATTTCAGCACTTGAACTCCTGTCTCGTCATGAAAGGTCGACTTTCTGGCTTTATGATGAGAACTACTATTGCATCTTCCGTCAAAGTATTTATCGATAATTTGTCACGTTTGATCACAAGTGTGAAAAATGCACTAAGAAGTACACAATATTAAAAAAGAATTGTGAGAAGTGAATAAAAAGAGAAATTAATTCAAGAAATACGTGAAGAAATAGAAATATTTTTTTATTAGATACGTCTCTGAACACTTCTAAAGAGAAAACTTCTCGAAAATATGTAAAGGATATGAACTAAGACGATCTAATAAACAATTTTTTCAAACTTCTAATTGTATATTTTTGTTCAATTGTTATTTTTGACAATCTCCTTCAGTTATTTTTGTTATGATTGTTGTTAAGTGTATATTATAGATGCTATAAATAGATGCTGTATATGGGGGTCGATGAAGCTAATTATTCTTTTTTAAGTGGTCGATACACGAGAAGGGTTGTGAATCTGTAATCTACATTGGACTTCTGGGAATCCGAGTGGTTGAAATAAGTAGCTAGAAAAAAGGAAGAAAAAAACGGGAAAAAGTGTTGCTTCCGAGGGACCGGTTGGAATAGATCTTGGATTAAAAGAGGGGAACTGCATTCATGAAGTTTCATTATAAATTTATATATTGCCTTCTTCAAAGGGGTTTTTCACTGTTGAGGTACGTCAGTTTTGGTTACTTTGGTTCGTTAAGTTTTGTCTCGTTGCTTTTGGTTCGTCGTTTTGTCTGTCTGAAATGCAGCATAATAGGCGGGAATTGCTTGCACATTGTATTTATTGACTATTTGACGAATGTTAAGCTCTGGGGACGACATACTGATATTTTAGTTCTATTAGCAAAAGGTATGAAGAGCATGCGGAAGAATGAATGTGTTTCAATTTTAGTTCTTCCTGCAAAGTGGAGGCAGTTAAAGCGCCCCCTTTCATTCATCATGCGCCTAATGTTAGCTAACCATTCAGTCGACTATTTTGAGTAGCTGTGAACCACGCGCAATTAGTCGATCGCCAAGTTTAGTGTTTTCTTATGTGCATTCGGTACAGTCATTCCATGTTGCCAAATAGAATCCGAAAAGTTACAGGTAACGTAAAAACCCTATGAATTACTTATTCACATTATTTTGTCTGTCTTGAATACGTGATTACGCGCTGAATTTTTAAGCGTTTGTTCTTGAGATTGGCCGTGATTTTCTGAATTCAGTTTCTTGTGGTATTTATTTATGAAGACCTCAAGTATGTTTTTTGAAGAACGTTTTTCTCTACTTTATTTGTAGTTTTAAAAAATGTATTTACATTTACTTTTCATTTAAGACAAGGCGAACACTTCCGAAAATATCTGTCCTTATGTTTGCAACCAATCGTATTTTATTTATTATCTGTTATACGCAAATAAAAAATCGCTAACGTCGGTGATAAATTTTATTCTCTTGTTTTATTTAAACAGTTGCTTTCCACAGATTACTGTTGAAGGGTATCTTGAATTTACTGTGAGTCCAGTGACATCTAACTATACGATTAATTGAATGAAATATTTCATTCAATCATAGAGATTCCATTGCATCGAACTTCTTAGTGCAAAGTCTATGAGCGGCACCCGACGCTGATGTATTCTTCGCGGTCGAATTTTATAACTAAAAATACGTTTTTATCTTTAATTCAAATGCAAACTTCATTAAACAAATTGAATTTTAAAGATTTCATTTCGTAAAGTAACAGTGAAATCACATTCTTTATGTGCAATGCAACACACAAAACTTTGTGTCAGGATACTTGATGGTATGCAAGCTATCAAATCTTCGGGTAAGCTCTCTAACTCCAGTAGAGCGAGATGTGCATAAAACGCATAAAACTGAACGTCAGCATGCAGTTTGAAGCATCTGCTACTGTGATGCTTAGCTTCCGAAACCACGACAATCGATGATAACGCAAATAGGGGAAGCAAAAGAGCGGGAACTTTCATGGCGCATTTCGTTGGTAACTCTATCACAAAGCAAAGACAAAATCATAAACATAAATTAACAGTACCTATTAGAAATTTTACCAGACACGAAAGCAAAAGTACTAAATACAAAACAAACCCCAACGGCAGTAACCCCCGTCTAAATAGTTATTATATGTATCAAGGCATATTTTTTATGAGTTCTACTTACTTCATTAGTTTTAGTTGCAAGTTTCAAATGAAACCTTTGAAGATCAGTTGTCAGGTGAAATTGCATGTTTAAGGAAACAAGAACGAAAAAAACAACAAAACAATATGTGACACATTCGGAATGCGCGATTATTTGCGATGCGAATGTGGTTATTTTGACACGCAATCATGCCAGATTTAATAAGTGCGGCGTTGTCGGTGAGTAATATGTATAATTGATTCGCATTCACTTCACTGACGTCGGCCAACTTTTGTTGGGACTGTGGAACTCATTATTGATTAGTTTGTCAATCCACCAACTGCGAATGATCACATGAAAATAATTGTAGCTAAAATTGAAGAAAAATTCTCTTCCAATAGTTTATTTACAGAAATATTATTTACACGGAATATTCTGTGATTATTATTTTTACTATATTACGAGTTAAATTGAAAGCGTGTTGAAAGTGAACAGAGAGGTGTACTCGAAATTTTGTGATTGTGGGCTGTTTGTTACTTTGGACATGTAAGGCTTTATTTTGAATTTCTCAATCAAATAATACATTTTAAAATTCTCATAGGCTTTGCAACATACTATGTATTGATTCTTGTAGCATTTTTTTTCAGTGACGATGTGCGAACAAAGTTGATGGGATGCAAGCTATCAACTCTTCGGGTATTTTCACTCGTGAAAATTCTCCCTAATGTCCAACTGAACTCCCTGAACTGACACTTCCGAGGCATTATCGAACTCAGCTCAACTAGTAGGCAGAAGAAATCTTTTCACAAAGTGATGCGGTTTCCAGCGATGCTAAACTGTTTTACGACCTGTTACAATAATCATCTATCAGCCTGGATCGATTATACCATTTTTCGGCGACAGAAAGCGAACCTTCCGTTGATGCCAACCCAGAAGCGCCAGTCCTGACGCGGATCCCAGGCACGTCTACGAGACCACCCACGGCCACTGATCTACAAAAACACATCTAGTAATATTGATAATATAAAAAACTTAATTTCTGTTAATGTTCATTTTACAAAATTACATTTTAACGTTTATGGTTTGATTTAATACGTAGTTAAGACACCGAAACTCACAAACATAGCGACCCGTTCCCAAGCAAATGGAACCAAATATTCTGCTGATAGGTGCTTTGAGACTAATAATATTGACACCTCTGTACACATTAAACTTCGGACACCGCGTAGGTTTCCGTTGCAGGTGCGTCGTTTTTTTCGTTTTGAGGAGCATTGTGAGCGGCGCTGATGGAGATACCTCGTTGAGGAAAACCCCTCTAGGCGATGTGTAGGTCGTCACCGGATCTCACCATCCAACCAGGGGAAATATCACCGCCACCTGACGGGGAAAAGACATGCACTACATTTACGGGACTGACGACTTTAGCAGTTGACGCGCCTGGAATCACCTCGATCAACCAAGTATTCTACTATATCAGCTATACATTGAGTTTAATAATGTTGACACCTCCGTACACAATTAAACCTGGGACGCGGCGTAGATTTTCGCCGCCGGTGTGTGTTTATGCCCTTTCGGGCGCATTGTGAGCGGGGCGGGGCGGGGCGCGGGAGGGCGGGGCTGGCTGGCGGGCGGCCAGGGCGGGGCGTGGGGCTGCGCTATGCGGTGGGGTGACCCGCGGCCGCCCGCGGCCAGCTGGCGCCGCCCGTGACTGCTCCTGCTCCTGCGCCCGCACCGCGCCGCGCCGTGGGAGAGGCCCTCTCGCGCCCTCGCCCTCCCCATTCTTCTTCGTCGTCCCTTTTGGCAGCTGTCGGGCTCGCGGACGGTCGTCTCCTCGCCGCCGCGTCGCGTTCTTTTTCTTTCTCCCCTGAAGAATGGAATGCCGTGGCTCGACTCGAAATGAAGAACGCCGTTATGGCTTTCGCGATGGAAATTTGCGAATGGTCTGGTGATGTACGAAATGAGAAAACAGTGCGACAGTGTGTAGGAGGAGGCTGATACTGCTTATTTTCTGAAGTGTTATTCTTTTCATTGCGTTCTTACTATCTGTGTATGACATGATATCGGATTGGTCTGAATGTTATATATTCGGTGAGGTTCGGGATGCCTGTGATGACGATGAGACGGTGCTGATGCGTAGGTGTCAGGGACAGAAACGGTGTTACCTTTCTTTTGCTACCCTGAATGCCACATGTTGAACGCGGCAAACAGGGCGTGCGGTGTGGTTGGAGGGGGGTGGAGCTTGGTCGCTGGGTTGGCCGGTGCAGGTAGGTCGCGGAGGGCGATCGCCCCGCGCGGAAGCGAGGCGCCGCCCCGCCCACTCGACCACCCGCCCGCCGGCCCGGCGCCACCTGCGCCCGTCACTCGCCCGCGGGCGCGCCGGCCGCCGAGGCACGCGCAGTGGGGCCGGCGCTCTCGCGTTGGGGCCGCAACCAGCCAGGTTAGCTCACAGACAGACAGCCTTCCCGCATGACTTTGCAACGGTTCTGACGGTTTACACTGATTAATGATCCCGGACGCGTCGACTGTTAAGGACATTAGTCCTGTAAATGTAGTGCATGCTTTTTTGGAAAGAGGCGGTGATCTTCTTCGCTATATGGGGTGAGATCCGACGCCGTCCTATCGTCGGACAACGGGGTTTTCCCAACCAGTAATCTCTCGCTAACGGGGCACCGCCCCCAGCTTGGACAAGCTCTAAGTTCCAGACTGGTCTCCCGACGAATGTGACATTGTAGTGTACGTGAGTGTAAGTGTGTGAGTAAGGGGGTAGGGTAGGACAAGGAATGGAAAGGAAAGATCGCTCACGGTCCGTGGCCCTTTTGTTAGGGTCAGGTGTTGATCGGAGAAACGACGGAAAACTGCCGATCAGAGCTGCCGGCCGCGAGAAATCTCTTCCAGACAGCGACAGAATTCGTCCTAGCTATCCAAAATCATGTCACGGTCATAACTCGAACCTAAGGCCTTGCAGAGGCATTGCAGCGACATCAGTAGTTGCCCTGAGCCACTTCTCTTGATCGATTCTGAAGGGAGGTCCTAGGAATCGAGGCTCGCGGGTGGCAGATTTTCGACATTAGGTCTGAGCTGTGTTGTTTATAGTCGCTATCTGCAGGAGAATTCTGGCGGCTGGCTGCTCTGGGCGGTAGTTTTCCATAGTTTCTCAGACGAATACCAGATAAATGTTGAAGCAATAACAAATGGTCACGAACCGCGCGCGATTTTTGCTTCATCTTACTTTTCCTGTCCTTGCCTAATCACACTTATTTACATGCATAACACCATCACACGAGTTGGAAAACCATTTGGTAGCTTAGAGCTTGTCCTTTCTAAGGCAATTCCTTGTAGGGAGATACCTGGAGAGGGAAACCCCCTGCAAGCCGACATGTAGCGCGGTATCGGATCTAAATCCAGGGGAAGGAACATCTCCACCTTTCGGGATAAAGCAGTTACTAACGGGATAACAATTGACGAGCCCGGAATCAATCATTCAGGACCGGATCGGTCGCGAATTACGATCCTGTCGCTGTAGGCTAGAATCTCTATAACTAGAATCTGTGCGAACATACCGTACTTTGTACATTGTTTTAACATGATTTTCTCCCCCATACGTCACATACAGTTTTTGACTGTTTTTGACTAAATAAATAAAATTAAAAAAAAAAAACAGTGGAAACAACGTAATATCGAAACCTAATTTTGAACATCTAAGGCTAAGTATTGAGTGGGCTCTTAAGTGTATTAGAAAGTCCGAAAATATCTCGTTTTGTTGATTACTGTATAAAAAACAACTTGCACTCCTTTGGGCATATGAGAACGTGATTTTAAGAGTGTAGAACGTAATGTTTTCGAGTTAAGCACAATGATGATGTGTGTTGAGGGTTGCGAATGCGCATGTTTATCTATCTCCCTGTAAAATAATCTGCGAGTGTCTGTTTTTTTCGCTACTCACTGCTTTTCGGGCACGACATAAACAAGCACGGCATAACACGGAACAACGAAAGCACAACAAAAACGAGCAGCAAATAACCGAGTCTGGCATTCGCGTTATCGGCTGTGTCATTCAATACTTTCTGTAATACCTTCTTTTTTTAAGGGAAATTCATGTGAACAAGAAATATCATTTCTTGAATTAAGTGCCAACTCTTACATTTATAGCTAAAACTCGTTTGTTTCGATTGTTAACGGACGGGGCACTGTTAAATTTTTAACGTACTCTGTTAAGTATGGCTTTTCTTTCCTCTAGCTGCGTTAAGTCGTTAATAACGATACAGTATTACAAATACGCTAACGAAACTTGAGCAGCCTTATTGTTTGAAAAAAAAAATGTTTCGTTTTGCCAAGTTTTAACGCTCACTAATTATACGTTAAGCTAAGTTGACAATCTCAACTCCATTAGGAATGGCCGGGAGAGATGGCTCGGGGCATCAACTGATGCCACTGCAGGGTTTCTGGCCGGGAGGTCCTAGGTTCAAGTCCCGACGGTGGCAGGATTTTCAACATTGGCTTGTCAGCTAGGGCGAATTCAGTCGCTGTCTGGAGGAGAATTCTGGAGGTCGGCTGCTCTGATCAGTAGTTTTCCGTGGTTTCTCCGATCAACACCAGGTGAATGCCGGAGCAGTACCCTAACAAACGGGTCACGGACCGCGCGCAATTTTTCCTACCTCTTTCTTGTCCTATCCTCACCCCTTACACACACTTACCCTACTATGCACTACACTGCTACACATGCCGGCAGACCGGTCGGGAACGTAGAGCTTGCCCTGACTGGGGCGGTGCCCCGCTGGCGAGAGATACCTGGTTGGGGAAAATCCCGCTAGCCGACGGTAGGTCGGCGTCGGATCTCACCATTCAACGGGAAAAGACCACCACCACCTTCCGAGCAAAAACACGCCCTACACGTGCGGGGCTAATGACCTCGGTAGTTGACGCGCCCGGAATCATTAACAATCAGTCAATCAATCTATTAGGAATAGTTATCGTCTGATTAGTTAGTATTTGGAGTTATAGATTTCGAACATCTAAATGTGGAAGATGCCATTGTAATACGCACTAGACTGGCCGACCGCTGATTTTTAAAGAAGATTATTTTTTGAAGAACATGACCAAAGGGACTTCAAAAGTATGTTCAAATGTTCAAAACGAGAGTTTGACACTTAAAAAGGGCGTGGTCTCTTTCTTCCCCACCGTTGGCCGTGAGGGCGCGCCGTTGGTCCCACTGGTGGCCGGTACGCAGCGCTGCTGACGCGTCGTCTGGGCGCGCCTGGAATACCACCCGGCCGCACCTGGGGCACTTACACCGCCGCTCCACCTTGACCTGCGGGATAATGTTTACAAATATCTGAGTGAAAAGGGATTTCATTACCAACATTTTTATTGCATGCAGACCTTTTTTAAAATTATTTGTCTATAAAATTTCCAAATTTTTTACATATTTGTTTTACATTTTTTCTTAATGTTTTTATCTGTTTTTTGTCAGACCTGATGACCATGACTAAGAGATGGGAAGATGTTCATATAAATAAAAATGTTTGTAATTACCAGATATTTTATTCGAATATTTGGAATGTTATTAGTACATCAACGATAAACCATATTTTTTTACAATTTCCAGGGCATACAATCAGTTAACTTTGTGAAAAAAGGCTATGAAGCAAAAAGTGTGTTTTTTTATAGCATTTAATGTTCTATATTCAAAATTATTTTTTCAAAAATATGGTACGATGAGAATGAATCCGATTTAATACTGATTTTAAGTTTGTGCAATATTATTTTTACTGAAAAATAAAATTAATGTATATTTTTTCAAAATTATATTACGAATGTCCAGACTGTTCAGTCTGCGTCTTATTCTGACAGTTGTGACTCTCTCAGTGTTACCTTTTTCTAATACACAATAAATTATAAAAATAATCATTGACCCTTTGACATTTTTAAAATGTTCATTTGATTTTATTTGTTTTAAATTTCTCTTCTTTTTTATCTCTCTCTACAATTATCACAATTCTTTCACCTCTAGCTTTGAATTCACTTTGCTTTCTTTCTCTACCCTTGTTGCCTCTACCTCTCTCCCCTCATTCATTTTCCTTGCGTGCCGTCTTCTTCCTATTCATTCATCCACAGTTACAGTTTATTCATCTTCCCTTTTTCATAGGCCTAATGGCTCATTTGCATCCTCAACTGACGCTTTTGATTTACCTCATTATTTTCTTCGTGTTTTTCCTCCAAAATCATGTCTTCGCTCCTGGTTTTCACTCTCGTTTTCAGCCCTTCACAACGTGAGTACGTAGCATTCACTTTTCCCTCTTTGCTGCTCGAACTACATTTCACCCTCCTCTTGGTATTTCCTTAATTTCTGACACCACAAGCTGAGTCGCACTTATTTTAAAGTAGTCATAAGTTTGTCTGACTACAGTTTTCCCCCTCGTCCTCTTCTTTCTTGCAACACCACCATTCCCTTTTATTTATTTATATTTATATTCCCCACCAACACCCTCCATTTTATTTATTTACGTCTTTCTTCACCTCCTTTTATTTCTCCGTCCTCTTCGTTTTGCTTCATTTTTGTATCTTTAGTTTTCTTTTTTTTTTTTTTTTTCCTTTTCATCTGTCTCCGTCTCGTGCTGTTTTCGACCTCTCAATCTCCGACGCCGCGACGCCGGCTATTGTGTGGGTCCGCCGGCGTGGCAGTCGTAGCCACCGCGACGGCTAATTATACGCCACCGGCGCGCACCGCCCCTTCGCCGTCCCCATCCCACCCCCCACCCCTGCCCCCGCCCCGCCCCCTGCCAGGCCTTCCCCCTGACCGACCGCGCGGCGGGCCGCGCCGTGTAGCGTCGCCCCCTCCAGTGCGGGGCGGCGCGACCTGGGCGGCAGGCCGGCTGTAAGGTAGGGCGCGAGCGCGGCACGCGGGCGGGCTTCTTGTTCGGCCTACAGTGGAATGTTTGCATTTACACGTGTGCGATCATGTTGCGGCATGAAGGTCGGAAAGAAGCCTCTTGAAAGCGTTTGTTTTTTCTCCCCCCAAGTTGATGTAGTTACAGTTTATTTTTACTTTTCATTTAATTGAGTAGCAGCAATGGATGGGCCGTCTTCATCAGTTGGTTTCATGCGTCACTAACACACATGTTGCGAGAACAATTGGAAAAGTAAGTGCTTGGCCCGTCTGCGACGTGCCTCGCCAGGGAGGCCTCGCCACCTCCTGTGATAGATCATGAACTACATTTATGGGATTAATACGCTATGTAGCTGCTGCGTCCGGAATCTAATATGTATTATACGTATACCTAATCACTTGGACTAATCGAAGTTTTGACTTAAAAATGACTGATCTGCTGATCGTAGGGACCCAGTCATTAACAACTGCTAATCAATTAATGAATAAAAAAGTTAAAGACATAATACACTTGCATTGATCTGGTGAAGTATTATTAATATTGAATAAATCCAAGTTTCTTACCTTATTTCGTTATTTTTTATTTTGACTGCTGTGTTTCGTTAGAGATTTTCTACAGCTAGCAGATTGTTTTTCTTTTTTAATGTATACGAAGTGGTTCACTAATTAAAAAACACTTCAAAGTTTGTTTGTTTTTATTTTGCAAGAAAATATTCTCCTCTTCTCGGATTACAAAAGAATGTTGCCTGGATAGAATTCATTACAAAGCCTTGAATTATAAGGAGTATCTTATTAGGACTTGAAATTCTGTAAACCCTGAAACGCGATATTTGTGGAAAACAAACAAAAACGAAACGTAATATTTAATGCAGAACATCCTTAATTCGAGTTCACAAAAAATATTCCTGTTGCCAATTTTAAACATTCCTTGCACCACCTATGTTCTGATAAAGAAGTTAAGATAAAGTAGTTAACACAACATGCTCAAAGTGAGAAAGTGTGTACATTCACTTAGTGCCAGTAAAAAGAAAGTTGGCCAAACTATAAATCAAGCTGATAAGAAATTTTAGGTTTGCTGTTAAAAGAAGAAATTCAGAAGAAACTAGCTTATTTTTCCGCGTATCTATTCAATTTACTTTTTGGAATGATAAGAAAGGCCTTAAATTCGGTATTCGTTAAATTGTTGTTTTTTGTTTCTTTTTAAAATGACGGGTCTGAACCATACGGAGTTTATTGTGCTTTAGTGAAGCATGTTAAATGTACGAGGGCTTGAGCGGTTGCACACCCTCTTCGCTATTTCCTGGCGCTCGGAACCACGTGCCTAGCCGGTTGGCCTCAGCCTGCGCGCCCCGACCGGTTTCCCAACACGTGTGCACTGTGTGCGTGTCCGCAAAATGTAGGGATGAACTTCGAAGGACTCAAGAGATTCACAGAATTGGTGGATCGTTCAGTGTGTGTTAGGTTCCACACCTTTCGGAATCTCCAGTATTCACAAACTGAAACATGTTGGAGAACTGAATTGTTTTTATTGCGAATTCACCATCATATTATTGGCAGAAACACAATTAACCTTAATAATTATTCTTTCATTTCTAACAATTGAATCACTTAGTCAATACATTGTATCACGAACTTCATAATTCTAATTGATATATCTGCCCAATAAAATAATTATTAACTCGTATCTACACAAAATATATTTTTCATCCCATGTTATATACTGCCGGTCAAAAGGTTTTGGACGCTACTAATAATATGAAATTTGTGACGAAAATAGATTGAGAGAGTAATAATACACTTATATACTTTGGTCATTGACTATCATACGTCGCATCTCACGCCAATAATTTATATTGTAACGTTTTTATTTTAATTACTAATAATAAATGTTAATCGTAACCAATTTCCGAATTTATAAACAATTTGGGCGCCAGGGAAAGGTTACACTTGAATTCCTGATTATCTATTACTGTCTTCGGATACATTACAAATAAATGTAAATTACGCTAGCTCGGTCGACGGGTTCTTATGAAATAATTATTGCTACTTACTCCGCCACCAATTATTCAATCTGCCATCCATACGGAGTAGCGAGGGATCTGAAAATAATTCTAAAATGTCTATTGAAGGATTGCATGTAATGGCAAATGAGAATCAGCTTTCTTTCATACTATGAATTATAATTTATTATGCATGCCAAAGTTATCAACTATCATCAATTATTACAATTTATCGTTATGTCATGATCATTTTTCTCGTTATTGAAATGACAGCGTTATAGAACCTTTTATCCTTTCTTGCCTCTTCTCGCGCACGTCGCTCGATGTCACCAAGTATAGTAGACCAATCTTCCTTGTCGAAGTCCACGATGATCAGCGACCAAGTCGAAACTTCTTCCAACCACTTCACAAACAGTGCCTTTATCTTGCGCCTCAGGTTGGCACCTATTTCAAACTGATTACTTTTTACAAGTCGGAATAATATCCTTCTAATATTATTTCCTATCACCTAACCTGGCAATTCACAATTCGCTGGTACAATTTCTAAGTCTTGCATCTTCACCGCGAAAATATTCTAAGTTCACTTTCCGGTTCATTCATGAAAATATTACAAGTCCGAGTTTGCAATGGTAGAACACGAGAATTTTACAAGTTCCAGTTGTACACTTGATGCGGAAATATTCTAAGTTCAAGTGCAGTGTTCACTCTCACGAAATATTACAAGACCCGATTTGATAATTAACCTCAAGAAAAACCGCACAAGCGATCCGCTCACCACCACGACGCGAGTCGGAATGCCCTAATTCCCTATCTGGTCCACCCTTCAAAGCTCACTGTGTTTTTTCTTTGTGTTTTTCGCGTTGCTATGGTGTACCCTCTGCGTATCTGCACCATAGAAACCTACGTCTTTTGCAATATCTACAACATTTTTACCTGTATTTGCCTAAAAATGTCCGTCATTTTTTGTATATCACTATATATATATGCAATTAACTGAAACATTTTAACTTTAAAAAATAATTTGTCAAACTGTTTTTTTTCATAAAAAGTCTATGTCTTTTAATATCGTTTTAACAACGTGATTTCCTCAAGGTTACCGAGAGAGAAAAAGCATAATATCAGTTTACCGCGATTACTAAAACATTTAGAAATGCTGGTGTAGAGGGTTTGGGAGGCGGATGAACGAAAAGGAAGGAAGCGCCTTGCGGCAACCCACAGACCTAAGTCGGAGAGTTGCTCAGACTTTCGCCTGTATATCACAGCGACAAAATCACGGAAAATCGTTTCGTAAGCAATCGGCCTGTGTCCGGAATGTGGCTTTGTTCGTCCTCGTTGTTTGGATTTCGGTAATCCAAGGAATTTGTGCAAGGACATTAGGAAAAACACTTCATTTTTATTTGTATTTGTATGCTTGCTTGCTTACGTGACTGACGCGCTCTGGCTGTGCTCCAATATTTTACAAATTTTGACTACTAGTTTTCATCCTACAGGTACTTTTTGGTGTTAAACTGTTTTCTTTACTTGTTTACTTGACATAGATAAGCTGAAAGAGACTTACATTGTGCGAAACAGTGGAAAATAATACAAATATTTGATTTAAAAGACAGCGTAACGGACAAACCTATATTGGAACGAATTTAAAGATTTCCAATACTTATTTGCTCTATAAATTAATTTAATTTGCATAAAGTTTTAAACTATTAGTGAAAGTGTTGTGATAATAGTGAAAAACATAGTTTTGAAGGTTTATCTATAACAGTAACGGAAAAACTTGAACTTTGTGTTTCAAATTGACGAATATAAAGTTGGTGAATTTTGTGGCCTTTCAAAAGGTAAAGTATAGTAATCTACTTGTATTTATTAGTTTGCAGCTTAAATCTATTACGTTAAAACCACTCAACTTTTTTCGCATTTAATCAATCATATTTAAATACTAATTAGAATCACATTACTGTTATATTTTCAATAAATGCCTAATTCAAATAATATATAATTAAATTAAAAACATAATTTAGGAAATATTTTTTACATTAGCCTGAATTCTCAACTATTTATTTTCATTTTTACCACGCACTTTGATACGCATTCGTGACATAGCTACTAGTCACTATACACTTTCTACTCTGTACACTCTCAAAGCCTTCTGAAAGCCTTCACACATATAAACAGTAATTTAGATAAACATATCTGAAGGCTCGAAGAGGTCGTTCAAAATACAGATGGTTGGACAACATTGTTGTCTGCAACACCGCAGAAACTTCCAACCGTCCATCCGCGAAAGGAAAACACAATCACCACTACCAATCATGACTGAAAACTGGTTTTCTGTGTTAGATTATGACAATGAGTTTCCTTACCTTCCCAATCCTCATTACTCCCTCCCATCATCGACTCGTCCATTCACAAACCAACGCAAATAGGCTAGCAAGCGCTAAGCAACAAAGACACGTAAAGTTGCGCAATCTAGCCCGCAAGTAAACAAGGACATTCCCACTCAGCCCATCAAAAAGGTACTATTTTAGCAAATAGCCATGGACAACAAATCTTCTCCCTGCTCAATGGAAAACTCCCATCCAATTTCTCTGTCACGGGTGTGTTTAAACCTAACGGGAAGTTTGCCGACGTGACCAGTGAGTTGGACACCCACAGAAAAACTCTCACCAAACGTGATACAATCATCATCATAAGAAGGCAGAATGATATCAATTTAGGTGGTCACTTTACACCTGAGCAACATGTTGACAAACTATAACATGCCGCCCAGAACACAAACATTAGTGTCAACTCTGCCCTTCTGGAACAACAAACCAACACTGTGCAAAGAAATTAGACACACAAACAACTAATTAAATCTGGATCTGAGAGGCTCACACGTTAAATTATTTGAGCTAAACTTTCTCTCAGGAAAACACTTCATCCGGCATGATCTTCATCTGAACCTTGTCGAAAAACATGCACTCGGTAGCTAGCTTACAAAATACATCATTTCACAAACTCGGCAGTGTCCTACCCAAGACCCATCCCCACTCACATCTCCTAGTTCTCTTCCATTATTCGGAACCCCTTTGGACCCAATTACCTTATGCCCTGAACCTAATCCTTGTACTCCCTCTCCCACTATTCATTCCTCTACATCTACTCTTCCTTCCTCGCCTCCTGTCACTGCTGGAACACGATAATTCCTTCGACCACGCTTGCACTCGAGGTAAAAATAAGATAAATAAATAGCAACTACAGGTAGATGCACCAAAGGAACTTCCGTGTAGGTACATGCAAAAGATTCGAAGAACACATCATAATGTGCAATCTCTTTCAAATAAAATTGAATTTATCGAGGCAGCATTACCGTGCGATCTGAGTCAAATAGATGTTTTTTGCTTTATAGACACTGGTTGTCTCATAATGATCTAAATACACTCCAAATTCCTAGTTTTTTACCTCGCAGGAAATTGTAGAGCGAGGGAACCAAATGAGGGCGCTGCTTATGGAGGTTCGTCAATTAGTATTGATTTTTCATTCTTGTCAGAATTCAATTTATATGGAGTTGAAATTTTGGAAGTAACAGTCGTTCATCTTTCAACGCTCAAAATTATCGTACCTTGCATTTACGGACCTCCAACAAAGCGAGCTTTAGATTATTTCATTTTCTTAGAAAATCTAGAGATAATTCTGAACAAAATTAGTAATCTGTCTTTAAAATCTATTGTTGTATGTGGAGATTTCAATATTGATTTTCTGAGCGAATCCCGCGAAAAAGGGCAGTTTCTCAATTTCATTCTTTTAATGTAGATTTTACAGTGGATGTGCCTACACGGAATACATTTAAATCACAAAAAGCATTAGATCAAATTACCTCCCACCAGCGGGGCCCCGCCCCAGCCGGAACAAGCTCCAAGTTCCCGACCGGTCTCCCGGCATGTTTGGTAGAGTGGTGCATGAAAATGTAAGTGCGTGTACGTAACACGACCTAGCTATGTAGCTAGTGTCGAAACTCTTGCTACTGTCGGGACTCGAACCTAGGACCTCCCGGTTAGAGGCACTGCAGTGACAGTTGATACCCTGAGTCACCTCTCTCGGTTGGAAGTGGCGCAAATGAAGAACAGAGTCGCGACGGACGTTCTTTATGCCTTCCCCGAACATACGGGGTCATTTTGTGGTTAGACTTATCGCTCTTTCGCGGGTCCGTTTTTTCCGAAGGATGTTGTTGTTGGCGTAACCTAATATGTCTGTTAGTGTTTGCGCCTCCGCCATCACTCCAGCGAAGTAAGGCTCCAAAAGGGACAGATCCGCGGAGTCGTTAAGATTTTTTCTGACTGATTTCTCATAGGTAAAGTTGAAATAAATAGTATTTCATAATATTTTTTTGATAAGCGAGTTTGTGCGATAAATTATGAAAGACCCACAGTATGGCTCAAAGCACCCTTCTGCCAGCTGCTAAGGTCATTAGTCCCGTAAGTGATGTGCATGTTTTACCAGGGAGCACTGCCCTAGCTGGGACAAGCTCTAATCTCCCAATTGATCTACTGGTATGTGTGGTAGTGCAGTGCAGTGCAGTGCGTGTATGTGTAAGGGGTGAAGATAGGAAGAGGAAGGAATGATTGAGCTTGGCCCATGGCCCGATTGTAAGGGTAGTGCTCTGGCATTCGTGTGGTGTTGATCGGTGAAACCACGGATATCTATCGATCAGAGCAGCCGGGCGCTGGAATTTTCCTCCAGGCAGTAGCTGAATTCGACCTAGCGATGTAACAACCAAACCCTATTGGAATCTGCCTTTCCTCTGCATTCTTCGTGCGTGACCTTGACAGGCCACTTTCAAAATATCGATGTACAGAATTTCAAATAAGGAATGTATTGCTATTGTCAAAATTATGGTAAACAAAACATTTTCCTATTTCCAAAAAAACAATATCTGCAGGCAACAAACCCCACGAAGCAGCTTTATTTTTATTTTATGGTCTACTCACTTCTCACTTTCTTCTTCTTGCTCACTCTCTTGTTTGAAAAGATGAAATATCCCATTCACATATTTATCATTAATAGCAATCTTTTATATCTGCGAACATTTCTTAATGCTTGAAACACACAAATGCCGAGAAGAATCCTCTTGAAACGGTTTGTATCTCATATGTTGACAGACTTGAACAAATAAAGTCAGTCTCCGTCAACTCAATATAGTATTTATTTAGATAGCTGGCTTTCGACAGCTTTGCCGTTATCATCAGCCTCGCTGCATTCGGAAAAAGTCGGAAAACTGTGCCGAAAACAGCGAGACTGATGATGACGGTAAAGCCGCCGAAAGCCGGTTATCTAAATAAATATATTATGTTGAAGGAAATAACTTCCTTTCTTTCTAAAAAGGTTTTTTTTTCGTAAAAAAGGTAAAAGTCTAGACTTTTTTAACTGTAGGTAATTTACTCAGTAGGCGCCAACCAAAATGTTTCTAAAAACAGCATTCAACGAAGCAACTTGATTAATGAACATCTCTAATTTAATTCAGATCCTTAGGAGGCTATTGATGTAAAGAACAGCCTGATGTACGGAAGAATGTATTGAACAAATTTTCTAACGATAGGTTTAGAGCGAACTATTTCTTTTACCGTTTTTTCCTTTTGAGATGATAGTCAACTACTAAAACCTGTAACCACTAGTTGTTCTAATCCATACATTTATTTCGAAAACCTTCGGTAATCGTCTTCCAATTATTTTTCTACTTTTCCTCCTTAATGACGTCTTCGTCCAAATATACTACTCCAGCATCCATTTGCGTGCTGAAGCTTCTCCGTATGCCCTGCGGCGCGGCGTCACTAACTCTACGTCATGTAATTGCGGAGGTCCGCACGCAAGTCACTCGAAGTGACTCCTGGGATGAAAGCACCAACTCATCACACGGTGCGGACTCATCTAGGCGATTAGCGCGCTCACAAAAGCAAGAAACGACATACAAATGAAGTACGCAAGTCGTGTTTAATGTTATGTATTCGTTTAAAAATAACTTTTATACAATCTTTTTTTTTTCTTTTTACTAATTTTTTAAAGGAATTTATATTATTCGTTATTAACGTTTGACAGTTAATTACTCTTATCTTTCCGACAGGGATAGTGTTCTCTTCCAAATTGAAAGAAAAATCAATAATACGTGATAACCAACTGTTAACGGATTAGAGAGGTTTGTGTTGATTGCACCGGCCCGTCACAGTGATCGTGTTTTCCGTTTTTATGTACTGTGAGGAGATCCAGGCGGTATATTGTTCCCAGTAGGCAGAAGGATAGTTAAATAGACTTAAAAACACAAAACTCATCTTCATTGACATCTGTTTCTAAATTGAATTTTAGATTAATCATTACATTTATAACATGGTACATAAATCAATTTGCAAATTGACATAAATCAATTTGCTGTACTTATGTGGGATCTTCGAAGCAATGACATTACTATTGCTTACGTGTTCAAAATCTTCTTTGTTTGTCAGTATTATGTCATTGCTCAAAATATTATTTTCCTTTCCGATGACATAAGAAGGACCGGGAAAACGTGTGTCTCACCCAGCACGAAGCTAAGGAGAGAGTTCAGTCTAAACTCGCTTCCGAAATAATGAGAAACAATCCTTCAAACAACGTTGCGTCATCAGTTGAAGGTATGATCGTTTTTGCAGTTGCAAACGTAAACCGAATTATTTTGGCATTTATAGGCGATTTCTATCACACATCTCATTGCGAAGGAGTGTTAGAATTTCGTCACCCTTTTGGCGTGAAATGTTTTCTAAAATACTCTCCGTCAGTTTTGTCTCGATTGATCAAATGCTCACTTGTCGAACTTCTGCAGAAAGAAAATTCAGGCTACGGTGCCCCGCGCAACTTTTAGTACTTCCGCGTCCCGTCCCCCGTTTGTGAGTATTTTGCGACTATCCGCTAAAGATGTAGATGAATGGAAAATGTTGGAATGCGCGGATTTAATGAAGTATAAATAACTTTGGTAGTAGTTACAAGAAGGAAGTGAGTAAAGATAACCTGTTTCAATTTATTGGTGTAAAATGCGTTGGAAAGTGTGCGTCGACTGAGCTCAAGGATGTTTCATGCTAAACGCGGATGATCCTCGCGTCGACTCTGCAATGCACAAACGTGTCGCTGGGCCGTATTAAATTGGTGATTGTTTTTTAAAGCCAACTTACGCTATGAAAGTTCAACTTTTTTAATCATCCAGTGCACTCATTTATCATGTAATCGTGTGCATTAGCCAGGCCTGTCCAACGAGCTGTATTCAGACCATCAGGAAAACGCTCGGGACGTCGCCGAGACCACTTCCTCCCCCCTCCCCCTTTCTCCCCTTCTTCTCTCCTCCACCTCTACCAACAAAGCAACGCTTTCTACAGAACTGAGCTTGAATTATTGCGCCTGGTTCCAGTGGCAACCCTTCTTTTGCCAGACACTTTAGAGCCATTCCTTTGAGCTGGCTGCTATAGCAATTTGTTGAAAAGACACTCGCGTCCCGTCCGCTGTGTTCATCCCCATCCACGCCCCGTGCACGCCTCCAGCCCCCGTCCTTGCAGTCGTCCCCCATTCCCGCACTCCCCTCGTCCTCAACCCCCACAGCTCCACCTCCGCCCCCGCGGCACTCCTCTCCCCCCTGCGGCCCCGCCCCCTCCCCGTGTCATCACGACTCGTGGTCCCCTCCCCGCCCCTAACCTGTCCCGCGGCTCCGTCCACTCCCCCACCCGCATCCCTACCCTCCGCCCCGTTCACTTCCCCGTTCCCTTCCCTCCCCGTCCCGCCCCGCCCTCCCCGCCACACCCCCTCCCGCCACACCCGTCCCGCCACACCCGTCCCTGCCACATCACTCCCCGCCCCTCCCTCCCCATCCCTCCCCGCCCCGCCCCTCCCCGTCCCTCCCCTCCCCTCCCCACCCCTCCCCACCCGCATCACAAATCCGTCCTTTCTCCAGCCGTCTCCGGCGAGTTCCCAGCGGCGTGCGGCTGCGTGCGTCACGCGTCTCGCGGAAACAGAAGAAGCCCGGACGTCGCGCAGCGGCCCGCCGGAGCCGCTTGCGTGCTTTCTAAGTATCTTATCGGGGCCGGTGTGGCGTGGCGGTTGCCTACTTCCTCCTCCGCCGTGGGCGCCGCGCCGCGCCGCGGACGCAAGTGTGTGTGTGCGCGCAAGCGCGATGCAAGCGACGTGGGCTTCGATCAGTGGCGCCCGGCCGCGTTGACGTCCGTCGTGCTCAGGCGTTGCGAGGTTTCACGGAGCTCGTGAAGCGACGTGCTGTCGCCCGGGCCGCGGAGAGTGCGGGTGTGTTTTGTCGAGTGAACGCAACGCCACCGACGCTGTCAGGATGTCAATATATTCCGAAGCAGGTACGTGTTCCCCGACTGTTAACAAAGCAGGGGCATGTGGATTGTTTGCTGTGACGTGTATTCAAGTAAGGTGGAGAATTTAGAACTGTAATGTGGGAGAGTAGACTTGTTATTGTCACTTCCCTTGAGTCTACCGACGAACAATTTTTGCAGAATCTAATAGAGTAATCTTACGCTCTGTATGTGTACCTGATAGTGCTGCGAATTTGTGCTGTGTTGGCTGGTTGTTTAGTGTTCTGCATTTAAGCGAAAATAACCTTGACTATTCGTTATCGATACCGTTTGGCATGTGGGTTGATTAAATTTTTTGTTTGTTTGCATTCTTCTCAAAAATCTTCCATATCATAAATTTGAAAATTAGATAGTTGACATCGCAGTTTTGATACGTGAGATGAACGCGAGATGAAATTTCACTTTCGTTTAAAAGCTGATAATGAATTAAGGAATGATATTAAACCTGAAAATAGTAATTAATGTTCCCAAATAATGTGATATGTGTGATGTGTTGCGTCCATTTCAGTCAGGAAAAAGAATGTGTGCGTGTTATAGGAAACACTTCTGCTTCCTTAAAAGGTAACTATCGGCGGAGATTTTGACATTGATATGCCTTGATAACGAGTGTTTGGTAAACATTACTTTTGTTAAATGTTATGAAATTAAGGTTTGCAAATTTCAGAAACAAAGGAAGTTTGTCTCTTTTGGTGTCAGTCGTTAACGTTCATCGCCATGGCAGTTTTCGCGCAATTCTTGATCTCTAGGCATTGGAAAGTCTAGTTTTCCGCAGAGACGAAACATGATAAAATGGAAAAGAACCCGTGGTTGAGAATTGTGTGTTAATAACTGTTTGTGAATTCCTATATATTCAATGGAAATCGCTTTTCAATATTTCATGTTGTTGACTTCATTTCAATCGTATTTCTACGGTTCTTAATACCAGAACTTCGTAAGTCATATTTTTATTTTCTCGCTACCGTTTATGCAGTAGAGAAAAAGTTATGTAACGCTACGCCAGAAACGGCAAATTTTCGGCGCAAAACCTCTTATTACAGGACCCTGGTAACGATAAAATAGATAAATTCTGTTGCTAAGTTTTAAAAAGTCCTGTAAGATGTGGTGTAGCCAAAATCCATGTTTTGTGGGTCTTTGAAACAGAAAAATCGAATGTCCGTGGGTCCGTCTGTGAACAACGCTAGCGGCTAAACCGTTCAGCCGATTTTGTTCAAAATTGGTATAGCCCCAATCAATCTGGCTGATGTCGGTGATGTAGAATTTGAAACCGATATTTTAATTTCGGAGGGTACTTTACATGAAGCTCCTTGGACATTTTCAAACTTAAAAAAAAAATGGCTCCATCGTTTTTGATTATATTTTGTTGTTGCATATTGGAACGTTTAAGAGGATTTAAGAGTGGATGTTTAAGAGAATCGCACATGTCTCATTTTCGTTGAAAACTGATTTTTTGAAAATTACAAGTATTCAAAAGATTTTCGGTGTCTTCCTACTACTACAATTATGAGGATAGACATTTTTTGGCTTAATGAAATCTTTTCCTTAAAGATAGATTTTGAAATAAGGTCATGTACAATTTTTCGGAAATTTGAGTAACTTTCTCGTGATTTTGTATGAAGGTACGGGTGAGAAAGTACATGGTGATTTAGCACCACTAGTTTCATTTGTATTTTGGGTTCGTGCTGGTGAGTGGAGGAATTCGATATCGCTTTATGACAATACTATTACCAAATTAGTCCATCACTACCCCAGCAAAGTTATACCACGATGAAATGGAGGATGGTAGTTGTAATTATATTCTACATTAGATTGTTTTTTTAATAAAGACATTCACAAATTAAGGACATATAATAGGACAACCAGTTTACCCGGCGATAGGTAGAAAACATTTCGGGAAAAATCATCGAAAAAAAGTGATTTATAAAAAAAATATAGTCCAGATTCTTTTTCGATGATAGACATTTTTCAAAAACCTTCCTGGATATGAACTGTTGAGCTGTGTTACATTGCTCGCTCGACCTCGTGTCGCATATGTCCTACAGGGCGGGCGTGTTAAAACGTGCGAAAATTTCGCACGGGTTTTCTGGTGCATTTGTTATTTCTGTTGTCAAGAACCCATTGTCTCGAAGAATACGAAGTCTATAGCAATAAATAAGGTAACAGTGGATAGGATTTCTTACCGACTTCAATGATTGCGCTCTAACTGTACGTTAAAACATTTTGTTCTGCTAAATATTTTACTAAAAACTTGCTTTGTACACACGTAGTTCCCACGGTTGCTGTGCGATCCCATAAAAACCTCCCGGTAATGCCAGAGATGAAGTTCAGAAAGCCAATGTGTTCACCACTCATCTCCACACAGTGTGTCTCAGAATAAACGATACAAAGTTCTATGCAAAGAGATCGAAAACGAGTACATTTTTTTGCCAATAAACATGTGGTAAAATCCATATTATGGTGTTTCTCATGTTACATAGCCTCCTCCTGACAGTGAGGCTAATTCTTATTCGGCAGGTCGCGTTCTAACACAAGTCAAGGCAATTTCATGTAGCTGCCGAACGCCTGAGCGAACGGGGTCGCCTAACAATCAGGGGCAAATGTGCTATGAATAATATGTATGTATAACTAATAATGAAATTTCCCACACCATTTTAGCAATCGTTTTTGACTCCGCTGTAGGCCCTAAAAGTAAATATCCTTTTCAGGATGGTTCAGAATAAATGTTGCACTCTGGTAGGACATTTAGGGGAGTCGAAGATGACTGCCAATGAATATGTGGTGGGAAATCTCGTAACGCAAAGTTACACAAGTGACATACCTGACATCTAGCCCCAAATTGGTAGACATTTATATTCGTACACTGATGTGCGCAAAAAGAAACATTTGTTTCATGGAAGGCCCTTTACGAAATATTTAGCACACAATGCAATCCTTTTCATACAAACTAATTTAGGAGTTTGGACATAAACAAATTACAAAATTTTACTACTTAACATTTTAAAATTATTGAAAAAGCACATTAAAATAAAAAGAGAAATGCTTAGTTTTCATTATTAATTGACGTACCGAGAGCTTCAGTACTTCAAGAGTACTATTTTTCAAAGTTACTTTTTTGTGTCTTTAAAGTCTAGCTCATTGAGAAATAAGGATAATATGAAATGAACAAATTTGCTTAGACAGTCGCTAAGACCCAAATTAGGGAACTACAAACAAACGTAGCAATAGAAAAATGATAAAATTGAAAGTACCAAGAAAAACGTCCTGTAAAGTATCGTCTGTATTGAACGTCGTCCTATAAGGGGTAAGGGGTAAACCAATACACTAAAATATATTTCAAATCGTGTAAGATATTTAAAGGAGCTCCATGAATAAATTGGCTCTCGTAAAAACCGAACATTGATTTCGTCATCGGTTATTATTTCTGAGTTGGTTGGTTTGTTAGTGATTTCGGGCGCGTCAACAGCTTAGGTCATCAGTCCCGTAAGTGTAGTGCTTGTTGTTCCTCGGAATATGGCGGTGATCTCCCCCCCCCCCGCTGGATGGCGAGATCCGGCGCCGACCTACCGTCGGCTAGTGGGGTTTACCCCTAACCAGGACTCTTCCACCAGCGGGGCACCGCCCCAGCCGGGACAAGCTCTAAGCTCCCGACCGGTCTCCCGAAATATGTGGCAGTGTAGTGCTTATTAATGTAAGTGTGTGTGTGTGTGTGTGTGTGTGTGTGTGTGTGTGTGTAAGGGGAGAGGATAGGACAAGGAAGAGGAAGGAATGATCGCGCGCGATCCGTGGCCCGTTTGTTAGCGAACTGCTCCGGCATTCTCCCGCTGTTGATCGGAGGAACCACGGAATACTACCGATCAGAGCAGCCGACCGCTAGAATTCTCCTCCAGACAGCGACTATATTCGACCTAGCTGAAAAGCTAGTGTCGAAAATTCTGCGCCGTCAGGACACGTACCTACGACCTCGCAGTCAGAGGCGCTGCAGTGACGTCAGTTGATACACTGAGCTACCGCTCCCTTATTTCTGAGTAACATGTATTTCACGTTTTGTATGGGCCCTATAACTGCTTCAGACCTGAATATTTCTAAAATTTTTCTTCTTTTTCAGTTTGTCATCAAAGATTTAATTTTTATATTTTTAAATGTAGTGAAGCATTATCTTTTTTTGTTTTTTTAAATTTGTATTTGTTTTGTCTGAACCATTCGTAATAATTTTTTATTGAAATAAATTTTATTTCATCTTACGTCAGAATAAATTTCCTGTGATTTTCAAGCAAATGTGTCAAGCATTTTAATAAAAACCACATTTCCTGCCTGCGTTGCGTGTCTCCCTTAGAGTAAGGTTCTCTCGGCAGACATGCAATGCATGCTAGGCCCCACTTGGCGTGCATTGTAGTTTTCGAACCCGTTATCTGTAAAATTTCTCCACTATAGTCTCATTCTATGTTAACCCGGGACTTTCCCATGTTTTATTTTCTGTTGGTAGTCGAACTGTCGTTTACTTCAATAATTAAATTATTTCATTCATTTCTTAAACCGAAGATGCCTTTGGCACGCCCGTAACAGAATATCATTACTTATTAGAATTATATATGGTTTGCTTAGTTCTTACTGCCACAGTTTGTGCAAATAGTTTGATTATGGATTCTCTTATTCTAGGGTTGTGTCCTGCTCTAGCCTTCCACAGAGAACACATGTCGGACTGGAGTGGAAACTCTGGTAGACATTTCGCATACAACAAAGCCCACAACACTAACAGTGGGGCCTGTCTCTTGTCTCGAGGATACCCTTTTGAGGTGAGTTCTATCATTGAGCACACAATAACGTAAAGATTAGATTATTCTGTTGCGCCATGGTTTTACTGCATATATTATAGTACTATCATCTAACAATTATTTGAAATGTACTTCAAGTTGTTTGTTTAGATAAATGAAAACTATGTAATATCTTTTTTTCTTGCCAGTTTCGTACCTTTCCAAAATATGTAACCCAGAGAGTTTATTTGAACTGAAAATATATTCCTGACCAATGTGATAGTACCAATGTTTAATAAACAAATATATTTTGTGATGCAACATAAATGCAAGTGAGATCAGTGTATCAAACCGCTTACTTTCCTTCCAGTAAATTTACCTTGCCAACCATAGTGAAGATTTTCCTTTGTATTAAATAA
This sequence comes from Teleogryllus occipitalis, assembly GCA_011170035.1. Taxonomy (NCBI): domain Eukaryota; kingdom Metazoa; phylum Arthropoda; class Insecta; order Orthoptera; family Gryllidae; genus Teleogryllus; species Teleogryllus occipitalis. The sequence goes on along the minus strand of BLKR01001145.1, from coordinate 42,618 downwards.
ATAAATGAATAAATAAATAATGCTCTAAAACATCTTTATGCTAAAAAAGGCGATTTAAATTATTTAAATTTATGAAATAATGATACATAATTTTAAGATTATGTGAATTACTAAAAATAACTGACGCTTTTGTATAGCTTATAATGTGAACAGTTAATCGAGGAAACTACTCAAACCCGGGCCCCCATTTTGTTTTCGAATATTTTTAAATTCAATTTTCCATATAATTAAATTAATATATTTGCAATACAAACCTTACTTAGTTATACACATTATATTCAACTTAAAACGATTGGTCAAATAGTTAAAGAATAATATATTTTTTCGTAAACATTACATTTTGTGGATGGAAAAAAGGTGTCCTAATGTGAGCCCCCGCAAACGTTTTAAGAAAAAGGTAAAACTAAATGAAAAAACTCCAAATATATTGAACTCAGTATAATTTTACAAAAATAAAAGTTTAACACGTTCTACATAAGAAATTGTCGTATGTCTTGCACATAGTCTATATATTTAAGTGGAATGAAAGTCACATACATAAGCAACTGTTACCGCCCCCGCACGTTCTATATGAGTCGAGATTGAACACAAAAGGCACATCGCCCATTTCCTCCATCTCTCAGAAAATGTACGCTGCAAAACATGTTCTTTGCTTCTTCTTCACTTGGAAGAGAAGATATTCCTGGTGGAACTTCCAATTCGGAAGAGTCAGAGGATATGTTGTTAGATTCCTCGCGGAAGACTTTTTGTTTAAAAGTCAGATATTTTTAATCTTTCTCTTTTCGACTTCTGTGGGATTAAATTCCAAACTTGTCTCTTGACCTCTTTCTTCCTGCCCTCTCGAACTGATAGGCTTCGAGTACGATCTTGCTTTTCATTAGTCTCCTAAGGTACCAAATACCTTATTGTTTTTATTATACAAGACGAAAAATTGAGAGCTCGCACTAGGAACCTAGGTGGGCTCGGGTTAGGAACCAGCGTGTTTATATTTCAAACGCCAACGTTTTTACAAGCCAAGTAAAATAAATTGCATTACCTTACACACATTAATAGCTTGTAATGTCACCTTCAAAATAATGTAATGGTTAGAAGACTTGCCGATGAAGTAGCACCTAAGAATAAGCACTTAAAAAAAAACTTTGGTTTTCACTCTTCGTACCAATGACCAACTGTCCGGCAACAAGTGAACATGAAGTTACTATCGCTTGACTGGGCCTCGGATTAGCAAAGAACTACTATTTTAGTGCGTTTCCAATAGGCAACATCACTCTTCAGAGCTGTAAATGAAGGGGCTCACATTAAGAACCGGACCCGAGTTTGGGTACTTTCCTCTACATTCTTGTGTTTTAAATATCGTTTTGAATGTTTTGTTCTTTTAATCTCGGATTGTAATCAATTTTATGCCTGAATAAATTTAATTCAACTTCCATAGCCCAAACAGAATAAATATGGGAAGTAGTTGTCATCATTTACTGACCTGGTGACGTGAAGGGTCAGAAAATAAATAGTTTTAAAATGCTATTAAACATGCAATTAATCAGAAGTACTTTCGTGTCTAAAATATATGCTTTACTGCTACTACTGCTACGAGGAATAATCACAAAAATTAAAGAAAGCCAGCATTGTAATAATATCAATATATTAATTGCTGTCAAGTTAAGATTGCTTTTTCTTTTAGAACAAATGCGTTCGCTAGAAATCATCTTCAATCGCAGTGTGGATAATTTCCTTTTCACTAATAGTGTAACGAGTTTTGTTTTGCTCCTTTAATAATTCTAAACCCCACACAGTTGCGAAGCTTGCAAGTTCCTTTTCATTTTTGTTATTCACGTTAATGTTAACTTTTCCCTATCTGCATGAGTAGTTAGATTTTTAATTTTTATTTCATGCTCTTACTGCGTTTATTTATTTATCAGCTTTAAAGCCATCACGTGAAGTCTTCAAGAAGTTCCCCGCTTCATTTGGGTGAAAAATCTGGTAGGTTTCTGCACTCTGTAGTTAGCACTTAATGACCCTGTGCATGTTACCGTTGCTGGCCGTTTCCTTTTCGTATCTCATGCCTGTAGATTTTTTGCACGCCTGTAGATTTTCATCTTAGGACTAACCACACTGCGACATTCTTTTTTGTGCACTTTTGGAATAATTTCACTAATTGAAAGAAAAACTTTGATTACTATATGTGTAATGAATTTGAAGGACGTATTTTGGTAATTTTGATTTTTTTAAAGAAATGTCAGCGACATTGTCGATAATTTTTAATGTAAGAATAATTTGGCATTCTGTGTTTGGCATATAAACAAAAAAATTCGCATCAAAACATGCTGTTATTTAATGCATAAACGTAAGTTCAAAATATCTGGATATCCAAACACTTTTTTCAAATCGATAGCTAGTGTATTTTTATTACCCGAATAATTCAAACAAAGATTTTACCTCTGGGAAGGCAGAACTGAATTACTGAAATCTCGAACACATTTCTTTAGTAGTTACCTTAGTCGTTAGCGAGAAGTGTGCAGGTCATCTTTGAAATTAAGTTCTTGTTTATTCTTAACTCATCGGGAAATCAGGAATCACGAAGTTTGTCATACATGAAATAAATTAGAGTAACCAAATGTCATATTGGTTAAGGGAAAAGAAACGTGTTTTTGAGTTGATTGAAATCTACGGTCTGAAGCGTAAAAATTTACAAGGAAATTATTGTAAGTGGCGACCAAACATGATACGTGAAATGAGTTATTAAGTTGCTAGCATGCAGGAGGGACTGTAGAGTAGCTGATGAATGCATGCATCCAGTTGTTACCCTGCCTGCTCAGATGATGTGGACAAGAAGTGTAGCAGAAGACGTCTTCTTTTAAGAAGTCATGGGAACACAAGCAGCACGCGTCATTACTTACAACTTTGTAATGTCTTGTGACTAACGTTTGTCATTTCAAGAAATCTGTTCGAAATACTTTTCCTTAGTTTTTCTTATTTGGGCTGAATGTTATTGTTATACAGCATGTGATAGACGGCTTAGAATGAACTTGCTGAGAAATTGACGAGTGCTCATTAAACACCTTTCAAACTTCAAAGTGAATGTGGTTATCTTCGTGTGCGTTCAACGAAGGATGCAAAGTGAGAAAAACCCATGGAAACGACAAGGCACCTCGTATGATAGTGCATGTTACGTACCATACGATTCCTCGTATGATGACCGTCGTGTGTTCGTAAGACTATTTTTGCTTCACTTCCAGTGAGGTATCACAAATTTGTAGAAAGTGTTCGAATAACGAAGAGACCAGTGCACGGCATTCGTTACCTGAAAAAATTCTATTTTTTCAGGCAACGAATGGCATGTACTGCTCAGGCATGTGGGACGCAAAGTACTCAGAGAGTAGAATTCTGAAGTTGTACATGTGAGAGTTGTTGCCCATTGAAATTCTAAAATGCCTTCCTTTCAGATATTGAAATTTAAAGAAAAACTGATTATACTGTAAAGAGTAAAAAGATTTTGTAAAACAATCGCCCTATGATATGTTTTTTTATTTATTCCTCCCGGCTATTACACTATTTTCAGCTCCCAATTCATATTGTATGTTCAAAATAATACAGTGCGCTGTGTCTTTTGACGATTAAAGAGTTTTTCTTTTGTGAGTAGACAGTTTCTTACATTAAAAAATTCCTTCTGTTAACGACTTGTCAGTTTTATCGTGTGATGTTTATAAAGCTGCCTCTCAAGGCCTGTCTTCATAGTGGCATTATGTCACTGCATTTCTTGTCTTTCTCGGTCGTTCCTATAGATGTCGCATAATCAAGCAGTGCTTGATACGGTAGCGATCATACGACATCTAGCGGCACGACCGAGAAAGACGCGAATTGCAGTGGCATAATGCTACTATGAAGACGCCTTGAGAGGCAACTATATACAATTCGCACTATAATATGATGTGTTAAAAGTATGAAAATAGGTTCTTGTGAGATTTCAAATGGGAAATCAACTGGATACTTTATAAGTTTGCGCCAGCGAGAGCGTTTGTGGCCACAATGTTGCGGGTAAAACTGACACTACGAAATCCATTGGCTTCTCCTTCTCTTCTCGATTCCTATTCGTGGTTGACCGTATCATCAAGGTCTACCGGCGCAACCCTGTACGGAGTACGGTCCAATTGAAGGCAGGTAGGGACTCGCCCTCACCCGAACAATGAGGCGAGTGAGTTGGAGTCACATTTAAATGGCCCTTGACCTGACGAGGAGATATCCATGTCATTGCAGAATTACACAAAACTCGTTGAGAAAGGAATCCTTTGTGAAAACTTTACGAATGCGTATTCGTAGAGCAAAATGATTGGGAGAAAAGGATAAAAAATTCGCGCGGACAGCCTGGCGGGTAAGTGATCTGTCTGAGCAGGCAATACAAAGTTATCATGGCACAGTGAGTAGCAGACTCGAATTGAGTGCTCAATATCTTTTGATCAAATTCTGGCTACAGCATTTTTTGTATTTTTTGCGCATGCATTGAAATTAATTCAAAAAACTTGATTTTGATTTGATAAATCATCCTACTTAAAACAAAACAGTGAATTTGAAGAATAAACTTCACAATTGCGAAAAAATGAATAAATTACTTTTAGAATCTCATTATTAACAAAACGAGAAACAAAAACTTTGTGCAATGAAGTGCAAGCTTGAGAACAACTATTTATGCAACTCTTCCTGCAGAGAAGTGTGCCTACTGTCTAATCCAGAGACAATTCACAAAATCAGGCGATTGTTTAGATCTTATTTTATGAACGGTTACTTTATTTGAAAATATTGGACCCGGCAATGTTTCACTATTGCACTGTATTACACTTCACGATTACTGATCATGTGATTGTTAATCACGTTTTACGTTACGCTCTGCAATAATTTTAATAAATGAAACTTTCTCGCGAGGATGAGTTTGTTCTATGTCGTGGTTTGGACATGGTTGTCAAGTATCCAATTAAAACGTTCTCCCTCAAATTTGGGCATGCATTCGCTATGACACTGTTTTAGAGAAGTTTCTCAGAGATAATGTTCAACTAATAATTCCGGGCGATATTTATCAATCATAGGCGCAGAATATTCAGCGAAGATACGCGTAATACTTTAGGGTGCCGCGGGTTGCGTAGAGCGTCTGTTCAGGGGCAATTGAGTTGGCATAAATATAAAATCATCATCAACAGGCTACTGTGTGCGACGAACACACACACATTCCCATTATACAATGCATATATTCTTCGCGCAAGTGCAAGCAATAAGTTGAGCAGGTTTTATCGCAATGAGATGAACAGTACGGCAGCGCACAAAATATGAACAAATAAACGAACAAACATTGATTCTTTTTATATATTAGATATTCTTCGAGAGACATACATGTCATCAAAACACTTCGCTGCCTTGTGTATCGTCCGCTCATATTATAGAAAAGTACGTTTCCCCCTGCCCACATGCTCTTATGATGTGACATCCGGACTCGCGGCCTACCCTCCGCTCTCCACCGAAGCTGTCTCCAGAAGAGTAACGCTACAGCGCCTGTTGCAGGACATGTCCCAGTCCGGAGATGGGTTGCACACGCCGAGCTACCTGTCATGGCGGAAGCTGCACCTCAGCCGCGCGAAGCTCAAGGCGTCCAGCAAGACCTCCGCCCTGCTGTCCGGATTCGCCATGGTGAGTTCCGTCTATCGGAGATCGGCGGGGTGCCCGCCTTGCCGAATTAAAATGATTCAATATTGCAAGGTAGTGAATGGACCAAACCTGTGTAACTTTATATTGAATAGGTATTTTAAAAAAATACCACTATTTCGAAACGTCGATTTTTTCTACTACAATACTCCACAAGATTTTTAAAAATGTTATTGAATTGTTAAATTTAGATATTCATACTTTACCATAAATTGTACAATAACAAAGTTGTGTTTATAAATTTTCGTTGCACACTCGTAAATATGAATCTGGCAACAGTTGATCACCGGTTAATCGAATGGCATGGCCGATACGTCTTCGCAGCTCATCCCAGAATATGAGTTTTCAGTAATCTCTGGTCTTGGGATTGAAACCGAGTGAATCAGAAAGACACTGGGTTCTGAATTTTTCTTGGCGGTATTGCTTTCCAAGTCAATGGGTTGGATCACGAATCTTCATCGAATCTATGGTCGACAGAATGGGAGACCCTGTCCACACAAACACACATGCACTTTTTTTTCAATGAATCACAAATGGATTAAGAGTAACAAAATCCTATAACCTTTCTTGTCATGCCTGACCTACCAGGGTGGCTCATGAACTGGGAACTAGAGACAGGAAGGCGTTACAACCCTTTCTGTTTAATCTTGTATTACTCGTTCACTTTACATTTGCAGACGAGCTCCAGTCCAGCGAAGGCAGGGTTCATTACCCGGGTGTTCTGGCAAAGTGGACCTGCCATGCACTATTAAACTCTATAACCAATTAAATCTTTCCTGCCATGCCTGGCCTCCCAGGGAGGCTTAGGAACCGGGAATTAAAAGCTGGGTAGGCGTTACATCCTTTCTGTTTAATCCTGTATTACACGTTCACTTGACATTTGCAGACGGAGTGCTGCGATCTGTTTACTTGAGGTCACTTCCGACTAAGGAGAATCGCGTCTTCTGATCGATTAGATATGATTTAGGGGGCGGTGAGCGGGATACAAGCTCACTCATTGCAGGGTACGGCAGAGTAGAAGCGGGCAAGAACATAACTATTGTGTAATGGATATGTGCGGAATTTGCGTGGTCAGACGGAAGAGCAGGCCCCATGGCCTGAGTCTCGCCACGTAAAATAAGGCAAATTCAATTCAATTCAGTTCAATTCAATTCAATTCAATTCAATGTGCAAAGGAGAAATAAAAATGTCCGTGCCTTTTGTGAATAGTGTGAATTGTCGAGAACAAAGTCAAAGAAAACTGTACTGCAGCTATGTCCATAGGGCTTTCTAATGGAACTAATAACCCCTTATTCTTTTCCTCGCTGCTATAGTTCACTAAATTATTTATAATTGATATACTGCCAGAACGCATTCTCGCCACCTGAAGTGGATTTGGTTCTTCCGTAGATTGTCACAGACACTACAAAAACAAACAAGCACTTTTCTAACAGATGGAGGCAGCATTGGTCAGAGGCTGTTAGACATCGGCAGTCGGATGTGTGTTCTTCAGTTTCTAAACAACAATAGTTCTTAATTTTGCCGTGTGCAAATGTATAATGAATGAGTGATAAGTAAGTGTGCGTAAGTGAGTGATATGTAAGTGCCTGCTAGTCCACCCCCAGTAGTGTAAGATACAGCGGCCAGGATGCGTGACCGTCTGGCGTCGGCGGTAGTGACATCTAGGTGCGGTCAGGCTTCCTGTGAAAATAGGTCTAAGCGGGTCTGCGAGCTAGCGCGTTCTAGCGTTGTACACCGAGACTACGAGCCCGCGTGCTTCCTCAGTGTAGGGAATGTGAAGACTGATTGGGAAACAATATTTCGTGACGGTACACGCCTAACTACAAGCCTAGGAGGCGTTCGGTCTTAGTAGGGAGAACATATCGTCTGGAAGATAAGAGAGACGTGAGGAATGAAGACGGGGCAGTGTATGTGGGGGCATGAAGGCACCCCCACAAATCTCATCTAATCTAGTTAAAGGATGTTTGTATGAAATTATTTAATGATACTGTACAAAAATGAAGGAAGGTCTAAAAACAACCAATTTCAAAATCTTAAAACTCGAACGTAAACTTATCCAGAGCTTAGTTACGACGTGGGGTTGACGATCAAGGCACAAGTGTGCCGAAGTAAACTGAGGAGCTAATGAGGCATTTTAAAAATTAAATGTATTGATTATACACACAATAATTGCAGATTCTTCAAGCGCACAAAACGTGGCTGAAATTGACTAGGGAAGAAATGCGTACTTGTAAACTGACGAAACAATTCATATCCGATTCTGTATTATTATGAGGGGAGTCACAACTTTCTCAGCTCAGATGTCCACATTATATTCATGCGGCCATTCATGATTCGTTACTGGAGATAAAATATCAAGTTTCTGTCGCTTCCTATTCTCGGATAACAAATTAGTGCTTGGGTGCAATCCTTTTATTTTATATTTTTAGATAACTTTGAAAGTGGTCTCATAAAAATAACAAAACATACAATTCCTGAAACCCTGGCTGCGCAAATATAGCTGAGATTTTTTCAAGTATTGTCAGAAATTCATTGAAAATGTTTGTAGATGTTATAAAAAAGTCCCAATTATAGAATTACATTAAATTTCTGTCACGAAAATGTGAATTAGACGATTGGAATTAGCGTATTTTGTTTGCTAATATTTTTGTTGGAAAAATAACTGTTTTTTAATATAATTTTTATATTGTTTCGATGTTTTTGTGATCTACATAATTTCCTTTATCATTATTTTAGACATAATTTATTTATTTTTAATGAACTTTTAAAACCTGAAATTATGTTAACCTGTATGTCATTCATTTCATTGTGATTCCTGGACACACTTCTTCCCTCCACGAATGCCTGTAATCACGTCACAGATTCATAAGCGCCGCGTTACGAACGAAAGTGGTCGCTCCAAGACTGCAAATACACTTTTGTAGCTCGACATCTTAGAGGAATGGCGGCACCTGTGCCTCACGGAGAAAGTACGCAAGAATGAGTAAGAATAACAATAATCAGACGATTTTACTAAATTACATTTATGTAAATTTTCTAGCAAGTTTCTTAAAATTGTATTGATTAACATTTCTAAAAGACATGAAGAAAATATGGTCTTAAAATCTCAAAAGAAACCGGAAAACACTGGACCCTAGCCAATTTTCAATACTTTTTATCAGCCGATTGAAATTCTGAAGTCAACAGATTTGTTTACTTGTGGGCGTAGGCAGGCCCAGTCTAGAACAAGCCGAAGGTGAGGGGCTACTACATTTCTGGGCCACCCTTTTCCATTGAAGTTTTTATTTACACATCATCTCCTATATGATTTCAGTAGTATACATACCTTTTGCGGCGTTCACAGGCTACCAATCTTTATAAAGGAGGTCTCTATAGAAAGATATTCTCACGGAGACGGGATGAATTGTGCTTTGACTCTAAAAAATATGAAGGATTTGTTGAAACAAACTAACCTAAATATTCATATGAAATGCAACCCGCAACACTTGGCTAAAAAATCGTTAAATAACTCCTAAACAAAGCATTTAGGGACTTAAAAACTAAACATTTGAGACCTAAGGCCTCAAGGAAACGTTCTTAACACCGTAATCTGCAGGATGCAATCTTCTTGAACTTTTTATTACGTTTTTGCTGGTTCGACGCTTCTCGATATTACCCCACCTGCTTAGAGAGTGTAGAATCTGCAACTGTAGGTGAAATTAAACTAATTACTAGATTTTCTATGCGATTGAAATACACGGGTGTACCTCTCTGCTCAGTAAGAACGTTAAATAAGAATAGTTTGTTTTGACAAGGGTGTATTGTATTGTTATCAATTACAAGGCGACATATAGAACAAGTGACGGAGGGTAAAAGGGTCTTTAAGAAAAAGATGTATTGCAGGCTTAATATGGAAATGGAAAATAGGGAAAAGGGTGCGGTTTAACATGCGAAAGTTCGGTTACGGGTAAGCGAAAGTACGCGAAAACACGGGTACGTTAGTAAGGTATATTTCACTACTAAATGAATAAAAATACTACAAGGAATTCAATTATATCTTTAATATTACCTTATGAATTATGTACTTAAATATACCTTAATTAAAAAGTATACTGTTAATTACACTTCAATAATTAGACTTGACTTTACCTTAAACCTTTTGGACGGTTTCCCGATGGCTTGGAAAGCCTCATACCCAAATGTATAACTATTACCCAAATTATCAAGTTAAAATTAGCGATTACATCCATTTAAGTAAATAAAATTTAAAAAATTCATTTAAAGCTATGGGGCCTCCAAAATAAGGGCATAGCCACCCCTCTCCCACCCGTCGGTCGCACGCCTACATTTGTGAGGGGACTGTCTGGCCAGCGCAATGACAAAATTCACTCTAAAAGTGCTTCGAATTACTTTATTTCCATTTCCGTCTGGCAGTACGATCCGAAAGCGTTGTCAAATTCCTAAGGCATCGCTCAGTACTTCGACCTTCAAACCAAAGGTAAAGACCACTTCCAAGAGTTGATAACATATTCCTAGGTCAGTTGATACAAGATCAAATGTCCAATAAATAAAAAGTCCAGAATAAAACTGTCCAAACCATGAGGCCTATTGAAGAATGCCTGTAAGTCAAAATGTCCAATATTCAAGAATGTACAAAATGAGTCGTGTCCAGTTCTGATTGTTCATAATAAATCATGTCTTCATCACAAAAGTCATTCAAGTGGTAAAATAATTAACGATAGACTGGAAGGGTTCCATTCTAAATTTCAAAGAATAGTTTCGGGACATCGTATCGTAAAATTTGGAGATGTTTAGAAAATATTCCAAATGAACAAAATAAAGCAGCACAAACCTTGATACAAATCTAAAGTAGACAAATCAATGTCCCACATACCATTTACAAGAAATATGTAACAAATTAAAGACGCATTGGAGAATCCAATCCTTGATCCAAGAGTTATGAAATTACATTGTTGTTCATTATTTGCCAATACTGCGTACCAAGTACGTACGTGGCGTAAAATCAAGTGTGCGCTTTGAACTTTGTGGATAGATGTGCCTGATAGAAAATTGGGCTCGTAAATTTCTGCCCCCCCCCCATCCATCTCGCAACTCCATATGTCGAAAAATCTATCAATCAATTCGATAAATCAATTTGTTTCCTTCTTCTAAAAAATATTATCTACTGAGTCCGGGAGAGGTGGGCAGGGCATCAACTAATATCACTGCAGTGCCTTTGATCGAGAGGTTTTGGGTTCGTGTCCAAACGGCATGATTTTCGACACTTGCTAGATATAGGTAAGTCGGGTTCAGTCGCTCTCTAGAGGAGAATTCTAGGACTGACTGCTCTGATCGGAAGTTTCCCGTGGTTTCTCCTATCAGTACCAGGTGAATAGTACCTTGTACCCGTATAAGTAATAGTACGCGTACCTGAACAAATGACCCGTACCGTAACTAATCGGCCACGGACCGCGCGCGATCTTTCCTCCCTCTTCCTTGTCCTATCTCACCCCTTTACACACACACACACACACACATTTACACTATCATACACTACACTACCACACATGACGGGAGACCTACAGGGGCTTAGAGCTTGTCCCGGCTGGGGCTGTGCCCCGCTAGTGGGAGATACTGGTTGGGGAAACCCCGTTAGCCGACGAAGTTCATTAACTCTTGTAATTGCCATGATAATGACCCTGATTTTTGTAAAGCTGCTACATGTAAGTTGATGCTGTTGATGTCGTTTTAGATCAGAATTTAGCTTCTTTGCTCAATTTTTATATTCCCCACATCGCTTTAAACATTTCACTTGGCACTTCAGTAAGAACCGACATGTCGGCATTGTAGAATATTTTGTTAAAACTGAACTAACTTCAAATGTCCTCTCATAGATCTTAATAAATGTTGATTTTCAGACCGTTTGATAATATGTCTAAAAATATAATGTCCGTATTGTAGGGTTCGAGAGAAATTTTAAATTAGTGCTGTGTTTTCACAAATAACGTACTTAGCTTATTGAATTGTGTAAACGTTTCTCGAAAGTCATGAACGTGCCTCGCGTTCCTTCTTTCCCCATCGTGACCCGCCGCCTTAACCATGTCTCGTGCGGCTTTCTTCATTCTTTGCTGCAGCTACAACGTCAAGAAATTGATATATGGATCCGTATTAAGTATTTGGATGGTTAGAGTAGATACTGTCATTTGAGACTGAAAAAGCTACAAGATAAAATGTGACACATCTCCACCAGAAACTACAAGGCATAATAGCTGTTTATGCAATTAGTTTATAATGTTAAACTAAATTGCATGAGTACTTGTTTTGAAAAGGAGCGCGTTTTCAAATTTGTGCAAATGCAATAAAGCAACATTATAGACGAGTTGCGTACGCTATAATATTATACGGCATTATAAATGTATATGAGAATCAAACTTAATTTTATGAAACAACTTTCTTGTGATGTCTCGGGTATTTGACATCTCTGCGAGAAAACGGGGGTCGGCTGTTTCGTTTACCGCTACCACCCCACGATTCTCTCATTGCCATTGGCTGAATGTGCGATGACGCAATCTTTCATGCCGTAAAATGCTAATACGTCATCATTTGCGCCGTAAAATTCCCCTATATGAACGATTTCTCGCAACCGAAAAGGTAGTGTATAATGCTATACAAAATACTTTTTTGTGTAGTACCTGCATTGCAAATGACCTTTCCCATTGCAAGAAATCGATCATAAATTGGCATTTTATGGCACAGACCGTCTTCTCTGGCCGTTCTCCCCGCTTGTCTTCATAATACCATGTTGCCAACTAGAAAAGTGATTTTAAAATTTGTTTCCAAGATTATTTTTTTAATTTATAATGCTATCAAACAAATAAATAGCGCATGCATCTCATTTATAAAGTTGCTTTATTGCATTCCTTCAGATTCATATCCTTCCTATCGTCGTTCGTTGTCAAAGTATGCAATAAAGCATAATATTATAAACCAGTTGCATAATATTACAGTATTGCCCTGACATTTGTTATCAAAATGTAATTCAAGTTACAAAGACACAAGCTGAAAGGTTGACGACCATATAAATGGTAATAACTTAATCTTTGCGAAAATGTGGTACTTTGCTAACCTTTCATTTGTTGAATTATTGTGTTGATAATTATAACGTGCTTTTTGGCGTAAAAACTGTAGCATTATGATTACCTTTTTCTTTGGTACAGGTTGCCATGGTGGAGGTGCAGCTGAGCAAGCCTAGTGAAGGAAGCCAAGTGCCAGAAGGAATGCTAATAGCGTTCGCCATTTGCACGACAATGCTCGTGGCTGTGCATATGTTGGCGTTAATGATAAGTACTTGTATTTTGCCAAATATTGAGACTGTGTGTAGCCTTCATTCTATCAGTTTAGTTCATGAATCTCCCCACGAACGTCTACACTGGTACATCGAATTGGCCTGGGCATTTTCAACTCTCTTGGGACTGCTGCTTTTTCTGTTTGAAATTGCCATTTTATGTTGGGTAAAATTTACGGACTATTCACAATACGCTGCTTGGTCAGCGAGCATTATTCTTGTGCCTGTGTTGGTCATCTTTGTAATATTTGCTGTGCACTTCTATCGTTCGCTTGTTACTCATAAATACGAAGTGACTGTTTCCGGAATCAGAGAACTAGAACTATTACAAGAGAAAATTGAAGCTGGAAACACTGAAGGAAGATCAAATGGAACATCTGGATACAATACGATTCTCACAGTCTGAAGTTTTTATTATAACAATGATGGAAATGTTATTTTTGTGCATGACCAACATGTGCAATTGATTGTTCTTGCCATGTACCATAGCTTACAAAGGCTTTCTTGTTTAAATAGTGAATGGTTGTCACAAAAATAGCTCTGCAGAGCTATGTCACCTTCGCTCATTTGTCATCAGTTCTAGGAAGGAATGTAAGCATTCTTTGAGAGCTTATTATGATTGTAAAAACATGAATCACGGTACATGACACGCAAGTAAGTTGACAAACGTTTGTCCTGTTGGACCAAAACAGTGTAGTGTCAACCTAAAAGTTATATTTTTTCCTTCCCTGAAATTGTCGTAACCTGACCAAGGCAGTCTAGTCTGCCTTGAACTGACAAAATATGTAAAAGTACTTCACAAAGACTGCATTTTCTTCCTCTTTTACGAAGCCAGAAGAGGTGATTTGTAACTACAGCAAAATATGATTTTATACGTAGACGTTTTCCAATAATACGGAAGAAGTTAAAACATCCCGTTAGTAGTGAGTACCTCCAAGTTGTCTCAGAATGTTCTTCGCCCACATATGTCTACAGTGTTCTGTTATTTTTATATTAAATGAAAACATGTTACTTTCTATTCAACGAATCATTCAACTGTTTCTCTAAATTTATTCCATTAATTTGATTTTGGAGCGAGGCTATAGGATAAAAAAATACTTATTTAAATGAAATCCAGAAACAGTAATTCACTTTAAAAAACTTCAATACTTTAAGTTGAGTTGAATAACGTATGCACAAAACTTCTTTTGAGTGTTCTTTGCGTTTTCTTAGTATAACATCGGTTTTCTTTTCAAGAATGGAACATTCTGAAGTGACTTGGGGTTTAGCGATGCATACTTTTTTTAAATCGAGCAAACGTTTTATATTTGGCATTCTTGGAACACTACGTATCAGTCTCTAGTCTCAGTGAAGTATTTATGTAAATATTTCTCTTTATTTTATAGATTACTTGTCACACAATTTTTCATCTGTTTAGCAAGTTTCTTAAAAGGTTGATCGAAGTGTATTCTATAAGTATTTTGATTAAATTATTTTTATACAAAGTAAGTGTGTTTCTTTTGTATCAAGCTCCTTTTATTTCGATCCCTTTTCGTAAAATATCTTTTGTTTGTAGCTCAAAAAATGTGTTCACGCTGAAAACAGCCAAAAATGGAATGATCCTGTAATAGACTTCTCTGACAATTGCTGATGCCACCATTAAGTGTTAATAAATCTCGTCCGTCAATAGTTGTTGGATTGACAAATAGTCCGTATATAATTCGTTATTTCGTGTTAATTCTTACACTTACTGTGAATTTGCTGTTTGTGCTTATACGTGCTTGCTTGATCTGTTGAGAAGAATTGGATTTGTTCGTTCGGGTGTCATTTTGACAACAAAACACCCATGCGGTGTCTGCGTGTAGGAATGGTGGATCAAAGTAGTAAACTGAAAGTCTAAATTATGCGCATGTTTCATTCGGTAGTTTTGCAATGTCAAACTTCGCGTGAGGAAAACTGATGTCACTGCAGAGACTTTGACCGGGAGGTCCTAGGGTTCGAGTCCCGACGGTGGTAGGATTTTCGACACCAGCCAAAGAGCAAGATTGAATTCAGCCGGTCTGAAGAATAATTCTAGCGGGCAGCTGCTCTGATCGGTCGTTTTCTGTGGTTTCTCCGATCAATACCAGGCGAAAACCAGAGCAGTACCTTAATAAACGGGCCGTGGACCGCGCGCGATGTTTCCTTCCGCTTCCTTGCCCATTCCTCACCCCTAAATTACACTTTCACATGCTACACTACCACACTTATCGGGAGCTTATAGCTGTTCCGACTGAGGCGGTGCCACGCTGGTGGGAGATAATTGGTTGGTGAAAATACCGGCAAGCCAATGTAGGTCGGTGTCGGATCTCGCCAGCCAGCGGGGAAAGATCACCGCCACCTCCCGCGATAAAACATGCAGTACATTAACGGGACTACGACCTTACCATTTGACACGCCCGAATCACTAAACAATCAATTCCTTCTGAGAGACCACACACCTATGTGCTAAGTATTAATTGTGCATGGAAAGGCTTATTTCAGAATAGTTTCTATTACAATGTATGCTAACTGATATTTTCCGAGCAATAAACTTTGGTTCAGCAGGCACTACTTCCATCGCCATTGCTTGCAAAGATCGTGTTATACAATATTGTGTAGGAAGCAGAATATTACCCGTGGTTCAAGTCGAGCGGTCTTATCGCTTCTGGTGATAATGAAACAACGCCAAGCTTTAAGTACAAAAGGTTCTTAGAATGACTTCCTTGAGACAGATAAGTCATCAGTCATAGGTGATACTGCATCATGATACAGTATGTCGTACATACTTTCTCGCATTATTTTTACATTTCCTATTTTCGAAAATTCAGAGAGTACAACGAAAATGAAACGTGCGCCATTCCTTTCAGCATTCCTTGTTCTATCCGTGGGGAAAAATGGAAGAAAATTTGGAGCTGTTTTTGAGATTTTTTTTATAAACTGCATAAATTTCAAGCACAAATTACGCACAAACTACTTGTAAAATGATTATAAATTACCTTTTTAATGAGATGTTTTTAGAACGTATTTTGTGTAAGGTAAAAACTATCTTCAATTTTGTAATTTTTAGATGTTGAAATTTTGGAATTTTCGAAAATATAGAAAGTTTGACAGAAATGAGACTAGCACCACTTTTTTAACCGTTCTTTGGTACATACAAGAAGAAAATTTAAAAGAAAATAATTGAAGTCGTTTTGGTGAAAAAAAAGTTTTAGTATTTCATGCAAAATTACGCAAAAACTACTCATGTATTCGAATGTTTATGATCTTATTTCAAGATGTCTTAAAGAAAACGTTTTACTAAGGAAAAAATCTATATTTAATATTGTAGGAAGACGACAAGAAATTGAACTTTTTCAATTTTCGAAAAATCAGGAATTTCAACGAAAATGATACTCGCACCATTCTCTTAAGCACCCTTGACCCTACCCGAGGACAAAGTTGAATCCAAAAATTGGAGACTTTTGAGAAAATTTTGAAAATGTTAAGGCTTCACATAAAGTATCCCCCAAAATAAAAATAAAAAATCTACAGTAAATTTCAAACTCAGTGGGCCTCGAGTTCATTTAAATACATCGGAGAATATCAATTTTGGAGGAAATCGGCTGGACGGTTTAGGCGGTAGCGTTGCCCATATAGTATATCGGCCAATAGATTGAGTCGATTCGCGTAGAAGTATATCCAGGGAAGAAGAGGCTCTTTACCCTCTTCCCTAAGCTAACATTTGTTTGTTATTTTACTCAATATATTCACAATTACCATGTTGATTATATCACATCCAAGAGATTTCTTTTTGTATTTATCCCTGTCTTCGGTGAACTCAACGAAACCTACAGCTATTAACAAAATTACATCAGCTCTAATTTATTTGTTGTGGCAACTGGGAATTCCCCTGAAATGTTTGACTTGAGTGACTCAGTAAAATAAACATTCGAGTATACTTTCGTACACAGCACATATCTTTAGTTTCAAATGCGTCTCGCGGTATAAGTGAATTTCAGTGAATGGTTTCTCGCACAGAACAACGACAGTTTGCTACATTTTATAAAGTTAAAATTTGGACGTTACACAATTTTTCCTTTTCATAATTCAATATTATGTATATTCCTTAAATTGTAAGTATATCTTTGCTGAAGAAGTAATTGTGGTGTATATGTGTTAATAAGAAGATAATACGTGTGGATAATTTAATTAGGATTAATGAAATGGCTTTTTAAACTAGTATAATATTACATAAATCTAGACTTAAAGAACCATTGGCAAACTGTTGGTGTGACGCAAGTGAGAATTACCATCAGATTCAAGTAGGCATCGTGTTCAGAAAAGAAAAAAATTCTGGGATTTCCCAGCTCTTTGTGGTAAGTATCGCGTGTTAAATTGATATTCATGGTCTTTAAGTGGATGAAAACTATCGAATATATCCGAGTCTTGAATCGCTTGCTAACTAACTAATGCGCAAATTCTTCATATAAACATAACTTATAAATGTAATAGTTGTGTAAGAAAAGTTATGTTGGCTGTACTGTATGTCATGCAGACAGGTGCCAATCTTTCGTGTTCCTCCCATTGGAGGTGTGTGAAGTGACGTATTATTATTTAATATATTCTGCACGTAATTATACTTATTATTAATTTTAATGTGCGCATCTATATATTAGGATCCGTAAGCATTTATTATTAGTGTGTGATCATTTTGAAGACTTGTCATAGAGCAACAACATTGATAATTTGAAGGTTATGGGATTTTTAGTCACTCATTACGATAATTATTTACCATACTCGTGGATTGAATTCCACGAGTAGTGCAATGTACGTAACCTGAATTGCTAGTGACTGTAAGTTCAATTTAAGGGTATTCTCTGGTTGTAAAATTACTTTGTGTTCAGTGATTTATTTCAGAAAAGTTGCATGAATTCCCCTTCCATCTCAAAATTACAGTTCTTGAAGCATTCCTTCAGAGTAGTACTTGCAGATACATTAGTTCCATGTCCGAGTGGTCAAGTAGCTCTGGAAGGACTGTCTTGGCGTCAGGATATAACAGACACCACTCCGGAAACAACGGTTGCCTTCATAATAGAGGTACTAATAACGAGGTAAGAAATGCAATGAATTTGAAATTAATAACATTTATTACTTGACGCAGTTCTCTGTGAAAAGTCATGCAACATTGATAATTACAATTGAAGATGTTTGGTTCTGAGCTATTCTTTCCATGCAATTATTCTTGTATTAGAAAATATTCTTTTGACAGCTTGTTAATTGCTGAAAAGTTCGTTATAGCTAAGATTTAAATGTGAATTTTTTATGACATAAGAAATGTAATTGCATTAAAAGATTGTTCTCCTGGTTTTCAAAGAGATCTTTCTCAATATTTTCAAGATTCAATAGATAGTCAAACATTGTTTTGCTCAAAATTTGAAGCATCAGCTTAAAGAAATAAGAAGACAATCATTAAGTAAATTAATAGAGATTAATAGTTAGTTGTTTTTGTTGATTATTGTGTTGCATTTTATGTCTAATAATTGGTTTTAGGTTTCTTTTCTTGATACATCCAAGAAAGGTGGTAAATTTTGTGAACTTGTTATCACTTATCATACTATGCACATTGATAGTTATATTTCACTTTGGTACTGGTGTAAAGATTGAAATGCTAAATTGTCATAAAAAATATGTTTATGAGAAATTATTTTATATAAACATTTTAAAAATTGATGTTAATATATTGTATTATATAAACATCAATTTTTTAAAATCTTTGTTGCTATTATGAAAATGGAATTTTTATTACTCCTAATATTTGTTTCAGGAAAAAATGTCTCAGTCAGGAGATGGTCTTCATACACCTGGTTATTTGTCATGGCGGAAACTGCAGTTAAGTAGGGCAAAACTAAAAGCTTCCAGCAAAACATCAGCCCTTCTTTCTGGTTTTGCCATGGTAAGCACTGTGATAATATGAAATAAAATCTTCATTGAATTTTTGTCTGTTTAGTTAAATGAAATGTTGCCAGCTACATAATGAACGCAAGATTCTAGAGCTTGCATTTTGCAAGAGTGTTTTGGTATTGTGTCAGTGTTACTACAAAATCAAATCTGTAGTTCATGTGCCAAAGCAAATAGTTCCTATTAAATAGAGAGATCAAATGTCAATAATGTTTGTTGTTATCCTTGATTCATAATTTGACTATGAATATGAAAGAGAGGAGTTGGAGATTCTGGAGCTCAAGTAAATGTGCAAGGATAATAATCAACTGTAATTTTAATTTAATGACCATTCATGTGTTTCACTCTTAAATTTTTCAACGTCATGAACAAGTTGTGCCTTATTTAAATTTTCTTATTTTAGTTTTTCTCAATTGGTATTTTTAAATAAGCTTGTATCCATTACTTGGTATTTCCCATATTGAAAACTTCTGACACTCAAAACCTACGTTATGATCTGTTAAGGACTTCATTTTTCTGATTAACTCATGTAATGTATATTGATTTTTATTCTTGTGTTTATAGGTGGCAATGGTTGAAGTTCAACTAAATGATCGGTCAAAAGTTCCACAAGAAATGTTGATAGCTTTTGCTATATGCACAACCCTCCTTGTTGCTGTTCATATGTTGGCTTTGATGATAAGCACTTGCATTCTTCCCAACATTGATGCTGTATGCAATTTACATTCAATTAGCTTAGTTCATGAATCTCCACATGAAAGGCTTCATTGGTACATTGAAACTGCATGGGCTTTCTCAACTTTGCTGGGACTTCTTCTCTTTTTGTGCGAAATAGCTATTCTGTGTTGGGTGAAATTTTATGATTTTTCCAAGTTAGCTGCATGGTCAGCATGTATAGTTCTTATACCTGTATTGATCATTTTTCTAGCATTTGCTGTTCATTTTTATCGATCCCTTGTCACCCACAAGTATGAAGTAACTGTTTCAGGAATTAGAGAGCTTGAACTTCTCAAAGAGCAAATTGAAGCTGGTGACACAGAAGGAAGGTCAAACGGAGTAGGTTCTTATGGTAATGCACAAATAGTATAGAAAATTAAAACTATTGCAGACTTTGTGCTAAATATTTATTAAGAAAGAGCAGTCTTGCCAGTTACCAAAGAATGTATAATATTCTTTAAATGCAGGGTACTAACACTTGCCTCTTTAATCTTAGAATTAGTTTTGTTGAATTATAAAATTTTTAATAATTTTGTTAGATTACTTGTGAAAAGTCTATTGTTATTCATTATCTGTGAGAAATAAGATGTAGATGAAATGAATTTCAATACTCGATTCAGAAATATAGGATTCTACAGTCTTAGTTTGTATAATAACTAATAGGTACTAAGAAAACTGAAAGTAGTTTTTTGAGTTTCTAGTTCGCAGCGAGTACAACTGGTAATGTTTGATTTCCAGGAGTACCGGACTATCATTCCAAGTTTTTGGGATTCCTTTGAATGCCTGATCCAAGTCAGTGTGCCTGTTTCAGCATCTGACCAACTTAATTGATCAAAGCAATATTAGTATGAATAGTGTAGAGAATTAATGGTCTTCTTGAACACGTCATGTAATATTGTGTGTGTATGCTAAATATATTTTTGAGGATGGTGCAATTTTTCGCACTTCTCATGTTGATTTTTGGAGGATTTTTTTTTTCTATTAACTTAAGCTATGAGCAATGTGAACTTTGCAGTTATAAATATCCTTTCTTGATGTCATTGTTTTAAGAACCTTTTAATCCATTATATTAAAAGTTAAATATATTATTTTGAAATTCTCTACTGGATCAGAAGTTACCAGTCTTTATTTTTTGAAATGACAATCTTGGGGACATGTGTATTAGGAAAAGAATCTGGTTTCTTGAAAACTGAGACCTGAAACTAGAAATGGAGATTTGGAAGCTGAAAATATTGGGGACATTTTCTTTCCAAAATACAAAGAAAGAAAGAAAAAACTGCAGTTTTTCTTTTTTTGTAATTGTAATTTGAATTAAAAGACTAGCATGTTTTCAGACATGTTGCAATATATATGGAGAATTCTCCCCAAGAAACAAACAAGTTAGCTTTTCTGAATTAATTGAAATAGGCTAGTTGCCATTAGTGATGAAATGAGAGAGAGAAAAATCCCTGTAACGTACATGTCGGTAACCTATTTGCATTGTTATGCACCTGCATAACATAGGGTTTTATTTTCCTTATTGTTTATTGAGTAACCTTTGCATATTGATCTTTTAATCCCTCAGGAAAATTGAGGAAAATGTCTACTCTTCACGTATTGGTTCATACTTTTCTTTGTTTAAATTTGAAATATTGTCTGTATTTACAGACAATATGGAATGGAACCCAGGTTGAAGTCCCCTGCCTTGCTCTGCACTATAGGTAGGGGCCTATATGAATTGGTGAACAATCAAAATAGTATATTTTGGTTGTTTTTTTTTTGTTGCGTTTCTGATTTACTTCATTAATAAATTTACTGGTAGATTCTGGTAGGTTTCTCAGATTTAAAATAGAACTTCCAAGCTTATTTTTTCAGTTATTTCTGCAGATTTTTTGATTTCAGAATTGTTGCTGTTATTTCATAAGAAGGGGGAAATATTGCAGAAAGTGACTTTCTTAACTACATAAATCTTCCCTAAAAGGAATCTTGATATTATAAGTGATTCTTGAATATAAAGAAGATTCACTTCACTCACTCCAGAGATTATTCGAATTTGTGTAAAAACTGATTTAAAAAAGAAAATCTGATGCCGATTATATTTCTCACATTGGGAAGGCACGATATTTTTTAAAGAACTACTTTTTGTGTGAAGAAAAAATTATCGTTCTGCAGTTTAACCCTTTATTGCATAGTGTAACTCAGCTGTAACATAATGTTTTTCAGGTCATTAATGCATTCTAACGATTTAATTATTAACTATTTTATATTACACATGACCTACATAATGCAATGATGTAACCCGAAGTATTGTTAGGCAGTAAACACGATAAGATAACGAGGTGAAGTGATAGTAATCTAGTGGTCGTGAATCGGAACTTCTGGTAACACACAGTTTCCGTATATCAGAAACGAAACATTTTTAGAAAAATAATCATACTAAAATACAAATGATACTTATTTTATTGACTTGCTTGATACTTATTTTATCACATAAACCATTTGAAAAATTGATAATTTTTTAAAAATAGTGATATATAGCACATTTTGTTGAAGGAGTAACATAATTTACTTTTGTGTTTTTCTCAAGCAGTATTTACTTCTGAATTTTTTAATTATTTTTGTCTTAATTAAAATATATAAATGTAGTGAAAAATAGTATTGCAAGTAAAAATAAAAAATCATGCAATAAAGGGTTAATGTATGTTTATTGAGAGAGAAAATATTAATTTTTCCATGACCTCAAGACTCTTATTAGGACTCCATGGAATTGTAAAGATGAAATAAACTCTGTTTCTTTGAACAATATTTGTATTAAAATAGCTAATGCAATTGGGAATGCTTTGAAAGTCAATGCTGCTGTAGAATGTTGGATTGTATTTGAAAGAAATTATCTCCAAGAAATCATTTGCATTTCATTCTTCAGTGGACAAAGTGTTTAATAAAGAAGAGTTTAAGTTGTGTTTTCAGTACAATAGAATCTCAAAAATTGTGAATAGTGAGAATGGGTTAAACTCTCAAGCATACATAATATTGATTCATGGTTAGAAATAAATAATAATGCTTTTTATAAATTGTGCAATTTAGAAACTATTAGGGGTTTTAAATAGTTTGTGAATTCCTTGTGATAAGTGTTAATTGTTTGCTCAACAAAAAGGAAAAATTACTTCCATTGCTTACCTGTAAGCACATCCATGCTCATGGTGCAGAATTTTTTAAGAATTTATTATGGTTAATAAGTCTATTTCCAGTTTTTTATGTCTTGAGGGACCAATTTAATATACTTTTATATTGAAAAAGAAAATTAGTTAATAGAAGATTTAAATAATTGATGAATGTAAGATGTTTTAGAGATCCAAATGTAATAGCATTTATTATTGTTTGCCCTAGCAAATGTTTTGCTATCTAGAAGCAAGTGAAACATTTATTTTATTTAGTTGTAAGTGCATCTGTTGTGAAGAGTGACAACAAAATAGTAAATGAACTATGTTACAAAATAGTTTTCATTTGTATGACAGTTTGATTTATAATTGTAAGAAGATAATTATTATCTTACCTGAATGAAACCTAAAGTTAAACAAAATATGAAAACAGTGGCAATAGTTCAAGAAGGGGAAGTTTTAAGTTCTTACACATGAGCCTTCTCTATACAGGAGTCCCTTCAGTAGACTGCATGTATCTGCTGATGCCATTGCAATTCCTTTCTTGATACTAAGTCATTTCCTTTCTTCCTCTGCACTTGAGCACAGTCTTGCATATTTTGCAGGACACCGAGTAAAACTCGTTGCTGTCAGTGGCAGGGTTTTGGGGCATGCGACGTGAGAGCTGAATGTGGGCTATTGGTGTGCAGAAATAGGAGAGGATGACCAGTCGTGTGGAGTCTTCAAAGATAATCTTTCTGTACCTAAAGTTTCTGCAACTAGACTGATTAATGTATTGTAATTTAATATAACTATGTATGTTGTTTCTGAATTATAACTCTGTGAACTAGAGGGAGGGGAAGAAATGTGTTAAATGCTGTTAAATTTTGATGACCTACAGCAAACTAATTGCTACATTTCATTTGTCCACAATTATGGATTTATCCATTAAATTAGCTAGAGGACGAAAGTTGATATTAACCATGACATAGGGCATTATTAATTATATAATTTCAAGTAGTTGAAATGTATTGATCCAAAAATGATTCATAAAGAAAAAAGTGCTGACAGTAAGAAATATTTCTAATGTTCGGGAGAAATTTTCAGAATATCTACTTGCTGATGTCCATTGACACTAATGTTGAAGATTTACTAGGCTTTATTCTTTATCTATAAATCAGAAAATAAGTAGTGGATAAATGAAGATTTGAGCTTTCATCCGGATTTGGGTTTTTATTTTTTAATAATAGTCATAAAGATTTCAAACTTTTATTTCCATACTCTAAACATGACCTACTTATTTCTTAATGAGTAATTGAATTTGGGTTGTGACATAGTTACGTCAATTGTAAAGTATCGAATGTGAAAATTGTCTTCTTTTCCGGTGTCTCGATTGATTCAAACAATTTGATAAGTTCAGAGTTTTCACTATCATATTCAAGAGTTTACAGTTCGAATTTAGGTCTTACTAAAATGGGAACACGTTTGCTAATTCATTGTGCATATCAACTTTGAAATAACAACCAAATGATGATACAAGGCAACAGACTTTCACATTTGATACTTCGTAGCAGTGTGGGTACATTCTTTTCTGTTGTCTCCAGTGGTTTGTTGATTAATTGTTTGGACATAAGAACTTATGAAGTTTCAGGATTTACTTTTCTCAATAACATTTTAATTTTTCCTTTCTCTGCCATTAAAATAGCCAGATCCGAGGGAGGGACAGTGATGGTTTCTTGTATCCCAAATATTCGAACATTCTTCAAATATTATTTTCAATTAGATAACAGAGTTTTGGAGTTGTTCCGGTATAATGTGGATTATAATACATGTGAATCTTGTAAAAAAAATTAATTTGGAAATGTATTTAAGAGCATTTATTTCACTTTTTTTTTACCTTACTTTAGTAATTTATTATTGGAATTTATGAAAAATTATCTTCCTCCCTCCATTGAATTTGCTGTGGAGAGGCAGTTAACTGTCCGAGCTATGAGCTTGAATTTACATGCAGTTTCATTGGCCCAACATGCCTTGCATACAATTGGTCCTTTTGCTTGTGTTTGTCTAGTCTTTAATCTTGCCAGAATGATTACTCTTTTTTCCATCACATTTAATACTTAATTCTATACATTTTTATCTTTTTAAGTTTCATGGTCTTTTTTTTATATGATGCATATTTCACATGTTAAAAGTTATTACTTTGTAATTAGCCTACAGTTTTGTAGTATTTCTATACTGGAAAATATTTGTAAAATGCTTTTAAGCTACTGGTATAACTACTTGTTTTAAAACTTGATCTGGATCATCTACTTTAGGAACGAACTATGGAACCATATAACATTGTATTCCTGTAATTTGTAAAGGATGTTTGTACTCTGGTAATAATGGAAGTGTAAGTAGTGATTGATCTGATGGAATTAGCTGCATGAATGCAGAATCTGATGTATTGTTATGAAAATGTTGTTAAAGAATTATGAATGTTTTTTCGTTTTGTGTTTACAAGCATTCTAGTTTTGTATTCCGTCCATTGATAATTTTAATGTAGAATGTACTTACAGATTATAAATAACTTTTTTTTTAACTTCAGTGTATTTTGTATTTCCTGTTACTTAAAACAAAAACACTAATTTCAACTTTTCATTTTCCTTATTTATGAAGACTTAAGTGAGAAGTAAATGAAATTTACAAGGACAGATGGTGAAATTTAGGAAAATAAAAAGGTTTGGAATAATGGCTGATTATGTGCTAGGTTATGTTAATTCTGATGAGGAATTTTTCTGAAACTAGAAGGAATATAAGTAGTAATCAGCAATATTAGTGTAAATAATTTCTCAATTAGTGAGACTCCTTATATTTTTTCATTCTGTAACACTCGGTATGCAAATTCTGATAAGTGTAATTTTGTGTTGATAATGAAAACAGAGATGAAACAAAAAAATTTTGTTGTCTCTTTTTAATTTTTTGTTTTCATTTTTCAAAATTAGTATTTCAAGAATTTTGCTTTTTATTGTTTACTTCAGGATTTTGGATCTTATAGAGCATGTGAATTATTTTGCTGTATTTAGATCAATAGAACAAGGAATATTTTTCTTCAGTCATTCCTCACCCTTTTAAAATTTGGAGGAAAGCACTATCATAGCTATATTGCAATTAATAAAAAAAAAAAAATTGTTTTATTACTCTTTGAATTATGACATCAAGTTAGCACTTATTGATCTGAAGCAAAGTTTTAAAATATATCATCCACAGAGGCAGAATTTGAATTGAATATTTTTCTGAAGATAGGATAAAAAACAAATTGCTATTTTTCATAATGTGATACTTTTTAAATTAATAGTGAGGTTCTAAGAAAAATTTACACTGAAAGTGTAAAGCTGTGTGTCTACTAAAATGTAAAAAAGAAGTACAATATGTGGTCAGAATGAATACTATAACACCAGAATTGAAACTTATGGAAAAACAGTGAATAAATTACTACAGACGTTCAAATTCGTACGTTTTTTTGTTGTACCTCCTGCAAGCTAAATGCTTTTCTCTTATCTTTTCTCATTTCCTTCTCTTCTCTGCCTTTAAATTGGTGCCAAATTATGAGAAAGCAATTAAAATAGAGTGGGAAATATAATAACAATTACAATTGGTGTCTGAAAAGCCAGTTATTTCTAATAAAATTAATTCTGCATTAGCCACAGAATGAGGTTTATTTTAAATCTCTTGTCAAAATAATTAGACAACATGAAATAGAATGTTCTCCAATTAAACATATTTTTATAATAGAAAACACAATTTTCAGTTCTTTAAAATGTCCTTCCTATTACTAAAGGAATAACTTCATGCAGTGTTGCCTTATTGTTTGAGAAACTAGTGGTGCTACAGAATGGCACAGACTTCCTTATAGTATAGTTTTCTAATTTCCTTGGGGTGAACTAGCTTTACAGTTTTGCCCCATCTATCGCCATCCAAATACATTTATTTGACATTTTCTCAACTTTTCATTTTCTTAATCAGAGAACCAAAATATTTCTTTAAGAAAATTAAAGAAGAGTAAAATCTCAATGGCAATTTTCATTAAAAAACGTAGAGCCATTTTTAAGAAAATGGCGTTTAAGCGATACTGTAAATGCGAAATGTGAATCTCTTTTCGCAGGAATCTATTGAGTCCTTGAAAAACTTCATTCGAAGTCATTTGAAGTGCATCCTTTCACAAATGTAATAGTGTATACAAATCGCTGGAAATGTGTATATTAACGGCATGAGAGATATTTAAAAAAAATTACATTTGTATAATTTTTCAAAAAAACAAAAAAATCATTAAAATGAACTTAAAGCAATTTTAAACAGTGCAATTAGCACTATCCACTGCAAAAGTTTGAAGAAAAAATTTGAAGCCATTTTTGAGAAAATGGCATTTGAACGTTCCTGAAAATGCGGAATTTTGAGCTCCTTTTAAGTGAAAACTGTTGAGTTTTCGAGAAACTTTATATGACATTATTTAAAGCACATGTACTCATAAATATAATCATGTGAAGAAATCACCTCTAACGTAAAGACTGCCGTGAAAGACAAGTCAAAAAAATTACATTTCTGTAATTTTTGAAAAAACAAGACTATAGAGCAATGTGATGTTTGTCATCGTATAGGGTACATTTGGCACTACCCCTACCAAAACTAAAGAAAAAATTTGGATCCGTTTTTGAGAAAATCTTGCTTTTGTATATTTTTAAATTGTAAATATTGCAGGCCATACTGCGAGAAAACTACTAAAATTCTCAAAAAAAATGTACATGACCCTAATGAAAGAACTAATTATGGACAAGTTTCATTTGAAGGAAAAATTTCTGTCTTCAATTTTATAGTTGTAGAAAGACACCAAAATTTAAAACTTTTGCAATTTTCGAAAATTCATAGCTAACTGTGAAAATCGGACCTATGTCACCTTTGTAAGTGTATTTTACTCTATTCTTGCAAGAAATTTAAAGATAAAATTTGGAGCCAGTTTTGAGAACGTTTTGAAAATGACTGTAGGGCTTTAAGTAAAGTGCCCCCAAATTTTAAAGAATATTTTTCAAAATTTCAAAGCTTCAACTGGAGCCTCATGGACAGGGGTTTCTTCAATTTTGAAAAAATCCTACACATGATTTAGGCGCTAGTTATGTTCACAGACAGATGGAAGTTTTGGCATAGATTGACTTTTCAGTATCGAGGAGTCACAAAACAACAATTCTGGCTTCATGTGATACAGGATTTGTTTTCTTAATTTAGCAACTGGATTTATCCACTTTTTTGTTAGCAGGGCCAGCAATGAATATTTTTCTGGCAAATATCCGGAGTTTTTTTGTGTAGCATTTCATATCTTTCTCTATATTATGTATACATATGTATACGAGAAAGTAAAAAGAAAGACTTAACTTAAACCTTTTTTTTTTTTTTGCAGAATATTGTTAAAATGAAATCACATTTTTAATGCACATGTTTAATTAGTTTTTAATTTCTTAGACGAATTTTAAATATGTAAGAGAAGGCTGGGAAAGAAAAACAGAAACATAGATGTAAACCACTCAGAAAAAATATTAATATAATAATTTTCCTACATGATGCATTCCTTTGTCACATTGATATTTTCTTTCTCAATTGTTTCAAAAATTTATCCTTGTAACTTGAATATAGAGTTTGCATATCAATTATTCATGTTAACAAAAGTTTATCATCATGTTATCAATTTTGGTTTATCAAAAGAACCATGGGGAAGCTGTGTTAGGTATACCGATTATTTTTTTACGGCTATTCTTTATCATTTGTGAAGAAGATCTTTACAAAATTAAGCATAGTTAAATTTTATCCAGTGTGTTGGGGAGAAATACATTTCAAAGGAAAATTTAACTTTCATGAGTACTTTAAAACAATTGGAAAGCTTTGGTATTTACTCCTGAAGTCAAGAGCATTATAATTTGAATATTTATTACATATCGATGATGTTCATTTATTAGATTTTACTTTGAATTTCATTTATATTTTCAAAAGTGATCACATCTAGTTTTCATCTTGCATTTCCAACTTGCCTTTAAACCTAAGTGGTATTTATAGATTCTTAGACCTACAACTACTTGATACTTGAACATTGAAACAGTAATTTTTGTTCTGTCATTTCCCGTGATGGTTGTAAATAAAGTAAATGAAAATCTTGCAAAATAATTTTTTTTCTTGTTAATTGTTTACAGTATGCCACTAACCTTTGGTTCTTCTGCAAATTGTTTATAACATTGTAATCACATAGCCACTGCAGTTGGAGATCCAATACTTTTCTTTTCGATTTGAGAAACTGAAAAAGCTAAAATTATCAAAAATTTAAATTTAATTTTTGTCTAAGAAGAATACACGAGTGGTCAAAAAGTATTAAAATTAAGTTGTGTTGTTGTTTTTTACCTGAAATTTAGTACCTATTGTTTCAAAAAATTAAAATAAATTTTTAAAAAATTAAGAAATGAATTTCAAGATTTAGACATTTTTTCTTTCTTTCTATCTTATTCTGAGAATAATCATTCTCATTGATAAGATAGATTCTCATATCTGAAATTATTACACCAGGTATTGCAACAGGTGGTAAAAAAAATACAGCCTTACAATACAGACGAGAAATTTTGCAGTTGCAAGCTCTTCTGAAGGGTACAGGAGACTCAGTGGAACAGAATTCCACACGCACATAAATTACTATATCTAAAAAGTGTAAAAGTGCACTTTTACTAAGTCCAACACGCAATGATTGAAGAATTCATCTAAATGTTGAAAGCCTGTTGTCAGATTAATCATTTTTGGGCGAAATAAAGTGAAAGTGAAGTGAGTCTTACCACTCCTGCATTGGAAATTTCCAGGTATCCCCCAATTGCTAGGCGAATACCTACAATACATTTCTGCTGCAAAATCGCTGTATTTCGCTGCAGCGTAACATATATTTTTATATGCTACATATGTAGATAGCGAGGAAGAATTAGCGGTGCTTCAGCAGTATATACTTTCTCTTATTTTTAACTTGCGCAATTTTCGAAAATTCAGAGTGTGCCTGCCGAAAAATCGATTGACAGCAAAGTCTGTCCGCCCGTCTACTGGTCAACGCTGGCGCCAAAACCTCTCAGCCTATTTTCTCCAAAAATCGATATTCCTCAATCGATCTAAAGGATCGATGCGCTCTGAGTTTGAAACTGATATTTTAATTTTTGAAGGTACTTTACATAAAGCTTCATGAACATTTTCAAAATTTTCTTAAAAATAGTTTAAAACTTTTTGATGACATTTTATACTCTGATGGTGTAAAAGACGCTTAAGAGAATGGCGCAGGCCACATTTTCATTAACATCCCTGATTTTTCAAAAATCGCAAGAGATCAAACTTTTTGTAGTCTATGGTCAACACGACCGCCTGAACCGTTCCGATTTTTTTCTTCAAAATTGATATTCCTCAATCGATCTGAAGAATCTCAAGCCCCTACAAGTTTGAAACGGAGGAGTTTGTTGCGAGTTTGTGGGTGAAGCCTCAACGTCATTATAAAATTTCCTCGAAAATGGCTCCAAATTGTTTGATCTAATTTTATTATCGGATGAAGTAAGAGGAATGGTGTAGGTCTCGTTGAAATAATTGAAATGATTGAAGGCGTTGTCATTGTCAACAATACTATTTATTTCAATAACAACTAGTGAGAACCCGTCAAAATTTGCCGGTGAGATCTGAATAAATGTAAAATACTGCGCCCAGACTAATGTTCACAATATGTTGCGTTGTTTGGATCTTCGGGGTATAACTAAGATATTTTGTGATGTAGAGTTTCCAAAATTTTGAACATGTGTGGCCCATGACCAGGTGGCAATGCAATATCGGCACCAAATGACACAAAAGAAAGAGCCCTATTATACTGACGAATTTTATTTCTAAAGTTTTTTGATGTGTCATCATCTATAAACAACTTTGATTTCTTCTGACATATTGCTCGAAGGTAATCTTATTTTCCCATTTAAGCAACACAGAGTAAACTCGTTTGCAGAATTTAAATGTTTGAAAGAAATTTAAACTTTTGCAGTTATCGAAAAGCCAGATATTTCAACGAAAATTAGACTTGCGCCATTCTTTTAAGCATCCTTTACGCTATCTGAGGACAAAGTGTAATAAAAAAATTGGATCCAGTTTCGAGAAAATTTAGAGAATGGTCAGATTCGTGAAAAATTTCCCTGAAAAACAAAATATCCGTTCGCAGGGGTTTGAATTCGTACAGATGAAGCGGGGAATATCGATTTTGAATAAAATTGAATGGTTTGCGCGCTATCCTTGCTCATAGACATGTGTAGCAGTCATTCGACTTTTCGATATCAGGTATCCATAAAGCGTGAATTCTGACTACACAACGTGTGAGAGAAAGTAATTTACTATACAGGAACAAGACTTATCCCCCCCTTTCGATACCAGGGTCCCCAATACGAGTTTTTCTGTCGAACAATCGCCAGTTTTTGTGATAATATCCATATTAGGAATGTGTATCCCAACTGAAAAGTTTCTGATCATTTACCTACATCGTTCTGAAACAAGTCACTCATAGTTAAAATGAACCTTTCATTGTCGCGGTACGATCACTATTCTCATTTCAAGTTTTTCATAAACACGAGAAATCAGTATTGTTTTCTGTCTGTTCGAGTCTGTCCGGGAGGTCCAAGGTAGGAATGTTTGGATGCTACCTTGCTTTGTGTCATACTCTGACATGGCTCTGTAGAAGGCAGAAGAGTAGCATGGTTTGCTTTCACTCAACGCACAAGCGTTTTGCTGCTAGCGAATTACGCAATTCTTCGATAAAAAATGAGGAAAAATAAATAAATTATAAAATAGTTTTTTTTACTCGTGAAAATTTCATAAAGATACTAGTTCATGAGACCGGTGTAAAACAGTCTTTGACCGCGAAATAAAGGGTGCCACTCAAATTAAAACCACCCTGTAAAATGGCAATTTTTGAAATGTGCCAATTTTCTTGTGCTTCGACTATTTTTAAAATATATATTGTGTGAGAGAAAACGAATATCCTTGGTAGTAACCAGTAAACGTCGTATTTATGAGAAAATAATAGTTAGGAAGAACCAGGCAGGGCTGTTTTTACAGCTTTGGGGACCCCCTTTCACCGATCTCCCCCTCCCCAAAGCACAAGTTTAAACGCAAATTATATTAAAAAATACAAAGTTAAACAAGTTTTGTTAAAAGAAAACAACTAAACTCCTCATCTTTGAGTGATATTCTCGTATCAACTAGCAACATTCCATATTATTATCCAATCATGCAAGACACATCTCTCCGTTATGCCAATTCTTTGCATATAGTTTAATCATAAGTCACTTTTTGAAATGGTTTTTTTATTTTGTTTTTCAAAAATTTTAGTATTAAATGTTTTTTTAATAACTATCAGGGGTCCTGGGCCTGGACCCTTCTGTCCTGTGCGTTAACACTGTCCTGGAACCAGATGTGGACCCACAAATCTGCTCAAGTGTGGGACAAAAACACTTAAGGCTAAATGTACCGACACTAGTTCCATTTGTCGCCACCACGTGGCAGCACCAAAATAAGCAAAATTTACTAGACCGATAACGTCTGAATCTTCGAGCATAGAATATATAGAGGCGCCATAGTCGCTTCCTACCCTGCGGAAAGTTGAGGCAAACATGAAACGACTCCGATGACGTCACAGGTTGGCAGAAGACCGGTATCTACGTATGTTGGTCATTAAGAGACTATCTTTTCGTTCCAATTTTAAAAGAATTTGTGTACATAAGCTAATTATTTCTGCATCGTCGGTAAACAAGTGAGACAATTATTTGTGAGACATGTGGGTATTGTGAAACAAGTATAAACAAACCAGGGATTCTTATTAAGAGTTTAATTTAATTATACGAATTAATTGTGTTATGTAGATAGAAAATAAAAATATTTCATTATTATATAAAGACCTACCGTTGACTAGTTTCTTAACTAGTACCAACAGATCGCGTAGCCAAATGAAAAATTGAGGCATAAGATTGAATATAAAAAAGCACTATTTAACCATTAACAAGATCAAAATTATAAAAAGTAACATTATAGACATATATCTACATTTTTTTACAGTGATCACTAATAATGGCCGAAATCTTCTCATCTTGAGTATCGCGAAATGTCTTTGGTAAATTAGGCAACGCCGTAATGTCTGTGATATTGGTATACCTGCGCAGAGCTCATGCTGCTTCAAATTGTCCTTGTTTTCATTCACTTTGAATACTGTTTCTGTACTGTTCGGTGCCTAGTCGACTCGCGGTAAACAATGTCTGAGCGCATTGGAGGAAGATTTGTTTCAAAAGCTGAATTTGAGAGAAGACGAAAGTGTTCTACGCTTCTTCAAGAAAGGCACCGTATGGAGAAACATTCAAAGACGAATTCATTGTCATTATTATTATTTTTCCATATTGTAATTTTGTTTTTTCTTGCCAATTGATATGTAATAGTCATTCCGGTCCTGGTTTTGTCCAGTTTCCAGGATACTTTGAGCAAATGCTGGAATGAATCCTTTGATTGCTTCTGGTCAGTAAAGTAAAATAATTCCTCCCAATGTCACACAATGACATAATAAAAAGTTTTCAAATATTTTCAATGCTTGTATCTTTCTAATTTTTATTTCTTTAATTACCTGAGCCAATGATAGTTTATTCGATTGCTTAACAAAAAGATCAGTAGTTTGGTTCTCTCCAATCTCGTGTATAGTTTTATATTGTAAGTTAACAGATATCCTAATCATTAACTCTTCCTTATCCCAAACCATTGTTTCTGATATTCCTCTAATAATTTCATTTTTGATTTTGTAATGAAACTGAAGGATCAATTTTTTGTTTTAATAGCTTTTGATTGGTTGAAATTTTGGAACTATTTTGCAATTGCAAAGTACCATATTTTCAGTAGTAAAAAGTAACGAGCAGAAGCTATTTGCGTATTTAAAAGTTTTCAGTGTAATTTGATAATGTTAAAGGTATTAACTTTGATACAGATTGTGTAATGTAGTACCAAGTTAAAGATAGTAAAATTAAATCACTGGATCATATAAATCTGAGCTGTATCATTTAGACCCTCAGTAATAAAGATGTATCATTGGATATAAAATCTGCAAAAGAGATTTCCATATGAAATGGTCTTTTGTAATAGTTGTTCTTCATGAAAATGGATTTAAATGTTTTTTGTAAATAGGACAGGAAACCCATTCAAAATACATTACTACTGTGCTGGGAGTGCAATTGGTTTGACAAAATAGTGCTACAGAGAAAAGGGATTTCTGTTAAAATACTAATACTACCTAGGATTGAATTTATAATTCCTCTTACTATTTCAATCAATTTACCCTTGGCTGGTTTTATATACATTGGGTCTTGAAGCATAATACTGTGTTGGGCACTCCAGAAAAAAGAACTTTAACTAAAAATCACTAATTATGATAAGATAAATCCATGAACAAACCCAAATGTAAATTAACAAATAGCTTAAAAATTGAAAGTTCCATTGTCAATTTCTCATTTATAAATGCATGTTTCGTTTCTTATTGTTTCATTCAATTTATTTTTAAATTCAATATTATGGTTCAATAAAATATTTGATTATTATTCAGATAAAAACTTTTCTTGAAGTTTTTAAGAATATTTATTTTCAAAAATCCAGGCACAGGGAAAGGAGTCCCAAGCTTTCATATTTTGCTAGTAGGGAAATCCAGCTCTACATTTATACCTTGAATGGTTGAAATTAACACTAGCAATTTCTAATACCTTTGTGAATAGAATTCTCACCCCAGTAGTTCTACTGATTGAGGTGCTGACATATGCAAAAGTTTGTTGCTTCGAGTCCAGTATCCACTGTGTATCTCGTATAATGAGAAACAGAATATGAATTATTTTCAAATAATTAATCATTGTTCAGGAGCTAAAATGAAAAAAGCTGTTATAGAGCTCAAACTGAAATAATGCTATAAAAATGTATAAATATTTCTATAAACTCTCAAAATTACCCATTTGCTCATAAAGTTGAATCACAGTGAATCATCATCATAAACTGCAGGCCCTTTCCTGTTTCCCAGTAGAACAGGAAGCTTACACCTCTAGGAGTTCTTGATCAAAGTGATTTATTTATTTATTGCAGACTGTATAAATACAAATAATATAAATATAAAATATACGTTATTCCGCTGAGTACTTAATCCTGTGCGCGGGCCTGTCTATCATTCATACTTTTCATAGCATACAAGATTGTTTATATAGCTCATATAATATAAAAGAAAAGACGTGATCATTTGGAATATTAACTGAATTGAGTTTTTCATTCAGAACGCACAAATGCTTTTATCCATCAAATTTAAATATCTGATTATATACAAAGGCAATGTTTTCCAGGAGTGAGGATCTTTTAATTGGACCCAGAAGACCCAGAGGAATGTAAGAACTCTTACCGGAGACTTGTCACTCGATTTGAATGAAGCGCGCTACGCGAACAGTGTTGCCGAGTTGGGCGTTACCGGCCCGTCCCTGTAGAAAGCGCGCGAATGTCTCTCTTTGGAGTGATTTAGGCTTACAATTTTGCGTATTTCTCCTATTTGAGACGGTAGATGTCCTTCAAATTGCGCATGTTGATTCTTCGAGATGCTAGCTACCTAACGAAGAGTTTTTTAAGACATTTTCAACAGCTAGTTTTCCCACAATTTTAAAATTTCTGGTCGGCTCAGTCGGGTCGCCATAAGAGCCCATGTTAAAACGACAAACTTTACGGTCTCATTTATCAAAAACTAGACGGTGAAACAGTTTCAAATTTTACCAGAACATAGATGAACCTCTCATCTTTCGATTAGTACAATAAAAAAGGCATGTTAAACATAACACGTATCTCGCTCTAACCACCTTAAGGTACATTTTCACTGTTACTCGTCTCTGTTTGGAACAAGGCAATAATTTATAATTTAGTACATCTAATTCCATGACTAAAGCGATTTTAGTAATAAAAC
Organism: Teleogryllus occipitalis; assembly: GCA_011170035.1. Lineage (NCBI taxonomy): Eukaryota > Metazoa > Arthropoda > Insecta > Orthoptera > Gryllidae > Teleogryllus > Teleogryllus occipitalis. The sequence goes on along the minus strand of BLKR01001145.1, from coordinate 6,812 downwards.
AACAAGGTTTATCTCCCCCTTAGCAAAAGATACCGAGAAGAATTAAACTGAATGAATTTTAACTTGATTTATCTAAAAATGTAGGTTTTCGAGTTGCAAGTTTGACTTGCAGACCATTACTATTGTATTTGCATGAAGTCTCTTTTCTTCTAGATTTTCTCCAAGATTTTCACAATCCTCTCCCTCATAACTGAAAATATCTAGGACCGTATTGACAGCAATCTCCAGGTTCAGGCATATTTTACTTACTTGAAAGAATAGTTATGGATATTATATGGTATAAAAAAAGGATTAAAACTTGTTTTTCTAAGGGTTGAGTATCTGAACATTTAGGTATTTATATATTAAAATTAAAGAGAATACTTGTCAGATACTAATATTTTATTCTCAAAAAACAAAAAACAAACATGCATTCATTTCATTTTTCAATTAACAGATAATTGGTTCAAATGATTATAAACGTACAGGTAAAAAATCATAACTCAAACTACAATTACTTAAAGTACAGTTAATTTTAAACATTATTGATTTTTAAATAAAACACTTTTTGTGTATAAGCTTCTTACCCGGTTTGCTGAAAATTTTTCATTAAATTTCTTAGCTTCATAATGAAATCTTATGTCTAAATACTTGCTCCCTTATGTCTAAATATGTCCCTTATGTCTAAATATCTACTCCCTTTTGGTATCGATTCGTGCATTTATAAGCACAGCAAGAACCCCATCTCGATCAGGTTTTTCGTCCAGTTTCCCTGATCCATTGAGCAAATGCTGAGATGGCCCCTTGTTTTGCTTCTGGACATAAATGTAACTTCATTTCTGTGCACGTCTTCCAGAATTCAGTGGGAAATACAATTATTCAAATTATCGTTTCCATGTTGTCGCGGCAGGAAGTATTATTCCGAAGGACAACATGGATAAGAGCCAAAATTTATTGCTTATTTATCCTTGAAAATAGATTTTATTACATGGGAGGTTTTTTATTTATTTATTTATTTTTTTATTTATTTAAGTAGTATATGACTTAGTGTAGGGATCACAGAATTTTGAAAATGTGCACACAGTTCATTTTTCCCCATAGCACGTCATACGCAGTTTGAACTGTTTTTTGATGTAAAATAAATAAGAAACAACCATCTTCACTCACAACGCACAACAACACAAAATACAACTGAAAGGAAGTCGGGAAATCCAATATCCGAACACTGCAATCCAGCCGGCTGCGCTGTTTTTGCCAACCTGTGACGTCACGAAGCAGAGTCATGTTTGCTTCAAAATTCTCCGCCCAGGGCACCTCTATGTATTCTATGCTCGAAGGTCTGAACAAATTGTCCGATTTTCGATCTGTAAACGGCATTGGACTCCTTTTTAAAATAGAATTCACGCTACGATGCCGTTTTTTCAAAAAATATTTCAAAAAAAATTTAAAATGATTTCTCATAGTTTCGGGAAGAAATTAAAATATGTGGGCTTATATAATAACGCGATGACGACGTGCTTCCTGAATCCAACGCCAAGTCAATCATGCAAATCGGATGAATAGGAGCGGCGTAAAGTGAAATTTCGGAAAAAATACCTGATCCCCCTTCCCCCCTCCCCCTTCCCCCAGTGAACTTGGAGTGAGCATTCGCAACGATATTCGAGAACCACTGTCCCAGTGCCATATCGGATTTGGAAATCCCGGAACCCCTCCCCCACGGTCACTTTAGCCTAGCCCTTTCGCGGCGGGCGCTGAAAGAACGCCCGCCGGTGCCTAGAGGTTCTCACACAGTAACAACCTGCTCCATGGTTTCACAATGGGCAAACTGAATCAGACCTGTAGAGATATTTCAAGATTTTCACCGTGAAATATAAAGATGGAGTCTCACAATTGTTATAAATCTTGGAAACTCAGTCATCGAAGGGACGATTCGAAGGATTATATAGTACGAGTATATACACTTTACCTTCGATTCCTTCCATTCGCGTGATTGTGATTATTATTATTATTATTATTATTATTATTATTATTGTTATTATTGTTATTATTATTATATTATTATATTATTATTATTTTATAATTATAATAATAATATTATTATTATTATTATTATTACTATTATTATTATTATTATTATTATTATTATTATTATTATTATTATTATTATTATTATATTTTCTGTACTTTTCTCAGTAAGCATTGAGAACCATTCATCTATTCATACGACTTAGGCTCTAGCAAATGCAACTGGTAATGACAGATCTGAGGAAAGACGGAGAAGAAATTCATCTTTGTCCGTCGTTCAATTTAAGAATTTTCGCACAATATGGCAAGTCTATAGGATTAAAGCTTTTTGGATGGTTATGCAGATTCCTTTTGATAATCCTATTTTTGTAAGACCTGAAGCAAATCAGTCCGTCACCACTCCTGTGGCTGAGATGATTTTTGGCACTATTTCAACCTTACTCAGTTGCCAAACATGTTGGATTTCTGCTGCCAAATTCTGGTATTTTGAAATCTTCTCCGATTCTGTCTTATTCAGATTTTTTGTCAGTGGACAGCCTACATCTATGATTGTTGCATACTTTTGTATTTTATTGATCACTACTATGTCCGGGCGATTATAATCCACAGTTTTATCAGTGACAATTGGCCTATCCCAGTAGAGTACTATTTCACTATTTTCTACAACCGGTGAAGGTGAATATTTGTAAAATGGTGGAGGGTTCTCAATTAGTCTATAATTTGATGCCAATTGTCTATGGATAATTTTGGCTACTTGATTGTGCCTCCCAAGATATGCAGTGTTGGCAAGAACTGGGCAACCTGCAATCACATTGTCGATGGTCTCATTTGGTTGATTACACATTCTACATACGTCTTTTATACTGCTCTTCAGTATGTGTTTATCATAATTGCGTGTTTTTATTACCCCATCTTGAATTGCTATTATAAATCCTTCAGTTTCAGGAAATAAATATCCCATTCTCAACCACAGGAGAGAAGAGATTTTATCAACTGATGGGTTATTTAAGAGATTAGGATACTTTCCATGAAGGATCTTGTTCTTCCAATCTGTCTTCATGTTACATATCTGGGAAACAATTTCAGTGTTGGTTTCAGTCTTCTGGAGATTTAAAGCTGAATAGTTTGCATCTACAGCAACTACATTCTTCAGTAACACACTATCCGAGGCGTGAAAGTACATTCGCATTTTCTTTTCTTGTGACCTGCACAGATTGAAGATATTAAGCAGGCCTCTACCTCCTTGGTTTCTGGGAAGATAAAGCCTTTCGACAGCGCTCTTGGGATGATATATTCTGAATTTTGTGAGGGTGGTTCGAGTAATCGTATTCAGTTCCCGAAGGTCTGTGTCTGAATATTTCAGGATACCAAAGGAATATGTCAATACTGGGACAGCATAGGTGTTAATAGCACTTATTAGATTCCTTGAGTACAATTTTTTGTTCATCAACTTTGTGATTCTTGATTTGTACCTTTCCTTGAATATCGACTTCATATTTGTGTGGTTCATTCGTCTATTTTGTTGGATACCAAGGTATTTATGTGTCGTGGTACAAAAGCTGTCGAAAATCACAAGTTTCATGAGGTACTTCGACCAATTTACCATTTTTTAGGTGTATTTCGGCACATTTATCAAATCCAAAGGACATAGCAATGTCTTCACTAAATACCCGCGTCACATGTTTCAGCGCTTTCAGGTGGTTTTGGCTCTCGGCAAACAGTTTAAGATCATCCATAAATAATAAATGATTGATTAGGGAGCTAGGATCTCTCGGTCGGAGTCTGTACCCTAGACATTCCTTGTTTAGAAGCTGTGATAGGGGGTTTATAGCTAAACAAAACCATAGAGGACTCAATGAATCGCCTTGAAATATTCCTCGACGAATATCAAACTTAAATGTACAATTTTCCAAATTAATCTCCGTGCACCAGTTTTTCATTAAGGCCGCGAGCAGGTTTACAACCTTTGTATTAATTTTATATATTTTCAAAATGTGTATCAGCCATTCATGCGGTACCAAATCAAATGCCTTTCTATAGTCGATGTAGCACATGCTCAAGTTTCGGCTTTTTACGTCAGCTTGTTTCATGATTACGGTGTCCACAGTCAACTGTTCTTTGCATCCAAAGATACCCCTGATGCATCCTTTCTGTTCCATGTTGATATTGTTCTGATTACAATACATGTATATCTTTTCGTGTAAAACTGATGTTAATAACTTATATAGTACAGAGAGACACGTTACTGGCCTGTAGTTTTTGGGAACTGATTTAGGAACACTTTTGGGTAGTAAGTAAGTAATACCTTGCGTTAAGAATGTTGGGCACTGATCAGGCTTCTGAAGTATCTCATTAAAACTATTTGAAATCAAGTTGTGTAGGGAGACAAAACGCTTCAACGAAAAGTTCTGAATTTTGTCAGATCCCGCTGATTTCCAATTTTGGCATTTCTTAAGACTTCCTTCAATATCTTCGGTGGAAATGTGGACTTCAGACATTTCTGGAAGATTGCCCATCTTTTCCTGAAGTTCAGAGAGCCATGATGCATCATGATTGTAGCTTGAAGGGTTGGTCCAGATTTCCTGCCAGTATGACTGGAATTTATAACTATCAACTTTCTCCTGGCTATCAGCTTTGTGTTCTAAGTTCCGATAGAATACTTTCTGGTTCCTCTCAAATAAATTATTATTATTATTATTATTATTATTATTATTATTATTATTATTATTATTATTATTATTATTATTATTATTATTATTATTATTATTATTATATATTATTATTATTATTATTATTATTATTATTATTATTATTATTATTATTATTATTATTATCATTATTATCATTATTATTATTATTATTATTATTATTATTATTATTATTATTATTATTATTATTATTATTATTATTAAAGCAAATACCCAGCAAACTTTACAAAAAGAAGCACAAACAGTTCTAGAGTTACTAGTAAAATGGTTCCAGGAAAATAAACTCATCATAAACACCAGTAAAACTGTCTTCCTAAACTTGTTGGATTACTTGTTTCTCTTTCATTATGCTTTAAAACCACATTCTCTATGAAATATCGTGATGACGTGGTATTTTTTACGATATTCTACATTGCTTTAGTTTTGTTTCCAGCGTTCAAAATAACATTATTTTTCTTTTCTTTTTGCCTCACCTATTATTTTCTTTAAAATTATTTTATATTCTCGGAGGAAGACATGGAAACCGGGTGATACGTTATGATGTTTAGAAATAAAGTAGAACATACGTTTGTTTTTACACGATGTTCTAACACCTTGTGTGATCCAAATATTTCATTTTCGTGAAATGTTTAATTTTCTCTTTTTAATAGGAAAGCACGTATTAAAATGAAATGAAAGCTTTGAGACAAATAAATTATATTTTTCATTTGTGTCAATAGCGTTATAAACTACCTCCCATGATTCCTTCAGCAAGTAGTCCGTAAATAATTTTATATTAACTCTGCACATGCGTGTTTTATTTGTGCCAGTATTCATGTTATTAGTAATTGCAAGAATTTGTGCATCATGGTCGCTGTAACCTACATTATTCGTTATTATTTCATATCTAGTTGTGGTTTTGTTAATTATAATTTGATGTATTGTGGTTTGTGATTTAAGTGTATTCCGTGTAGGTACGTTCACTGTAATATCTAAATTAAAATAATGAATTAAATTGAGAACCTGCTCTTTTTCGAGTGGTTCGCTCAGAAAATCAATATTGAAATCTCCACACACAACTATGAATTTAAAAGAGAGATTATTAATTTTGTTCAGAATTATCTCTAGATTTTCTAAGAAATTGAAACAATCTAAAGCTCACTTTGTTGGAGGTCTGTAGACGCAAAATAAGATAATTTTGAGCGTAGTAAGATATACGACTGTTACTTCAAAAACTTTTTCAACTGCATATAAATTGAATTCTGACAAGAAGGTAGAATCAATATTATTTCTTACGTAAATATACGAACCTCCGTAAGCAGGGACCTTATTTGACTCCCTCGCTCTACAATACGATCCTGCAAGGTTAAAACTAGGAATTTTGAGTGTGTTTAGATCCTTATGAGATAACCAATGTTCTGTAAAGCAAAAAATCATCTGACTCAGATCACACTGTAATGCTGCCTCGATCAATTCAATTTTATTTGAAAAAGAATGCACATTATGATACATTATTTGTATCTTTTGCATGTACCTACACGTATGCTTTTCTGCTGCATCTGACTGTAGTTGCCATTTATTTATCTCATTTTTACCTCGAGTGCAACGTCGAAGGATGTATCGGGTCCCAGCAGTGTTAGGAGGTGAGGAAGCAGGGGTTACAAATGTAGAGGAATGAATAATGGGAGAGGTAGTACAAGAATTAGGTTCAGGGGATAAGGTAATTGGGTCTAAAGGGGTCTAAAGAGGATGGAAGAGAACTAGGGGATGTAGATGGGGATGAGTCTTGCGTAGGATACTGCTGAGGTGTAAGGATGTGTTTTGCAAGTTCGCTACCGAGTGCATGTTTTCTGACAAGGTTCAAGTGAATACCATCCATGCCGGGTGAAGTGTTTTTCTGAGAGAAAGTTAAGCTCAAATAATTTAAAAGGTGTGCCTCTCAGATGCAGTTTTAATTTGTTGTTTGCGTGTCTAATTTCTTTGCACAGTGTTGGTGTGTTGTACCAGATGGGCAAAGTCGAGATTACAATGTTCCTGTTTTGGGTGGCACATTGAAGTTTGTTAACATGTAGCTCAGGTATAAAGTGACCATCCAAATTGATGTCACTCTGCCCTCCTATG